>WOVY01002606.1:0-511260 GCA_013436015.1 Rhipicephalus annulatus | reverse complement strand
CCTTTTGTGTTGGCCGTTCTGGCAGTTCCGCCGACTTTATAGAAAGAGACGACCCCGTCGCTTGTCCTCTTTCTTTTCCTTCGGGCATCAGCGACAACATTGACGGACGACGTGTTCGACTTCACCGTGCACGTGAGTATAGGTTGGTTTTTCATTCGAGTGAATTCTTGTTCAGATTTGCAAATTGTCGACTTCATCCTGATCACCTGTCACCGGCAATAAGTCACATACGTGTGATATTTAGGTGAAATAAATGATAATGCACATTTTCTGCTCCATTTGCGTGACTTAGCTACACCAGGACATGAGGTAAAGCCTTTGTCGCCTAGCCACTAGCAGGCAAGATCGATCACTCGCATCCTTCAGTTCACGAATCAACGCGCCTGCCTTAAAATTAGTAAGCTGCTCGCAAAGAAATCTTACCGAGGCAATTTGTTTTCTGTGAACAATGCACCGTAGATTTGTCTTGAATAACAAAAAAAACTTGAAAAATAAATGTCGCGACCTTTTAGAAAACGCCGTGTCTAAGAGCTAGACGCGGCATTTTGTAAAAGGCTCATTAAATTCAGTATGTTTTCGTAGTTTCTGCTTGAAATTATTATTGTCTATGAATTTCATGGCCCAATCTTTTGCTTTGGCTGAAAATCTCGGCGGCAAAAACTTTGTTCAGTGTCCCTTTAAGGGCAGGTGTAGATGCCATCATTTCAGTCGAAAATCTTTTGCTGGTTAACAATAAGGGTACTAACTAGAGTTCCAGATTTCATCAGCAAACACATCGTCATGGCTTCATCCGATGCTGCATTATATACATTCTATCCTCGTTTTTAAATAGGTGCACCGTATAGTCCACTGTTCCAGGAAACAAGCGAGCTCATGGACAGTGAGCCATGTGGTGCTAACTGGCAGCGAGGCTTGTGAATGGGACGCATGCGCATAGAATCGGGGTGCGCCAGTTTTGTCTGCATTTCTCCGCCTGTACGCATGACAGCATTGGAAAGGCATCCGTATTTTAGCTGCGCAATTGATCTAGCCCAGTGCCTCCTGCTTCAGGGATTTCCTGTGAGCACAAAAAATGCATGATTTAATCGTTGCTGCAGTGTTTTGCAAGTTGTCACCGTTAAAGCACATCATATTTTTCGCATAATGCTCGCTGCAACTAGCAAGTTTCGATGACTCAAAATGCTGTGCAGGTCTGATTGTAGCAAACATTTTAAGCTCGTCCTCGTGACCATGAACTATTGGTTTATTAAATAATGGAAGGCAGAGTGGTATCAGTTGATTTACAGTGTGAAAATGAAAAGTGCGAAGGACCGTGCCTCGCAAGTAAGCCCCGAGAGCATGAGCAGAGAAGTAGCAGATGAGGATGCTCATGCGCTGCATTTCCAAATCTTACAGCACTAATGCTTGACGGACTGCTGGCCACGCACTAGCGTGTTCTTTCTGAAACAGGACTTTGGCCCTGTAAGCAAGTTCTTGAAGGGCATAAGGTAAAACGTAGAATGGGCCCCCTAAATGCACCCATCCTCGAACCATTGGGCTTATGAATTAGTGCCCCTTTTCAAAATACAACTATTCTGAGCTATAATTGTGACAGAACAGTGCACGAAGTTTAAAAATGGGAAAAAAGTCTTTAAATGTCCCCTTTATACATAGTGTTCTTGTGATGTCACTTCTGCCGTTGTCGCCCTCTCCCGCCATGCCCGGGTAACTCCCTGGGTACCTACGGCAGTTCACGTGCTGCAGTGCGGTTTGTTGGGGGCTCGTCATCTGTTGCTGTGAACGATGTGGAAGCATTGTGGTTTTTTGTTGTCTTACTTTAACGAGCTCATTGGATTAGGAAGGCCTCGCTCGTTCACTCGATACAAGACCAGATAATCAAGATGTGTGACACATATACCAGCCACGGCGTACACCGGCTGCCCGCCACAACCTATGAGAGCCTATTATCTTGCTTTCACTACAAATTGCCTGGCCAAAACAAGTGAAAGCTCAAAATCTCTCGAGCCGCAATTTTAAGAGTGGATGTGCGAAGCGCAGCTGCTCCCATCGAAAACTAGTCGTGCAGAGCTAGGAGCTAGGCAAGTTTACAAGAGATATAATATTATGAATATATTGTCACGGCCTACGCCGCCAAAGTAGCAATGCCCCCCCCCCCCCAAGTGTTTTTAAACAGTGCTGATGTTGAGCTTGAGCCTCTTTGATTGCAATTTGTGGAATAGTCGAGGAAAATATTATACAAGGCAGATAGCGACTTTGCATGGTGTGTGCCACGGTAATGCCAGTCATCACTTTATTTTTCGCGTATGCTTTAACACACTTTTCACTTTGTATTTTGCTTTTGTTGTATGGTAATGTACAGTGGAGTCACTGAACATGATAGAGACCATGTATAGAATTACTTGACTAATTAAAAAAAATCCTGACGCCCAAGTTAAACCGATCGGCTATACTTCAAAGTGAACTAATATTGTTTCCCATTCTTTATAGTTTTTTCAATGCAATACCAAATCTCCGCGATCGCCATCACGATTTTAACCGCCTTCCTCGCCATCATGATTTTAACTGCGGACAAGTTTGTATGTACAGTATCTTGGTAAGCTATATCTGTTTGCAGGTAAATACTTGGCTATGGCACTTACCCGTAATGAAGTTGCACCTGAAGATGCAAATATTGCAAAGTTTCTTCAAGTAGCTTTTTGTTAATCTGCACCAGCCAATACGCTGGTACTTTCAGAAAAATCGGAATGTGCGTTCTCAATTTCAGGTTATAACTTTCTGCGAAAGAAGAACACCCTAAGCTCTGCTCCCCTCTGCGTGGACTACTAAATCAACTTGCCTCACTAGCAGCTCATAATTTCTCAAACTTGCATCGTGAGGCAAAACTAAACGGGTGCAAGCACGAGGAGACAACATGGCAGTTGTAGGCGATAGATTCGGTTGGTGCCCGGGCATGTTGGTGGCGCATTTCGGAAGTGACGAAAAGGCGCTGCAAGATGCACGTGCACACTTTGTATAGTTGCTGTATTGGACAGCAAACTTTTTTTCTTATCTGAGCAGTTTTACTAAAGGAAGCTTCATCATATGGCGTGATAAATTAAGCGAATCCACAGGTTGAACCACATCATAGCCTCGCTGTGCTTTTGTACTTTTTTTAGCTCGCAAAATTTATTTGTACATATAAGTGACAACTTGCCAGTAATAAGGCAGCACTTGTTTCTTTACCATATAATCATCTCAGGTGTGCTGCTGCCTGAATACTTCAAATTCTAAGCATTTACACCATTGTATGCTAACTTTTCCTTCAAAGTGAGACAAGCCACATGTGTATCGTAGATGAAGAAGCATGCCAGTTTTACGTACTTGCAAGGTAAACATCAGAAATGCACAGTTGATCAAAAATACTAGTTTAATGGTGCATCTACATAGCAGAGCACCTGTGGCACCTTGGGAACAAGATAATGCCACATATGTTACAAGAGATAATTAAAAAGACAGGGGACGTTCCGTGAACAAATAGAAACAAAAATAAAATGGCACGTGGCAGCGAGCCAAGGCGGCAAGGGGGGGGGGAGCCCGTGGGACTTCGGCGGATGAACGTAAGGTGTGTGTTTAATATGTGGAAGAAAAAAAAACAAAATTTTGGCGACTGAAATGAGGGTGACTTAGTGAGTGCGCTCATGACGAGAGTAAACACGGTTATTATTTTTTTTTCAAATCTCTTTTGAAAGCCACAAAAAATCTGTATGTGATGCAGCCTAACAAAAGGTTCGTGAAGGCAAATTATGAATTCGTCGTTGTAGAAAGGCCTATTTTTTTTTTCATGCGCACCATCCCCGCCGCGGTGGTCTAGTGGCTAAGGTACTCGGCTGCTGACCCGCAGGGCGCGGGTTCGAATCCCGGCTGCGGCGACTGCATTTCCGATGGTGGCGGGAATGTTGTAGGCCCGTGTGCTCAGATTTAGGTGCACGTTAAAGAACCCCAGGTGGTCTCGATTTCCGGAGACCTCCACTACGGCGTCTATCATAATCATATAGTGGTTTTGGGACGTTAAACCCCACATATCAATCAATCAATCATGCGCACCATAAATAGTGCTCAAAATTTAATTGCATATGTTGTTTTCATCCTCGCTGTATTCCGTGCTGTTTATGATGTAAAAAAAAAGTAGCACGCTGAAGTGGTGCTGCTTTTGGGTAACAGTTGAAAATTGCGGGGTGCATGAATGCGGAATACTGCCGCTTACACTCAAATCACTCTCGTGGTCACCTCCCACTGTTTGCAGCATGTGTTGTGTATACACAGCTGCATATTTCCTAGCTAGAAAAATTTGGTTTTAGGTGTTTCACGCCATTTTCCATGTAACTATTCCACAATTGCACACACTGATCAGCAGGCTTTCAATTGCGCTGAAGGACACAGGTGCCATAAAATTCATAGTCGATTCTTTCAAGAAACCGTATGTAAAGGCTGATGCTTCATGCGTACATACATACACGCATACCATATTGTTTTTTGTACTTTATGAAAGCTGCGAAGGTCTCATGTGCCTCCAAGCGTAACCTGTCTTATTTATTCTCCATCACCGCAAAAAATTTGTGAGTTTGAAATAAAAGTACTTTGCGCATGGCCACTTTTGGGTAATTTTTTTGTGTAGGTGTTATTTGAGCAGCCTACAGTGTTTACTTTATAAGCCTGTATGTATATGTTGCATTATAAGGATGCAGAATGTGTGTAGCTGTACAATATAGATGAAGTGTAAAAATTAAGTGTGTCTATTGTAGTGTTCTTGCAACCAATCTTACCCCCGTATTCTAGAACGTCCCTCCACTCAACGCTTCACCTTCACTTGAGATGGCTGATGGGAGCGCCGTCTCTAAGCAGAGAAAATTGCTGCATGTCAGCAATAATCTGCTGTGATTCTCGAGTAGCGCAGCGTCGCTTTCAAACGAGCAGCGGCACAGTGCTCAACTCTGTCAAGTGAAGGGTGAAAGTCGAGTCGGGGAGCATTTATGAATATGGAGGTTAGTTTTGTTGTCTTGTTAACCTGCCATTAACACTGGATTGATGCTACTTTGCTCTAGCTGTACAGTGCTCTCCAAGGCTCAAGGAGGCACCGCACGGGGAAGGCTCGGAGCAAACCATGTGTGAGTTTCCTTTCATTGTTACACTATGCACGTATTAAGTGATAGACTTTACTGTATGCTATTTGTATTGTGCAAGTTTTTAGGGACATACAACTTTCAACACTTATATGTTCTGACGAAAATCACGCAAGAATGAGAGAAGCTTGTGCAAAATCATGCAAGAGTGTAAGAAGCTTTTGCAGAAGTCTGTGAAATGAAGTTTTGAAATTTTGTGGCAATGTGTCATTGTACAGTGGTCAACAGTCTTGCTCAGCATGCTTGACTGCAGGGCTCCCGGCTGCACAGGCGCATCTACGGAGTGCCTGATGCATGATGGGCCAAATGTCAGCCTGCACACTGGTGCCTCTTATCCCCGTTTGTGTGTTACATCAGTGTCTCTTGTAAAGGGGATCAACTGTGCTACCTTTTTTTTCGAATGTAATGAGTTCTTTTTCCAGATTATTGTTGTTTTAAGGTAGAGCCTCACATCTCTATCAAATACTGAAGATTCTATTTTTCCTTCTAGATGCTATGAAGTCACTCCTTGTGTTACAATAGAGTGAACACTGTTTTGAGAAAAGCTACTTTATGGAGTTAACTCACTCCATATTGACTTAACACACAGAATTGGTGAAAACTACACTCCATTCCAGCTGCATTAGCAATAATATTCATTTGCATACTTCTGTTTCTTTTGTTTGTTTGTTGGCTGGAGGTTTGGAGTATAGGGTGGCCAGAGGGCACTGTGTAGTCTTTCTTCATCTTCCCAATTTTGTGAACATCAATTGATAGCCATATGGGAAGCAGCCAGCATGCTGAAACAGCGGTGGCAAGCATGCAAGATGTTCACCATTGCATGCAGTCAGTTGCTGTGAGCAACCTACTGCATACAATTAACTGCGAGTGGTGAACTAACGCTGCACTATGTGTGCCTCCTGGAAAGCTGCAATGGTAAAGTGCCACAATCGTATAGTAACATGGATAACATCGCAATTTATTTGTTGAATAATTTTGCAACAGAATCAATGGAGTTTTGGATAAATTTGTGTATCTGCCTGGTTCATCAAAGCTACAGAGTCAAATGCGGTATATACTCGCGTATTATGTGTACTTTTTTTGTCAATCCGGTCATGTGCGAAGCTAGTAGGAATCGCTGGCCTAAAAGCTCAACTGGGAATATATGTTGCAGGCGCTGTCACAGCTGTCTCAAGGCGGATTGTCATTTGTTTGCTAAGCCTGTTCAAATGCCCCCATTTTCTTGAAGTTCTTCCGAACAGTGCTCACAAAAACCAGTTCCCACGACAGGGTTATGCCAGAGAACATAAGTACTCTCCAATAATTGTCGGAAACCCAACGTAAAGTAAGATGCAGACAAGGAAGCGCGATGCCAACACAGTGCTGTGTGTGTCGCCCTTCATGTGTGTGTGTGTCCATTCCTTGTCCCAGTCTTCTATTGTGTTGTGTTCCCTCCGATATCTAACCAACACACCCAAGCTTCTATGCTAAGTGTTATTCAACGCACTCTTCTGCTGGCTCCCATACTGAATATTGCATGTCGAAGAACTCCACGCTGATGTGCTTAGCGGTAGCACGGTTTCAGTTTTCTTCGGTAAGCTTTATAACAGCAATCTGCCTCGTATATAATTATTGTAGCCTATCACAAGGAACGGTAAAAGCGCAATGGCCAGATGGTGAAACCGAAAAAAAAGTGAGTGCGAAAACCTGCCTCATCTAGTCGATGTGACAGGTCCTTGCACGCGTTCAACATCTGTGCTGTGTCTCGGGAATACATTCTTGCCGTGGAAGAGGTGGGAAGATAGGAGGCAAACCTTTAGGCATTTCGGACTACACATAAACAGGTTTCAGTTTTCAAGTTCGATATTCTAGGGAAAGCATAAAAGTTCATGGAAGAAGGGACCTTGCACTCAGTCCATTTTGTGTAAGACTGCACTCGCCTGCTCGACAAGATGTGCTTGACCAGAGCATCATGAAGTCAAATGTGTCTGTGTGTGTGCTGGCAAGGTGGCTCGGGCTGGTTGGGGAGGGCAAAGTATGCGAGCAAAAAGTTTCTTGTAGTAAAGCAGGCTGGCTAATTATACTGGTGAGCAAATTATGTGAGGATGCAAATTGTGCGAGTAAATATGGTATGTACTCTTGTATGTTTCAGCTCTATTGCTACGGATCCGGCGGATCCAACTTGGCATCCGGCAGCAACAAAGAGAGGTTCTACAGGAGGTGTGACTGCTGAAGCACCAGGTACGGCTCTTGTCCGTGCCTCAGCACGCCCAGCCAGCACAGCGCCCCTCTGACCTTCCCCGGCTGCCTGCTGGTACAATTGGAGAAGTGAAGGCAGCAGAGGCAGCTGTGCAGAGTAAAGCTGTGGCTGCGGCTTTGGTGTATATTTCTTGATTTTTAATATGCCTATGTAACATGCAGAAATTTAGTACTGCTTTAACATACTGTGTTTCGGGAAACAAACTAGTCAGGTTATCTCATGAGCCACTGTACTACAGTCGAATATGAATAATTCGTACTCAAAGAGGCCAGAAAATTTGTTCAAATTAAAAGAAGTTCAAAATAATGAAAGTTACCATAATTACTTGAATCTAACACGCACCATTTTTCCGGTTAAGAGAGTTCATAAATCCCATGTGCGTTGGAATCGAGTACGAAAAAAAAAATGAATATGGTCATTCTATTGCCATCGCCACTTACAAAAGGGCCGCCCCCTACGTGCGTCGGCATGACGCGTCGGTCATTTCTGCCTATGTGTTTCCCATGCGCGGCACTTCATACGTGTGCTGAGGAGTTCGTCATCTTGTAGTACATTAGCATCGACGGCATGGTAGGGCCGACTCCAAAATCTCGACGAGTGCACCACAATGCTGCTTCTAAAAGAAAAGTCGTCGCGTGTGCCGGAACGGACAGAAATCGGGCCGCATCGCGGTCATTCAGAGTTCCCGAAACGTGCGTGCGGGACTGGCGGAAACAAAAGCAGAATATTGTCGACAGCAAAGATTCACGCAAAGGCTTCAGTGGACCACAGCAGGGTCGGTTTCCACAAATTGAAGAGCTGATCGGCGAGTATGTGATTAAGCAGTGAGCGGCACAGCGGCCCGTGACGACAGAACTGCTCCAAGTGTAGGCTATGCAGTTAGCCTTAGAAAAAGGGCTAATGCAGAGCCATTTTAAAGCGAGCAGGTGCTGGCTAACGAACTTTATGAAGAAAAAAGGCTTTTCCCTCCGAAGGCGAACGGGCATATGCCGGAAGTTGCCGGAGGAGTACGAAGAAAAGCTTCAGAGTCTTCAGAGGTTCCTCCTAAACTTGCGGCACAACAACGGCTACCTGCTTGGGCAAATCGGGAATGCCGATCACACGCCTCTTTACTTCGACATGCCTGGCACCACAACCGTCTAGGAGAAGGGGGCGAAGCAAGTTTGTGTACTGACATCGGGCCACGGTAAAACTAGAGTGACAGCAATGCTCTGTTGCACGTCAGATAGGCATAAGCTTCCCCCGTACTTCATATTTAAACGGAAGACGCTCTCAAAAAGAGTCGTTTTCGCGAGTGGTGTGATCAAGCGGGCCAACGAGAAAAAAGGGTGCGCGTTGCAACCGATGTCTTATTTTTTTTTTGTCGTGGAAACCGGGCGCGCGTTACAATCGAGGGCGCGGTAGAATAGAGTAAATACGGTAAACGAGCGGAGGGCTCACCACGCAGTGATGCATGTGCATGGAGAAGTTTTATTCACAAATTACAGGACATCCGTCATTAATTAAAGTAGTCAATACATGTCTGTACACGTTGGCCTTGCAACGAGTCAAGTTTTGCGTGCAGTTTGCAAAGCATTTGTACTTCGGCTTCACTATTCTCCTGGCAAAAGAAGTTGCGCGCGGCAATGTCCAGTGCTGACACTCTTCGAAGACAACTGTGTTTCCACTGTTACCATCTGCGCTGCAGCCGGAGCGTGGCCAGCACATGATGAGAATGGAGGAGCGTCTCCACCTGAAGAGAAGCAGATCGGCATTCGAGAGAGAAACACTCCGCGGCAGCTTTTTTTTTTCTCTTCATGCGCGTTGTTGAAAGGAGAAGAGTCTCTACATAGCAGGAACGAAAACAGGGAAGCGTGACACCGGCGCGTTGCAGATCGGCATGAGAGAGCCAACTCTCTGCGACAGCTTTTTTCACCCTCTTTCTCTTCATGTGCAGTGTTAAGGGGAGAAGGGTCTCTACGTACGTGGCAGGGACGGAAAAAGCCGAAGCGGGGCACAGGAATGTCGCAGATTGGCATTTGGCAAACATTCCACCGCAGTCTTTTCTTTCCTTTTCTTCATTTTCTTCTTCAAGCACAGCGATGAGGTGTCTGAAGTGCCACCGCAGGATTGGGCGGGATGCTGAGAGCATTTTCGGAGCGCGGTATAGCTTTGATACGACCACAGCGTCAGTTCAAATTAAGTGTGTTGGAATTAATGAGATTCGACTGTATTTACTATAGTCTGTGAAGTCCGAGTGAACGGTCCTAACCTAGCAGACGATGTAGGCGGCATCGTGTGTTTGATGGGCAGTGACTAGCAATAGCCTGCTTAAAACAGACATTCAGTAATTTTGTTCATTTATCACCCTATTTCGTGTCCGCTGCGGCTCTCTCTACTTTGAGCTACAGTTCACCCTGCCTTGTGTTAGCCGATTTCTTACTTTTTTATAAATCTAACACGCACCCAATTTCGCAGTGTGAAGAAAAATGCACCTTTGTTTATTGTGATGATATTTCTATAGCGACATGCCTCTTTGTTGGCTATCACAGAAAAATATAAACAGCAAACGGTGCGACCATCTAGTGCGACCTTTATTTTTCTATCAGTTTCATCTATGACCAAGATTTGGTCGCTCTAAGGTTGCCTCTTAGTACGCCTTGATCATGTTCTTTTATCTTGTTGTGCTCTGCTTACAATGCATTGATTAAAAACATGTCCAAGCCTCTTTTTGAATACCACATATTTTATCGTTTTTCACCTGTAGAAGCTACTCCTGGTCAACATTCAGGCAAAGACATTGTAACCTCGAAGAAACGTGTATTGGAATTTGAGCACTGTACAAAGTAATTATACTATTTCATAGCTAGAATCAATATTTATTAAGTGTTATAACAGTGTTGTATTTGATTTCATAACAGCAAAACTGCATTCAGAGAAGGACTCTGAAAGGTTCTCACACTGAGTGTGAGAGGGCTGATGTGGAAACCATTTTAGGTCAAGTGAGTTGAAGTTAGCGTAAAAAAACATTGAAATGTTGTGATGCCCAAAAATTCAAGTTGTTGTTTTCAGTGTTTCTTGCAGATTTTTATCATGAAAACATTTCGATGTGCTGTTGCGTTTACCCCATCTATGCTTCTTGCATTTTTTACAGTGCAAGCACCTCCTGCAGATTGGGGGACGTGGCCTCCGAGAAATTGGTGTGAATGCCATGAAGGCTGTATTGGCACATGACGTGCAAGTGCTGTACAGCCTTCATGGCAGAAAAGGGAAAAGGGCCTTTGTGAACCTGAGGCTCTGTAGATTAGTGACAGGTTAGACTTGTTCATTGTTTTATGTGTGTGTACCCTTGTGTATTTTCTGTACTGCAGTGCTTCATGTGTACTATGGTATTTCTGTTCTTGTATGCAGATGTCATCTGCCAAAAAGCAGGGTGCGACCAGGCGGAGGCCCTCAACTTTATTAAGAGATGGCTGCCAGGGTCTGGTGATCGCTGTGGGGGCAGGAAGCGGCGCTTCAGAGAAGCATTTGTTGTGGAGCAGCCCGATGATCCCCACTCTCAGAGTGCAGATGATCGGCTGCTCGCGGCAGCTGGCTTCCTGCCCAGCCACAGCAGCCAGGTCCTTGACAGCACCACTGTCACTGTGCCCCCAACGCAACCTGACCTGCAGTAGAGCGGGCCTTTTTTAGTTGTGTATATATATTTTTCAATGTATACATTTTTTGTTGTACCAAATAAATAAAAAAACAAAGAATAAATAGTCTGCAGACTGTCGGTGGTGCACTGTTCGGCTAGCTTATGCTGATCCGGAAGCACCATCACCATGTTTTAGTTACAAAAAAATGCTCTAAACTATGAATATTCTCGATTACCATGTGGGGGACATACGCTTTCAACATTTACTTCCTAACGACTTTTTTCGATCTGCTGTACCAAATACCAGTACCAAATAAAGCACTCTCTATTGCAAAAGTAAATTGGTAAAAAAATAAACTACACTTCTAGTGTTAGCAAAGGGAATGAGGTATAAAAGATGAAATAGATTGAGTAACTGCTTTCAGTTCTCAGCATTCAATTTTCTGTTGCCCCAAGTATACAGGGCTGCAAAGCTACAAGAGCGGGTCATCGAGACATATTGTTTAAATCTTCCGGTAAGAAAAATTCCCTACTAATAATGGTTACATAATGGCAAGCCAATCAGTAGACAATATTCGTCGTGCAGGAAACATCGGTGTAATAACGGCATTTGATTGGCTGCAATGTGGCCCTGGATTGGTCCAATGTCGGTCGTACATCCGTAGCCAATATTCGTCGTGCAGCAAACATCGGCGTAAAAATGGTATGTGATTGGCTGAAATATGGCCCAATGTTGGCCGAACATTGGCAGCCTTGTCGGCAATACGATGGGCCTTCGTCGGCCCAATGTTGGTTGCATACTGGCTAAAACATCGGCAAAACGTCGGCCCATCATTGGCTTGAACGTCGGCCCGACATTGGAAGAAGTTGCACTTCCGACGTCGGCCCGACGTCGGTGCCGATGTTAGCCGATGTTGGTCCAAGATTGGTCCAACGGCGGCGTGCTGCCTGGGAGGGTTTGTGTCGCAAAATACATGCACCTGTAGCTCTCGGGGATATGTTGGTTATTTTTCTCCACTGCCAAGGTAACGTGGCATGGAAACAATCTGCAAAAACAGTAGTTGATGAACCCATTCACATCACCAATCCGGAATACCCTGAGGTAGCTGCTCATCCCATGCTATTTGACGGGTCAATAGCTTCTGAAATAAAATTATTTTAACAGTGGTGAATGGCGCAACAAATCTCATGGGGTCAAATATTCTGGAAGCAGCTTGAAGAGCAAATTACTTCGTATCACATTTTTCTTTCATAAATTCAAGAATGCCCCTCAAAAAAAACGTGAAATTATCCGCGTAGAAATTCCATGTAATTTCGAGTACTTCTAAACATGTCTCATGGAGGATAGCCAGTTCATTGCCTGTGGTCTGTTTCTCGTGCTCTATTGTTATAATCAATTCACCTGAGTTAGTCGTTAATTTCCTCAGTGTCATTCCTGATTGCTGCATAACATCTTCGGCTCCTCTGAAGATTTGAAGTGCTTCTTCATCTGTCTCTGCTCCAGCCGCAAGGTCGTCCACGTAGGATGATTCATTAGGAAGTCTTGCGGTTCTGGCTTTGCTCAATTGAAGGCACGATGCTCAGATGATGGAGTACAAATGCCGTCAATAGGCTGGGACTGCACGTTGTTCTGAATGGAACTCGCGTCATTTTTCTTTCCTGTGTATCCTCCCCTGAGAATCGCAGTGCTTCCTTTTCTCAGAACCAGAGTAACCTAACGACATCTCTGTTTTTCTTAGCGATTGAAGTTTGAAGGAATGTCTTTTTAATGTCGGCAAGAAGAGCAATACGGTGAGTTCCGAAGCCTCATGAAATCTTCATGAGATCCTGGTACATGTTTTCACCCTTTTGTAGGCGTTCATTTATTGAAAAGCACTCTTTCGCGTGCGAGGAGGCGTCGAAAACAGTTCGGACCTTCGTGGTGAGTGCGTGCTTTCAAATCACTTCTCTATGTGGTATATAATCAACTTCTGACAATTCCAGGGGTCGCCCGTCAACAACTTCTGCATGTCCCGCTCGTAGGTACTCCCGTATGGTGGCGTCATACGTCTCCAAGAGTCCTTGCTTATTCGACATTCAGAAGAGAAGTTTCCAAAGTCATGTCATAGCCACTTGCTTGGTGTCTAGGAGGTCCACGTCTTCCTTCCGGGGCAGCGTCACCTCTTCCTTTCTTAGGCAGATGATTTGTTGAATTTGCTTGAATACTACTGATATAAGCTTGCTCTCACTGTCGACGTCATCTGTTCTTCCTACGCTCTCGAATTCCGAAAACGAACGAATGAATTTGTCGCTCTCTTTTACACTGATCTTCAAAATGCAGACCTGAATCTGTGAGTTTGTAGCACCCAATGCCATGCTGGTGCTGCATTGAAACATCAACCCTAGCTTTTAGTTTATAACAATAAACGTCTCATTGCCTGCGCATCCAAAGACCTCTCCCGTCATAACCGTTCACATTTGGTCGGAACCGATTCGGAACACTTATGCTGTTGTCCCCGGCAAAGGATACGTATGGTAGTTGATCAGCGATTTCTTTCCAGCTTTGTATTTCCGATAAACGGAGAACGTGTTGTCCTTTTTGATATCTTGGCATAGGTGCGGAATTTTATGGCTTTCTAGGCATCTTCACTGTGTGAACACTGACTCTTCAAATGAAGCTGCAGAACATGTCAGCTTTGCTCTGCTTGACTTGACTTGCTTGCTAAAGTGTTGAGCGCAATTATGGTGGATTCCACTATCATTGATCTGCTTTTACTGCCTCTCTCTGTGACAACTTCGCACCGACTTCTGCTGTCTATGACACCTCAGACATACTGATATGTAACATATGTTACGGCCCACGCCCAAAACGTCTGAAGAAGGACACTTGTCCATTAATTCTCGAGGGTATGGTGATTCATTTCTAGAGATGCACACTCAGTCGTCTTGTTGCTTGGCTTCCTTGCCGGTATCCCGGTATTTGCCTTCCCGCTCAATTTCTGCAGATCACACACGCTTGTTGCTAGACGGCCTTGACAGGTAAGGATTGTAATCTTGTGCCTGTATTAGTATGCCTTGTGACCTTTCTTCTTGCATGAAAAGAACCTCACGTCCCCTGAAAAAATGCATTTCTTTTCTGGTCGTGGGAGATTCAGCGAGCACTCTACCATAAAATATGTTGTCTCGATTTGCAAACCACACTTCTCGGGTACCTTCCCTGCGTTGTTATAGAAACTGAAGACGTAGGTTTTGAGCTACGAGACGAGCGCGATTTGTTTAGCTCATTCTCATTTTCAATTTCTTTTCCACGATCGTTATTGAACTTGGTGCATGACCAACTGTATTGTACAAGGAGATCGTGTGGTAAAGCCCACAGCTGTATGTGACACAGCAGTGCTGAAAAAGACTTCTTGCTCACCCCATGGGTCTCCAGTCTTCTGAAGTTGATGATGACCTGGTCATACAGCTTGCGACGAGCTGACGGGTCACTTGAGCGGACTGAAAGCAACGTACGAAGTCTGGTAAAATACTACTGCTGGAGTCTCATTTGTCAGGGAAGCGCTTCTTGAGAATGTTGATGGCGTCCTTGTAGCAGTTGGCAGGCTCACAATAGCTGGAGCTGCTTCATGCTTTAGGAAGAACCTCAGGTAATTGAACTTCTGCGTTGCCGTGATGCTTCCATTTAATGAATCATCCGGCCAAATCGCTCCTGAAATTTGTTACACTGCCACAGGTTACCCGTAAATGGGGCGAAGTTAAGCTTCGGAAGCTTCGCACCTGAGTCTCCAGCGATACTGGCTACTGACGAAGTCTGAAGCTCCAGTGTGGCTGATGTGGCCGCAACAGTACGGTCGCGCTTGCTAAGAAGCTGACTTATGATGGTGTTAGCGTTCTTCTCGCATTCAAGCACGGTGTCGTACTCTTCCTCAAAGTCTTCATCTAGTATATGACTCTCTAACTTCCTGTCTATCTGCTTCAACTCATCATTGTTAGCCTTCAAACCTCCGTAAATGGCAATGAGCTCATCGATGGTGGCTGTTGCCATGACGAGAAAATCTCTTGCCCCGTTGATAGTCCTGGTGTTTAGAGATCATCTCAACCTCCACTTCCGTTTCACCCTCTCCATGAAGTTGAGTTCACTCGTAGCCTTTCATAGTCTTCCATGGTCCCTCGCCGTCTTTCAGGACCTTCAGCACTAAAGTGTTTAAAATGGCATTACTGGCCAGAAGGGAAGCTCAAACATCACGAACGATAATTATTTTCAGCCATATAGATTGATTTTCGGATGAAAGTCCTCGAGAGAACGGACTTGTTTGTAAAAGGAGGCGCTTCTTTTTTCTTGGTTCGACCTGGCGCTTCACTTCAATCACCAGAACAGTTGAAAACAACATCACGCGCATAAAACTTTCGCAATGGGTTGGTGGAATATCAATACAATGACTGAGATGAAAAAGTTTGATTTCGCCTTTGAAGGGTATCATACGTATATACAAGGCACATGTGTGAGAATAACGCAGATGATATGATACACGAGCAGTCGCTTTTTGGATGTCCTGCAATAAACGTCCTTATTCTCGCACATTTGCCTGTGGGCTTGTTCGGCTGTGACATCTAGCTGGTTCATTGAGTGAGGTTCGTTCAGGCATAGTTTAAATCAGTTATGTACACGTTGTTATAAGACTGTACAACCGTGCAGGCACAAAGGCACCCTATCCTGATCTTTGCTCATGTGTAAGTTGTGAACTTTTGCTCGGTTAGTTAGGTCTCCTTGAAATTTATGTTATCAATTACCAAAACCATTTACGAGTTTCACATGAGTTACAGTACATAAGTTAGAAGCAGGTGTAGGGTATAAAGAGCCGCGGTAAGCAGTAAACGCATTCATGCGCATTTGAATTCTGCAATTGAACGTATACTATGAGACTAAACAACGAAAACATCAAAATACGAATGGTGTAGCTGGTATTTGATCTGTTACTCACTTTAAATGGTATATTTGTCGTTACCATATTGCGAGTGTATGAGTGTGGGCTCTAGGTTTGTACCTTCGGCTCACGAAGAAGTTTCATTTTGTTCTTTTCCTTCCTCTCCGCCTCATTTCCGTCTTCTAATGCATTGCTAGGCGACGCATAGTGAAAGCATCACCTGGCGATGTTTTTATTCGTATGGTTCACTATCGAACTCGGCCTTGTAGAGCTTATCTAATGAAAGCGAAGCAATGCATCGAATTTCCATGTCCATGCATTTAGCTACTTAGGGTAAATGGCAGCATTGAAATTGAGCGTCGCTGAAAGCAATCTACAAGAAGTAATCGTTATTACAACGTCGTCCCTGCATTACTCAAACTTTGTTCATCAGCTTTGTTTTCGAAAGGAACTTTTGTTTTTTATCTCCAACTGCGCGTCTACGTAATCTATAACTGAATGACACTAACCCAAAACACGTTTCCGTAAACGCTCGCAATCGTTTCGGCATTTATCAGAAGATTCGATTAAAAAAATACTTTTGTTAAACCATAACCTTAGACAATAAGATTTAGAGACTTTAAAACAATAACATATAGACTTGTGTGCTGACTTCAAACATGTAATATGTTTATGCATAGTTGCACAGTTTTCGGTTTGCGCCATGATCAAGTATAAATTATAGTTTGTTTCAAACAAACTTTTTCTGCCTTTAAACATTTGTGATTCGGAGTCTTAATGGCTAATATTGCTCCCCATTTACTGTAGAATTGAAATAGTTACTGAGAAACTGCGTATAAAATATTTCAATGAACAAGAACAATTGCATTTTGACAATTCTTAGAACCATCGGCCATACTAATTGCATACTTTGTGTTCGTAATTTTTATACAAGAGATTACAAGTTTGCACTAAGATACTTGCAGCCTTCCCGTGGTAAGGACCGCATGGGAAAATTTTCATCCCATTTTCGCCATCACCAGTGCAGAGAACACAATGTACCAACCCAAAAAATTGACCAAATATTGATCTAGAAAAAAAACGATTTTAAGGGTATAATGAAAGCTTATCTATGCCCAAAAGATGCTTTTTATTGATCTTTTCCATCATCAGAGTTTGACAAATATGGTTATTTTTACATGAGGCTGTAGCGAAAGTTTCATGCGAAATGCAATTGCAAGCAACAGGGTGATCATTTTTTAAAGACTCTAGACAATAAGCTTCCTTGAGTTTTAGTACTCACCCTGGGCTTATTAAACCGACTTTGGCCTACTTCAAGTTTAATTCATGTTTTTGTGTTTTTTGTTGTTAAAGTAGCATAGCAATACTTGCAAAAGCAAATATTAACAAAAATGTATAGTTTCGGGAAAAATAACTAGCGTTTTTTACTAGCACCTCTCATTAGAGCGGTTATAATTGAATTTGCTGGCAAATGGTTACTTTCGCCGGATTCTAGCCATTTAGGTGCTTATTTACGGTACAATATGCGACCATCCGTCTTGTTTGCCTGAGCGCAGCACTAGAAATACTGGAAAATTCAGGATGCTTCAGTGATGTGTTCTTTTAGGGAAGGGTTGATGATGAAATAATATTTTTTTCAATGTCACAATGAGCAAGATAGCTTCATCATGTGCCACCTATTCATAAGCAATATTATATAACTCGACAGCCAACTTCACAGTTCAGTAGAGTATTGCTGAGTTAAGGCGGTTTAGTGCAGTCTTCTCGTAACTGAGTACTTCCTACTAAAGTGTCGTTTCGACTGCATAATATTTATGTGAAGCATAAATAGGAAAATCGTACCATTTTTTTCAGTGGCTTTGAGTAGCGAAGACACATATATTCAGTTATAAGTAATGTCAGAGGTATATGACCGTGCAGGAATGGTAGAAGTAACCTGCGTTACGTTTTGGGGTAACGTTAAGGTTATGTCCAGACAGTGGTCATAACGCGTGCAAGGCACGCAGCCGGCGTAACACCCGTAGAGTGCGTAACAAGCATTACGATCATAAACAAGACTAGTAGTTCACATCACTCATTAAGCACGTTGTGCTTCTTGTCAGAAAGATATCAAAAACGCGTTCATCATCTTGGTCTCGAATGATTTGAGCATGGCGCCAGTAAACGAAAGGCTGGTAGTCGATGAACTGCAAAAGTAAAATGAACTACTACATTTGTATGCTATTTATCACGAAAGGAGGTGATAAAGTCGGTTGGTATGGGTGCGGCAATTGTTTTTAGACAGGGCAGTTGACGGCGACTTTCAAAATTTGATTCCAAAGTTCAAAGCTACAGATGCTGTCATGTTTTACAACTTTGTGCGGATGACGCCACAACAGTTGCAATTTCCTAAAGATATGGTGTGACCGAATATCGAGGTGCAAAGAACACATCTGGGATCCTGCTTGTAATTATCGGAACGCATGGCACATAAACGCCGTCGTACTACAGTGTTATTATGTAGTTGCACGGTCGAAACAATCAAACTCTTGGACACACTTGGAAATAGCTTTGTCGCACTGGTAGGCGTACTGGCTTAACCGCTGTGTTGCAGGTGCGGACTGCGAAGCGATGGAAGCCCTGAAATTTTCACTGGAAAGCACTGGTGAATACTGGAGCACCCACTGTTTCTACAAGCGCATCGTGCACAATAATGTAGCGTGTGTGTGGTATGTTTAGCAGTCTTACCCAGTGCCTGGCCGAGCGAGCATTAAGCCTATCGTGCCAGCCGCGTCGGCGTTGTTAAGGTTTGGAAGGAGGAAGTAGCTGATGATGGCATCCCACCGCTGCCACCAGTAGTTAGGTTGAGAAGGAAGGTCACTGGAGGCTACGAAAAACAAAACAGGTTTATGGCATTATTTACACGTATTTACAGCAAAGAATATTTAGTGGTTTCACAAACCACGAGCGTGGTGGTTGAACTGTTACATGGTTCAGAGCGACGTCCAGCACTCTGGGGCGTCGTTTTAAGCCCTGTCGGGCTCCTCCTCTCCGAGTGGAACACCAATCACACACACACAACAGGTGAGGGGGACGAGCATGCCCGGTCTACGTGAACGTCCAATATTGAGTCGAGAACACTGCACTGCAAGGTGGCGCCAGCAGGGCTCTTCCTCGTCGTGTGTTTGCCGCTAGTCGAGAGGTCCCACGATCCTGACAGCATACATAAAGGGTCCGCCGAACAGCTTCCATAATTAGCGGGGTGATTTGCGGTGGCCGCCACGGTCACTTCCAAGGAAGATACTGTCTTTTTTGTCCTCTCTCGAACGGTTAACGGTGTCGTGGCGACACGACGTCTCATCCTCCGGCTAGAAGGGACAATGCCTGGTGGGCATAGGCAGCCGGCCGGTTGTCTACTTGATTGGGGATTAAAAAGAGCGCCGCTCTTCTGTCAGCTCTGGCGCCGGTCACAACCGCTTCCCCGTCGCCAGATGAATCGCCGAGGGCATCAGTCGCCGCTTCTGCTCGAAGAGACGACGAAAGGGTCTGTAGTTGAAAGTCAGGAACTCGCCTTCGCTTGCCACATGGTCTCAAATCTTGAACAGCGTGAGAGCCTCCCCAGTAGACCGGCTTACGCACAATGGCGTATGCCTAGACGAATTTCCAGGCCAAACTTAACAGCTCCTCCGCCGCCCGGGAAATCTCGGCTGGCCAGCGCTCCCAACCGCTGGGCATGAAGAGAATGGCTGGTGACGAGGACAATTGCCTGGCTTGTATCCTTCAGCTGTGACCTCGTAACCAACTTTCCAACCACCTCACAATGATAGAACACAGCAAGGCGAACCACACAACACAATAACATGCTGCAGCCAAGCACATTGGACTCGCTTAGGACCCTCCAGGCTTCTCAAGAAACGCAAACAAATTCTACTCTGAAATTTTGACAGAATTTCGTGCCGCCAAAGTTACAACAATCATGGATGTGGTGACGCCTACTAAAGATGGAACAAATTGCCGTGCAAAAAAAACTCAAAAGGCGAATACAATTTGGCCCCATATAACCATAATTACACTCACACAATTGAAGCCTGGAAAGTCAAAGCAAAGACCAAGTACTCACCACAGCACAACACTATGTCGTGAAGTCCATCCCACCGCTGCCAACCAGTTGTTAAGGGTCAAAAGAAGGTCGCTGGAAGAAGTTGCTGATGGCATTCCACCGCTGCCACCAGTTGTTAAGGTTTGGAAGGAGGAAGTAGCTAATGATAGCATCCCACCGCTGCCACCAGTTGTTAGGGGTCGGAAGGAAGGTCGCTGGAGGCTACGAAAAACAAAACAGGTTTATGGCATTGATTACACGTATTTACAGCAAAGAAGGGTTAGTGGTTTCACAAACCACAAGCGTGGTGGTTGAACCGTTAAATGGTTCAGAGTGACGTCCAGCACTCTGCGGCGTCGTTTTAAACCCTGTCAGGCTCCTCCTCTCCGAATGGAGCACCAATCACACACATACAACAGGTGAGGAGGGCGAGCATGCCCCGTCTACGCGAACGTCCAATATTGAGTCGTGAACACTGCACTGCATGGTGGCGCCAGCACGGCTCATCCTCGTCGTGTGTGTGCCGCTAGTCGAGAGGTCCTACGATCCTGACAGCATACATCAAAGCGTCCGCCGAACAGCTCGCCTAATTAGCGGGGTAATTTGCGGTGGCCGCCGCGGTCTCTTCCAAGGAAGATACCGTCTTTGTTGTCCTCTCTCGAACGGTTAACGGCGTCGTGGCGACACGACGTCTCATCCTCCGGCTAGCAGGGACAATGCCTGGCGGGCATAGGCAGCCGGCTGGTCGTCTACTTGATTGGGGATTAAAAGGAGCGCCGCTCTCCTGTCAGCTCTGGCGCCGGTCACAACCGCTTCCCCATCACCAGATGAATCGCCGAGGACATCAGTCAGCGCTTCTGCTCGAAGAGACGACGAAAGGGTCTGTAGTTGAAAGTCAGGAACTTGCCTTCGCTTGCCGCAAGGTCTGGGTAATCGCTCAAATCTGCGACAGTGTGAGAGCCTGCCCAGTAGACCAGCTTACGCACAATGGCGTCTACCCAGACAAATTTCCAGGCCAAACTTAACAGTGTATATGTTACCGGCGCTCCATGCTTCGTGTATGCACAATTTTGAAGCGCAAAAGTGCTATGAGCCGCGGGTGCGTACAAATTCTAAAATGCAATCCCTTCTTCCCAGGCGTTTCGGTATGCGCGGCTTTGGCCTTGATGTTACCTGACGTCTGGTGATGTGAGCCACAAAGTCAACCCTCTTGTCTACTCACAGATTCGCACAATCGCTACTCTACCTCCTTTCACGGCGAGTCAGAAGGAGAAACAATCGGATGAACACAGCACAGAGAATGTAAGAGCAAAACGAGTGAAGACAACTTTTGGATAATTAAACGCGTGTTAACTCCACTATTAAGACAACTTTTTGAAAAATTCTCGCGGCAACGCGTATGTTGAAGACTAGTGGACATCTTTAAGACCACCACTAAATTTCGCCCGCTTGGTGGTTTAGTGACCTTTAAAACAGAATACAACAGCGCGAGCTAAAAAATAATTAGCTCCTGTGGCGGAACGGGGTCAAAACTGACGCGTCTCCGCTGACGTGGGTTGCCGAGACGTCAGGTTTACGTCGGACCCGGACTCATGTAGTAGCATCGCTCGACTATGGGTGAAACAAAAGATGCTGACAACTTGAGGAAAACGAAAAAAACAGGGTTACTGGAACTATTTCCAGCATAAGAGGTTAGAAGTTCGGCACATCTTCAGCGTGGCGGATGAACTGTCAAACCATGGTTCAGAGCTACGTCCAGCACTATGCTGCGTCGTTATAGACCCTTTCGAGCTCCTCCCTATTGAAAATCCTGGGTTCGTGGATGCTGAAAATGTCGGTGGATAAGGTGGAAAGAATAGTGGATATGGTGGAAATGTTAGTGGATGTGGGAGAAACTGTAGTGGGCATAATGTCTGATTCCGGCGAGAGTGGAAAAAGTGATGGTTGATGGTGGTGGTGGTGGTGGTGAGCCGATGGTGACGGTGGAAAATGCCGGCTGATGATGGCGAGGCAAAACGTGTTTGGTGGAAGGCTTGGTGAGCAAGGTGGATGACAGTGGAGTGATGCAAACTTGGTGGATGATGGTGGCATGATGAAAACGCACATGACAGTTTGTAAAATCACCTATTTGTAGTGTTTCATTCTTGAAGGCACAGAGGTGTATGTTTACGGTGAAAATAAACAAACGCTGCTTATTACGCTTTATAGCACGCTTATTTTTTTATTCATGTGGTGTGAACAACGCTTCAATTTTTGTGGAGTGTAGAGTATGCGGGCGTGAATATGTTTATAATTCGCGCACGTCCTTAAATTAGTTTCACATCCACAATGTGTTTCTTGATGTGATGTTTAGAAGACTAGAGGTGTCACTGTGAACAGTGACAATAAATGTTTTACATCGGCGCGCAGTGTTAGAGACATAAATGACCTTCAATTAGCAATTGCCCCTTTCAATTTTGAAGCAGAACCCAGCGGTCACTACATGTCGCCACGCTAGAAACGCAACTCTGGCAATTCCTGCATGCACTATTTCTTGAGCCATACACTTAAGGTACCAAAGTTCGTGCGAACATGCATAAACTTTCACTGTCGAAATGCGTCGAGAGGAGCCCCAGCGAATGAAAATTTCAGCCTTCTGTTCTAGAGCCTGTACAAGTGTTATCGACGCTTTTAGGTTTATGAATACATGAGTTTGACGACTGAAAAGCACAATACAGCACACATGTGGCATCATTTAACCTAAATCAAGTCTTTTATTGTGCATGGTGTCCGCGCAAAAAGCGAAAGACATCGCTTGCATCACTTCCAGGAAATGTAGGCCTCCCCTCACCGGTCGCACTCACCGGCACTTCATTGGCTCCTATGCAAGAACACAGACTCGTCAATTTGTATGCTTACTGAACCAATATGATAGCATAATGTTTCTGGCGCAGTGTACTCGCTTTGCCAAGTCGTTGTGTAGTTGTTCCGAGAGACAGAGAAACAGCGGCACCCTGGTCGACTGCGCTGTGTGTTGCGCGATAAACATCACAATGAATTGTGTGGCGTATCTATCAAATTAGCATTGAAGCGTCGTAAAGCATGAACAGATATCGCCCTTTGGAAGGATTGAGAGACGGATATCACGCTGGCAGTAACCGCCGACAAACTCTACCAGCTCCTCAGTGCATTGAGTTTTTTTTTGCGGTTGTAAATTATAACAAAAACATCGCGCTGTTGCCATTATCACAGTGGCAATCGCTACAGGCAGCACTTGTTCGTGTTTATTAAATGGACAAATTTTAGTAGCAGGTGCAGATCCCGTCTATCTGGAGTACGCGACAAACAGAACTGAAATAAATAGAGAGTTCTTGACTTGACTACTTCTGTAACACCAAAAGGCCATCTGTCAGCGGGGCGCACTGGTTAGTTCGCTCAGCTGGGAACCCGAAGGTGGCAGGTTTGATTCGCGTTGTCGCACCGATTTTTATGGTGCTTTCTACATCGTTTCTATACATTTATTTTTATTGTTTCTTTAGTTGCAGCTCGTCCTGGTGGTTCTGACGCTGTTCGCGCTCCTGCATTGCCGGCTGTAGCGCACCATGCGCCATCTGCTCCACCACGCGCCACCCTACTCCTTGTGCCACCAACATATAGAGCACCATAATCCACCAAAATAGTGAATGGTGGAATCCACCATTTTTATGGTGGACGTTTTTTCAATAGGGCTCCTTCTTGACTGCAGCACTAATCCCTCTCATGTCTCCACCCACCAGTGCATCAGTCAATAACTGACGGTTGCTGAATACCATCCCACCTCCTGATTCAATACTCCTTCGGTATGTTTCATTGAAGAGAGGGCAAGTGGAGTTCTTCACGGAACAGATTGATGATTGGGTTGTTGCTGTCATTTTTTCCTGTAAGCGACTTTCTATCGCTTAGACACAATCTGCGTGGCCGTTCTGCTTCGCCAACTCGCCTAACAAGCCACGTAGGGATATTGACTCACGGACAGTCGGAGTTGCCAAGTTATATACCTCTTTGTTGCTTCCCACCGCTTGATGCTCGTTCCGAGAGCAGAACATAGTTTCTAGATTTGGAAACGCAGCTAAGCTACGCTTCTTATGGCTAGCATGTCGGTCACGGACAATAGTCACAACAGCCTCCCCTTCACCAGCTGAATCATTGAGGGCAACAGCCACCACTTCTGCAGAAAAGGACGACGAAAGTCTCCTCAACTGAATGCAGGAAACTAGCCTTCGCTTGTCGCGTTATCTGAGTAATTAGCGAAATTTTCGACAGCGTATCTGAAACTCGACCACCTTCAAAAGCAAGCACTCGGCCTTCTCCCAACAAAGAAAGCCAAAGAGTGATGTCAAAACAATTTTCATTATTAGGTATAAACGAAAAGCTCACACTCGGAACTCTCAGGACCCATTCAAGCTGATAAAGCAAACGTGCTACGTTACCCATTCGCACAACAGCTACCATGAAAAATAACAATTTTTATACACTTTCGAGAGTACCCCTGGATTGCTTAGAAAGAGCGGCCAAGCGCATCAAAGTTTACATTCAATGGGCCTTTCTTATATTCAATGTCAAAATGATATTGCTTAATAATCAAGCTCCACCTCAAAAGGCGAATATTTTTCGATATCATGGTTTGCAGCCACGTAAAAGGAATGTGGTCTCTCGATACTGTAAATTTAGCAACTCTTAAATAACACTGCAACTGACGAATGGCCTACACAATGCAAACACATTCCATTTCTGAAGCGCAGAACGCCATCTCATATGAGATCAATTCCCAGCTCGAATGAAGCACAGTATGCTCGATATCACAGTCGTCCTCCTAACCTGAAACAGCGCCTAGGCCTCGATCACACCGAACCATGTATTCTCCTTCGTCATCTGTACCTTTCGTGACCGAACGGCTGATCAATACTGCCTCTTGGCTAAAAAGAAACTGCTTCCATCTTTACATTGCTGAGCACTTCCATCGGTTCTGTTCCGCGCAGACCCCGCAGGGTGTCTGCGGGAACAGGCATTTGGTGTGTGGCAACACCACAGACCCGAAGCAATCGTGCAGTTTCGATCTCCTTCCACGCCTAGCCGTGCGTGGCTGAGCCGTGTCCGGGGAAAAGGGGATCCTGGCGGTTGAACCGCTGCCGGTTTATTGGACCTTTAGGGCTCCTCGGCACAGGCAACAGAACCCTTTGGCCCTGGCTTCACGTAGACTGCAACCCTGGGCTGACCCATCCAAGAGAAATCGGCAGTCGCCTTTTCCTATCTCTGTCTTCCTACACCTTCGTATTTATCTGTCACTTATTATCTGTCCTGTTCTCTACTCTCTTCGGTTTACTTCAAACCTTCCTGTCGGAAAATATTAACGCTTTATGATCAGGCTACTTTGGACAAGCCGCATTCAGTTATGGCAGTGTTGTACGGCTGACGTGTCCAGGTTTTAGCATCCGCAAAATTGTAGCATCCTTTTGTTGGGCTCCATGAGCGGTGGGCGCCAACGCTTCTGAACAAAATTAAGCTGGCATGCATTAGGCGTGCTCTCTTCTAAGTTATTGTACCGCCTTAAAGCGCATACACACCGAAGTTTTTCATTTCTTCAACCATTCAATCGAAAATCTTCTCATTCTCATGTCATAAACAGTGAGAAATGTGACAATGAAGCCAGAACCAATCCCCCTTTGTAGTATCCAGGTGTCTTACAGTAACTCTTTGGGCCGGGTACAAAGTTACCAAAATGGCCAGCGGAGACCTCGTTGTTGAAATTTGAGAGCAAGAACAGTTTCAGAAGCTACACAGTCTTTCAACTTTTCGTGACACTCTGATTATTGTAATACCACACCGATCAATGAAGTCAACTTGTGGAGCAGTATCTTACACTGATTTGCTTGGCCTGACATAAACAGAACTCCAGGAGGGGCGAAAAAGCCAAAACGTGACCGATGTACAGAGGCTTAGCATCAGAAGAAACAACAAGCAAATGAAAAAAAACACCTATTACTTACGTTTGTTTCCCGTCATCTGCCAGATATTATTCAAACTGCATGCACAAAGACTTTGACCAGGCCATACATGCCTAACCCCCACCACTGTTTAAATGCAATAGGTAAGGGCACGGCTCACATACCTGTCGTGGTCGCCAAACATGTGAACAATGTGGAGCCTCAGGCCACAATTCTGACAACTGCACAGAACCACCACTTTGTGTAAACTATGAAGTAAACCATGCCACATATTGACAGTTCTGCGCATACTGGAAGGGAGAAAAAGAGATAATTGCATTGAAGGTGAAAGAAAACACTTCATATAAGGAGGCACGGTGAAGAGTATTACCATCTCGTAGACCTACATATGATGATTCGCCGCGTCAGGAGGCACCGCCGCACCAGTCGTCCCCACTCCTTTGGCCAGCGCAGAGCGAGCCGTCGGCTGTGGCACCTACCTTCGAGCCGGCTATAGTGCAGTCTACTCCGCCTCCTAGCGAATTGAGAACGGAGGCTCTAGGGTCCTATGGTGTCAAGACTTCCTCGCTCCAGGTGAGGCCTAAAACCTGAACCATCAGCTCGCACTTGCGGGCATCTACTGCCTCCAAGAAGGTAATGAATACGATGGTACCCTTGGCGCCGAAAGAGTGGCGTTGCTCCTTGGAGCGTGCCAAAAGAATAAAAAAAGCCAATAACGGAGCCTGACGACCGCCCTGTCACATTAATATGCAAGTTCACTTCAAAACAGGGTACTCTCTGTATACATAGCAACATCTTTTTAATTTGCAGGCAAAAATGTTAGAGGGGAACATCCGAGGCCTTCTCCGTAACCTCGATGACCCACAAAACTGCTCCATGAACTCAAATCCAATAGTGTTGCGTGTACAAGAGACACACCTAAAACGAACACACACAAACTTCCTATGTACCTATGTAATTTTCTGAAAGGACCAAGTTGATGCCATGAGATCATCTGGTAGTGTAGCTAATATAATTAGACAAGGAATAGCATGTACGCAATTAGCCCTTCAAATTTCCCTCGAGATGGTGGCTGTTCAAGCAGCTCTTCTAAACATACTCATCATCAAGCAGTGTAGCTAATATAGTTAGTCAAGGGATAGCACGTACGCAATGGCCCCTTCAAAATTCTCTCGAGACAGTGGCTGTTTGATTGATTGATATGTGGGGTTTAACGTCCCAAAACCACCATAAGATTATGAGAGACGCCGTAGTGGAGGGCTCCGGAAATTTCGACCACCTGGGGTTCCTTAACGTGCACCCAAATCTGAGCACACGGGCCTACAACATTTCCGCCTCTATCGGAAATGCAGCCGCCGCATCCGGGATTCAAACCCGCGCCCTGCGGGTCAGCAGCCGAGTACCTTAGCCACTAGACCACCGCGGCGGGGCACGGTGGCTGTTTGAGCAGTTCAAAATAAACTTGTCACCGTCTGCTCTTTGAACATACCTACACACAATCATCTTGAAAAACGTTCATTGCGGTACTTAATGGATGAACTACCTGAATCTTATCTTGTCCTTGGGTACTTGAATACAGATAGTTGTTTGTGGGCTGATTCTCGCTGTGATGCACGAGGTCGTCTTATTCAACAGTTTCTTTTCTCCTCCGGTGCCGGTCTGTGAAATACGAAAGAGCCACTGTTTTCTAACCTCGCCAACAATTCATACTCGCCTATTGACCTCAGCATTGTGTCTCCTTCACTTCTATCCCTGATTAAATTGAAATTGATAAAGATTCCGTATGAAAGTGACCATTTTTTGTAGTTTTGAGCACACCAACGTCATATAATTGTCCTCCACAAGTTAAACTGGCTCTAAACTGGCTGATAAACAAAGCTGACGGAGAACAGTTCAACAACCCTACTCGTTTAAGTGGGACTGACATATGTGCGTTAAGCATCGGTAAAACTGTGCAGTACACCACAGCTTTTCTTACTGACGCAACAGCCAACTACATCCCGCTAACATCTGGACTGCTCAGTGCCCGACGCGTCCCATGGTGGAACACTGAGTGTCCCATACACAGGAGGCTAAAGTCTGGATTATGGCTAGAAGGGTAACAGAAAGGAAAGTAGACTGAATCTCACTCGTAAACTTACAGAGTGACAGCTTGGAAGATCAGGTGAACTTCTTCGACGCCCGATTTGAACAGGTGTTCAGCTCGTTACACTATACTAAGGCTTTTCAAAAATACAAAACATGAACAGAAAAGCAGAAACTAGAACATAATTGTAAAAAAATACTAGACGTACAACCAAGCATTCCGTGTACCTGAGCTTCAAACATGACTAAACTCCTGCAATAGTTCTTCCCCCAGTGCTGACCATGTAGTGTGTTAAATGCTGAAAAAATCATGAATAGAAACGCAGAAAACTTTCCTTGGCTTGTAAATGCTGTCTGGTTTTTTGGCACTATTCCTAATTCCTGGAAAGAGGCTATTGTTATTCCCCTTTTGAAAGGGCAAGGACACTTCTACAGTTTCGTGTTATAGGCCTATTGCAATTAAGCTACTCTATTGAAAAAACGTCCACCCGAAGAATAGTGGATTGCACCATTCACCATTTTGGGGGATTATGGTGCTGGAAGTGTTGGTGACACATAGTAAATGTGGCGTATGGTGGAGCGGATGGTGGACGGCGTGCCCAGCCGGCAATGCTGGAGAGCAAAGCAGCGTCACAACCACCGTGACGAGCTGCCACTAAAGAGATACTAAATAATTTTATAAAGAATAATGTAGAAAGCACTCGTAAAAAGGTGCGACAGCGCGAAATTGAAGTTGACACCTTCGGTTTTCAACTGAGCGCACTAACCACTGCACCACGCCACCAGATGTCAACTTCGGTGTTGAAGAAGTAGTCAAGCGTCTCTCATAATCATATGGTGGTTTTGGGACGTTAAACCCCACATATCAATCAAGAAGTAAACTCACAAACTCACTATTTCACTTCTGTTTGCCGCTTACTCCAGATCAACGGGATCTGCACCTGCTACTAAAGTTTGCACATTTGATAAACACGAACAACGACTGCCTGTAACGACTGCCGATGCGATAACGTCAACAGCGGAATGTATTTGTTACAATTTACAAACGGAAGAAAAAAAAACAGCTCACTGGACTGAGAAGCAGATAAATTTTATTGTTGGTTACTGCCAAGTTTATTATCCGTTTCTCGCTCCTTCCAAAGGGCGATATCTGTTCAGGCTTTAAGACGCTTTTATGCTCATTCGATAGATACAACACAATTCATTGTGATGTTTTTTGCGCAACGCACAGCGCAGTCGAGCCAGCACACCGCTGTTGCTCTGTCGTTGAGAACAATTTCAAAAGGGCTTGACCAAAAAGAATGCAGTTCGCCAGAAAATTGCGGTTTCATATTGGTTCAGTAAGCGTACAAATTGACGAGTCTGTGTTCTTGCACAGGAGCCAGTGAAGTGCCAGCGAGTGTGACAGGCGGCTGTAAATGAGGGGATGCGTACATTTGGTAAAAGTGCTGCAAGCGCGTCGCATCGATGTTTGCCACTTCTTGCCCCGACACTGCACAAAATAAAAAAGGCTTCCTATAGAATAAACGATGCGACAGGCTTGCTGTATTCTTATTTTTACTCGGCGAAATTGTGTATACTGAAACCCAAAAGCGCCGATAGCAATTGTATGGGCTCGGTCGGTGGGAATTAGTTTTGGTGGAAATCATGATGGCGTAACAGAAGGTTGAAAGTCAAATTCGCTGGGGCTCTTCTCGATGCACGTTTAAAGTGAAAGTTTATGCATATTCGCACGCACTTTGTTAACTTAAAAGTACAGCTCAAGCAATAAAAAGTTCAAGAATCGCCAGAGTTGCGTTTCAAGCGTGGCGGCATCTAGTGACCGCTGTGTTCCACTCTAACAGTAAAAGGGGCCATTGCAAAC
The DNA here is from genome assembly GCA_013436015.1 of Rhipicephalus annulatus. Taxonomy (NCBI): domain Eukaryota; kingdom Metazoa; phylum Arthropoda; class Arachnida; order Ixodida; family Ixodidae; genus Rhipicephalus; species Rhipicephalus annulatus. The sequence continues at coordinate 481,352 of WOVY01002606.1, read as the reverse complement.
TTTAGCTCATGTATTTGGCGACAACTGCGCGTCAATGTAAAACATTTATTCCCAATGTTCATAGCAACGCCCCTAGTATTCTAAACATCACAACAAAGAAACACATTCCGGATGTCAAACTAATGTAAGTACGTGCGCGAAGTGTAAACATATTCACGGCAGCATATTCTACAATTCACGAAAATTGAAGCGTTGTTGACACCACAGGAATAACAAAAATAAACGTGCTAGAAAGCGTAATGAACAGCGTTAGTTCTTTTGGCTGTAAACATATCTCTGCGCAATCAAGAACGAAACACTACAAATATCTTATTTCCCATACTGTTATGTGCTTTTTCAACAAGCCACCATCATCCACCAAGCTTCCATCACGCCACCGTCACCCACTTTCCCCACCAAGCTTCCCACAAATCACGTTTTGCCTCGCCACCTTCAGCCGGCATTTTTCACCGTCACCACTATCGGCTTACCACCACCACTACCATCAGCCATCATTTTTTCCACTACCGCCGTCATCAGCCAATAGGCTTACTACAGTTTCCACCATATCCACTAATATTTCCACCGTATCCAGTATTCTTTCCACCATATCCACCAACAATTTCAGCACCCACAAACCCAGGATTTTGTATAAAGTGGCTGTGCAAACTTTTCAATAAAATGATAAACAACCGGCTTGTACACTTTTTCAAAAAAAAACGATTTGCTCAACCAATACCAGTGCGGGTTTCGAGAGGGTAGATCTGCAACCAACCACCTCGTTCGTATCGAGGCATAGACGAGAGACGCTTTCATCAACAAACAGTACTTTCTTTCTGTGTTCCTCAATATCGAAACGGCTTATGTTACAATATGATGCTTTGTAATGAAAGAGACCTGTTCCACGTTGGCGTGTATGGCAGAATGTTAAGCATAATAGAATGCTGCTTGTCAAATCAGACATTACGTGTCTGAATGGGCAGTGTTCTTTGCCAAACATTTGTACAAAAACACGACTGCCGCAAGGTGTTGTTCTTAGCAGCACACTTTTTATTATCAAAATAAATTAGTTGCGCTTGTGTATTCCTCGCAATATGTTTTACTGCACATATGTCGATGACGTCGAGCTCGGATTTAAATCTTGTAATCTGGATATGTGAGAGCGACAGGCAGATTTAGCTTGGTTTGAACAAAGTCTCCACTTGGCCAGATAAAAACGGGTTCAGAGTGAACGCACAGAAAAGCCCGTGTGTTCAGCTGTCTAGGAAAAGAGGCATTCATTTCGAACCTGATATTCAAATGCATGGGCAACGTTTCATTGTTAATACTCAACATAAATTCTTAGACCCAATCTTGGGCACTAAGTTAACCTTCACACCACACATCAAGTATTTAAAGAAGAAGTGCATGAAAGCCATGCTGTTATAAAAGTGTTGTCGTGCACTATGTGGGAACACATGAAAGAAGTGTCTGATAAACCTCTATGAAAACCTCATTCGTACTGGCCTAATCTATGGCGCAATAACATAGCAGTCTTCGACACCTACTGCACCTAAAATCCTTGATCATGTTCATCATCAAGGCATCCGCCTCTCTACACTTGCTTTTCGCACTACCTCGTGGAAACCCTGTATGTAGAGTTGAACGAATGGTCACTTACAGAAATCTTCCATGTCTTTTATATATTATATTATAGTGTGGCGGACAAGGAGCACCCTTCAAATTCTACAATTATTAACATGACAAGTTCTGGTGTGTTTGAAATCCGGCCTTCTATGAGACAGCCCTACTCACTCCTTTCGAGGGGCCTTGTGAAGGAAACCGGTGTTTGACTTGACCACCATTTCATAGCTTCCACAGCATCTCTACTACTGTAGCAGTGGCAGGCAATAAATTGTGACATGTCTTTTTTAGAGGTGACAAAGCACGCGCCACTTGCACATATTCAGACATACTTCCTGGAACTACAACATAAATACACATGTCCCGAGTTGTTCACGGATGCCTGAAAGTTCAAGACTTCTGTTTCGTAGGCAGCCATCGGCCCATCATTTCCGAAAGCTGGCGTCCTGCACTCTGATACAAGCATTTTCACCGGCGAAGCTTATGCGATACTTGCAGCCGGTACACACAATAAACATCAAAACTATAGAATACAAAAATATACACAAGTACACTAAGCGCAGTAAAACCAATAAAAACTCTTTAAAGCACAAAATTCCCGTCCTTGTCTCGCTTTACTCTTTTTTGTGCACCGTCTAATCCTTTAAACAGCATGTTGTAGTCTGCTGGCTGCCAGGGACCGTGAAATACAAGGCAACGTTTTGGCGGACCAGCTGGCTTGAATACCCAACAAAACCGCTCTCAGCACATTGATACCAACTCCAGCCCTTCACTTGAAACCTTTTCTAAAACGAAAGCTAGAACTATTGGCAGAGCACGTAGGACAAACAAACAGGTAATGAACGGCAGGTTGTCAAGCCGCAACTTTGTCATTGGCCGCCTGTATCAAAATCACGTGACGTAAAGTAATACTTAAAAGGTTTAGAACAGGAAATACACACTACACATTCATTCCTTTTGTCTGATGAAGATACACGCTTGTTTGACAAGTGTAGAGAAGCACTCAGCATACTTCATCTTTTAGTCCAGTGTAAACAATAAGACATGCTGAGAAGACAACAATTTTCATTACTCTCCCAAAAACAGATAACACTTCACCTTGCAATTTTCGTCAGTGTGGAACGACCTTTCACACATAAATTGTTATTGACTTTTTCGAGAGACCTCTCTACCTTTTATGTCATATACCCTGGCATTCTATAGCATGACATCTCAAGAGAGGTCTCCGCTGTGGTTGCTACACTGAACAAAGCACTTGCCTCGCGGCCCTGGGACGCAAGGTTGTCAACCATCCAAGCACTTGTGCTGATGCCATACATTCCCCATGATTTTTTGTCATCATAAACTTTCGTGATTCATTGATTCTGCATACACTTCACTACATGGTCATTATTTTATTACTTCTATGTTTTTAACCGCCTTAGCGCGAAGAATAATAAGACCCTTATGAAGTCACTCATCACAATAATTGTCCACATTTCTTGTACCATGAACTGGCACCATTTTGCCATCAAATTACCCTTGGCCACAAAACACCAAACAGGATTATCATCATCAGCCCGCGCAGAGCATCGATTTAGAGCTTGCGAACTCTGAAGAAACTCGGATTTAGCGAGCGCTACAATAGTCCTAACGTTCGTCTTTATGCGGCCACCAATAACCATCTACTGCTGAAACATTAGGCTCGCCAGCCCTCCCGAAACCTTTATCTACGCAGTGACCTATATGCCGCGGTCTACATAAACGTTTACGGAAAGCTTAATCACATACTCATCTAATAACTCGATCGGTCATTCTTCAAAGAGATAAAAAAGCATAGAGAACGAACACTGCCTTTTAGTAGGTTCAATGGGTTAAGTTAGCTGCCTATGCTAACGCCTCTGATTAAAAAAAACAACAGGCTCTCCTGCGCGCTTCAATACTCTTACCCCTGCAACGTTGCAAAATACACAAACTATTGACTAAATTCATAGTTCTGAACGGTTTCTCTAAATGCTCATGCTTGCGTTACGTTGTAACACACCATCTACAGCCACACTAAAATAACCCCAGTTCAATTCACGTGAAAAGCACCCCACAAAAATTGCAAAAGCTTTAAGCTAAAACTGTGCACCAGGTGGCTCTCAGTTCTCATAACGCGCAACGACAACTCCATCATTTCGCGGCAAAATTAATAATTTCACGAAATCACTTGGTCCATGCTAACATCTCCATCCTTCAAATGCTCATTCACGCCACATTCATATGACAGTGAAGACGTGCGGTATCACACTAAGCTGATAAAACACTAGAAATGTAACACAATTTGTCGTTTTATTTTACTTTATGCTCATTTCCGCACAAATGATTAAATCGCTACCTAACTTTCAGCGTTAGGATCGGCGGTTTCCCCAGTAACAAATTTACACCACGTCAAGTATCCTATAAACTTAACATGGCTGAAATCTGCGCCTACCAGTAACACTGAGTAATCATACTTAGCACGCACGTGCAAACGTTACTGGAACTGGCCGTTCCCCTTCTTTAGACTAGATTCTGTTGTATCGCACACGATGGGATCGCAGTCCCGGCGGTTTTCAAGCCTGCCAGAGGCTACAAAACTCACAAACTATGAGCTGTGTCTTGCCGTCACACCTCATTCTGCATTACGGTTGGCTCCCTTCAGGAATGCGAAAAAGACTCCAGAAGCAGGGAGAACCCTAGGCCATTGTATCTTTATGTTCACCACCACGCGGCATTTAGCCGCGGCGCCTTTGCGATTTCGACTCTTCAGGCGATGTTCGTTTCCCGGAGTTGTCGATCTGAACCACGCTTTTCGTTGGGGTGACGCACTTAGTTGTACCCTCTACATCTGACTCGCCACTTGCGCTTTTGCGCTTCAATGAACGCCACAACTCATGCACATCTTTCCAAGAGGACTGATGGCCAACGTTTTCGTCTTTCTCGCGACAGGGTGAGACCTAGTATTAATTAGGCTTATCCAATGCCGAATGCTTCCGTTTCTTTCTTTTTCTGCGATGTTAGTGAACTACCTTCATTCTATCGCTGAACTGATGAAGCGTCACGTCAATGCTCTCATCAGCCACTACGCTAACCATGTCTTTTTTGACGTTGTCGAAACAGCCTCTTGAAGCAAGGGGAAGATTTCCAGTCACTTACTATGCCCGTTAGGGCTCCTGCACCAGCCTCATTCATGAAAGGACCGTTTTTTGGATATCGTCCGACTGGCCAAGGCCTCGCTCTCGACGTGCTATACTTTTATTCGATATAGAACACGCAGTCCCATTTCTGGCGCGATGTCTTCCTCTGGCGCTTTTTGACGTGCCTCACTTTCAGACACTGGTCTGATTCTCTCTTTCTTTTTGTTTACCGAAGTTCCGAGTCTCCTGATTATCTCTTATTTAACAATTTTGCAGCTCACGTCCTGCTCACTGAGTCGCGCAACAACATCCACTGCCTAGCTGGGCAGAACCATGTGTACCCTCTGAGACCAGGTGTCTTGCTACACACGACCGTTGCCTACACTTTTATTCAGATTTTAATGTACAGGCCCATATCCCATGATACAACATATGGCTTCATGTATGTAGGCACCTCGAACTCTGCCTCCCTGTAGAGAAGACGTAATCGCTGCTGGGGTTCAACCACTTATTCAGCTCTATATCTTGTGCGAAAAACTCGATCTCGAGCTTCCTTCTTTCGTTTTTTTTTCTTTTTCCTGCCATATGAGCTGCTCTTAACTTTCTTTCAATGTTGAGATCCCATGCTCCGCTTAGTTCCTGATCATCAGCTCACAAATCAATATTCATCCTGTATGATTATGTGTTTTCGTGACAAACCTTTTGTATCGGTCCACAATTCCTCACGCAACAGCAGCAAGTCTGGCTTCTCAAGCTCCAGTAAGTCCATGACCATACTGAGTTCTCGCTAACTTAAAAAATAACTTCCCGAATTAACTAAACTGAGTATTCCTTCAAAGCTAAGTTCCAGTTAAAAAATTTACCCTTTTTTAGAACATGGTACTCAAAGAAAAAGCGAAGCACTCACCTATACGTTATTCATGTCTCGAGACAGCTGCTTCCCGTGGGCCTGACTGGTGTGGTCCATTGTAGCTTCGATTGGCAGCACCTGCACCAGTTGCGGACCGGGCTCTCATCAACGCGTCCCCGTTGACGTGGGTTGCCGAGATGGCAAGGTTACGTCGGACCCTGACTTGTGAGGTAGCATGGCGCAACTTCGGGTAGAGGAAACGATGCTAACAAGTTGGGAGGTTAGCATAAGAGGTTAGGCGTTTCGGAAACCAAGAACGCGGTGCATGGACCGCCAAACAATGGTTCAGACCCACGCCCAGCACTCTATAATGTCGTTTTAAGCCCTTTTCTGCTCCTTATACTTCATTGAAGCACCAATCACACAAGTGGCACCGCCCACCAGGACATCACCTACTAACACGCGATCACCAAATAGTAATCGCACGTCCTGACGCAATGCTTCTGCGGTCAGTTTCACTGAAGAGAGGAGAAGCGCGGTCCTTTATGCATTAAGTTGTCAGTTGGGTTGTTGCTGCCGTCTTTCCCTGGATTAGCAGCGGAAAATTAGCGAGCGACTTCTATACCCCTGCACCACGGGTACCCGTGAACACTGTTTAACTCTCTTCCTTACGACAAGAGAGATGCTGTCCGTATCACACAGCCACCGTTGCGCTAACGAAGGTGAACGGAGCAATTCGCAAAAGACATTCGACGATCTACTTTTGCAGTGGAACGAGGTACTCTCGTCCCCAACATCTGCAAGTCCGAAAAAATTTTGAGCACTGAAGTGAAGCAGTGAGAACAATATTGCATTTTTGCAATATCAAACTTTCTTTTCTTGCAGTACAAATACGTGACGTTTTTTTGCCCACACACACACACAGACATATATATATATATATATATATATATATATATATATATATATATTGTGGGCATTCATTAAGCACATCATCTATCTTTACACGTATTCATCTATTCATCATCATGAGTGGTCATCATCTTCTTCTGCTGTGGGGACTTGGCTTGTCTGAGTTCTGTACCTTGGGCGTGGTCGCTTCATCGTGTCTTCTGGACCTAATAAAGGTTGCCTTCACCATTAAATCACAAGTGGTGGAGTGTGCTCTCCGATCTTCCGTCCTCTCCCAGCCTGATCTACCTCCTGGAGCTGCGCTCAGGTCGTCGTTTGTGCCAGTTGTCCATAACATGCCTCAGGACGAGCCAACCGGTGCTTCTGCGCCTACCTCCACGGCCCCGGCTACCACGGCCTATCCATCGTGGATTATTACCGCGCACCAGCGTGAGCCGCCCACGTTCACCGGACTTCGAAGTGACGATGTGGAGGATTGGTTGGACCAGTTCAATCAAGCGAGTTCCACTAACAACTGGGATGATCCTACCAAGCTTCGCCGTGTGTCTTTCTATCTCACAGGCGTAGCGAAAACATGGTTTTTCAATCATGAAACAGGACATTACGGACTGGACACGTTTCAAGCAGCATCGCCAACTTTTTGGCGCCCCGGCGGTTCGTTCAGCTCTCGCGAAGAAGACGCTGGATTCTCGCAAGCAACAATGCGGTGAGTCCTACACATCGTACATAGAGGATGTGCTTGCTCTCTGTAACCGTTTCAGCACGTCCATGTCTGAATCAGAGAAAGTTCGTCATCTATTGAAAAAGATAGGCACGGTCGCGTTCAATGCCTTGGTCATTCAAAACCCGACTACAGTCGCCGACGTTGTTGCGACGTGCCAACGCCTAGAGGAACTTAAATCCCAACGGTTACCGCCGGACAGCTCTGAAAACACTACCACGACTGATGCCTCACTGCGTGCCATGATCCGGGCGATTATACGGGAAGAGCTGCAATCTTTCGGCCTCTCAATGACACCGAGTCCACCTCCCCCCTCCAACACTGTTTTGCGGGATGTTATCAAAGAGGAGTTGGCGTCCATGACCGGGCCAGCGTATGTAGACTCTCCAGTACCTCGACTCCAGCCGACGTACAACAAGTCCTCGCTGCCTCACCACCCGTGGTACAACCGATGCCCGCACACTCGACGCCTGTCGCGCTGGCTTCGTTAACTCCGAGTGTGACTAGCCAGCCCTTTCACCCACCGTGGCGGCCGCATCGTCCGATCTGTTATTACTGCGGCTATTGGGGCCACATTGCACGCGTCTGTCAGAAGCGTCCGCAGGACGAGCGTCGTGGACTCGACACCTACGGACGGGATGATGGGACAAGCTGGTACGCTTTCCAACAGTCGTCCTTATAATCCGCCGCTACGCCGCTCACCGTCTCCAACTGCGACATCTGAGCCAACCAGTTCCAACCGCTCTACTAGACGCCGCTCACCCTCACCACTCCGCCGTTCCACTGTCTACATTGCGACCTGTCTCGCAATTCACCAACCTAACGCCCGGAAAACTAACCTCTGCAGCTTTTGGAGAAAAAGCTGCATCGAACGAAAAGGCAGGAATTCCTCCAGTGCGTCCACATAATACGATAGCTGTTTTAATAGAAGGTGTGTACGTGGACGCTTTAATAGACACTGGTGCTTCTTTGTCTGTGATTGATCGTTCTTTGTGCTCACGTCTACGAAAAGTCACCACCCCTTATGATGGACCTACACTGCACGCTGCTCAAGGGGACGCCATTAGACCTGCCACTATGTGCACCGCTCATGTTTTCATAGCTGGTATTCTTCATTTTGTACAACTTGCTGTGCTGAATTCGTGTGCCCACCAGATTATATTAGGCTGGGATTTTCTGTCTACGGCAAACGCCTCCATCTGCTGTCGAGAAAATGTTGTTCATATCATGGAAACTGACTATGCCCTGTATGCGGATGACAAGCCCGTTCGCTTGCTCACTGCTGAAGAGACCGAGCTACCACCTGGTCATCAGCGGATAGTTGCCATTAGTTCTAATGTGATCAACTCTGGTGACGTGTTTGTCCAACCATCTGCACGCTGTCTCGCAAGAGGTATAGCCCTTGCTTCCGGTCTAGCGCGATTCCACAATGGCTCCGGACTTCTCTACGCTACCAACCAGACTTCTGAGAAAATTCCCATTCCTAAAGGCACCACAATTGCTTGCGTTTCTGAATCTCAACCTGTCTCTGTTGTCCCGCTTATGCCAGCGTGTTCTGACCTTCCTTCTATTGGACGTTCATCAAGCGTTTCTGTTCTTGCTGCGACTATTAGTCCAGAACTGACCTCTTCACAGACAGATGAGTTGCTTGCCTTGCTACAAAAGCATAGGAGATTGTTTGATGCCCATTCCTCATCTCTGGGGCAGACGTCCATTATTAGGCATCGTATCCAGACCGATGGCACTTCCATCGTACGCCGTCGACCATATCGCGTCTCTTCATCCGAGCGTGAGATCACTGAACAAATTGTAGCCGATGTGCTGCAACGGAACAATATAGGTCCCTCCAAGAGTCCTTGGTCATCCCTTGTTGTTTTAGTAAAGAAAAAAGATGGCTCCGTGCGATTTTGCGTGAACTACAGAGCCCTTAATAAGAATACCCACAAGGATGTTTACCCCATGCCGCGCATGGACGATGCTTTGGATTCACTGCAAGGTGCTGAGTACTTCTCAAGCCTAGAACTGCGTTCAGGTTACTGGCTAATCCCCATGCATGAGGATGACAAAGAAAAGACAGCGTTTTCAACACCAGATGGGCTGTATGAATTCAACGTCATGCCATTCGGCCTTTGCAATGCTCCAGCAACATTCGAGCGGATGATCGACACAGTTTTACAAGGCTTGAAGTGGAAGACTTGCTTGTGCTATTTAGACGATATTGTTATTTTCTCGTCAGCCTTCCCTCAGCACTTGCAACGACTGGACGAAGTTCTTACGTGCCTTGCAAACGCAGGCCTTCAACTGAACACCAAGAAGTGCCAATTTGTGAGCAAGACGATTAAAGTGTTAGGCCACATTGTAAGCAAGGACGGTATTCGTCCCGATCCTGACAAGATTTCCGCTGTCCAACACTTCCCGCGTCCTGAAAAAGCCAAAGATTTGCGCAGTTTTCTCGGCCTCGCTTCTTATTTTCGGCCGATTCATTCGAGACTTCGCCTCAATAGCTTAACCATTGCACAAGTTGCTCGGATAAGGCCTCGCCTTTGTGTGGTCTCCTGAATGTGAAGCGGCGTTTGCCCAACTGAAGTGTACACTCACATCCGAACCAGTCCTATGCCATTTCGACGAAACCACGCCTACGCTCCTGCATACAGACGCTAGTGGTCGAGGCATTGGTGGAATTCTCCTACAGCGAGACAAATCTTCACGTGAGAAAGTCGTCGCATACGCGAGCCGTGCACTGACCCCTGCTGAAAAGAATTATACCATCACCTGAACGGAGTGCCTAGCGGTCGTATGGTCTATAGAAAAGTTTCGACCTTATCTCCACGGCCGCCACTTTACTGTGGTTACGGACCATCACGCCTTGTGCTGGCTCTCGACAATCAAGAACTTGTCCGGCCGCCTTGGTCGCTGGATTCTTCGCTTACAAGAATACGACTTCACTATCACATACAAGTCGGTAAACAAGCATCAAGACGCCGACGCACTATCGCGTTGTCCACTCTCTTCGGAGCCGCTTAACAAACCCGCCTACTGCCGCACACGAGAAGCTTTCGGCCGTCTCTTCCCTACATGTTTCGTCATTAACTACTTTGGACCCAACTTCTCCAAGCGAGTGTGGTTTGTTCTTATCTCACCAACGTGCTGACCCTTACTGTCGCCGCATCATGGACCGTCTTGACGGAACTTGTCGGCCCCCTAACGCCCGTCTTCGCCGACAGCTGACGCAATTCAAGCTCAACAACAACGTCCTGTACCGTCATATCTACCACCCTGATGGTCAACGCTGGGTGCCCGTTCTACCTCGCTCTCTTCGGGCTCAAGTCCTCAAGACATATCACGATGACATGTCTGCTGGACACATGGGCTTCCAGAAAACGTATGACCGCATAAGATGTCACTACTACTGGCCGGGCTTGTCCACCTGTGTCGCGAAGTACGTTGCCTCATGCGCCCTTTGTCAGCGTCGCAAGCTACCTACATCAACTCGAAGTGGACAATAACAACCGCTCCCTGTGTTCTCTGCAATCATTCGAGGTAGTTGGCATTGACCTGTATGGTCCGCTTCCTACGACTGTCACGGCAATCGGATGGATTGTTACAGCTGTCGACCACCTGATTCGCTGCGCCGAAACAATCTCCCGTGCTTTCTGCATCAGCTTCAGAAGTGGCCGACTTCATCTTTCGAGCAATAATCCTTCGACACGGAGCTCCTTCGTGTAATCCTGAGCGACCGTGAAAGAGTATTTCTTTCAGAACTCGTCGAAGAAGTGCTCAAGGCAGCCGGCACTTCACACAAAACAAGCTCCAGTTACCATCCTCAGACGAACGGCCCGACTGAGCGCTTTCATCGTACACTGTCAGATATGATTGCGATGTATATCGAACCCGACCACAGAAACTGGGACACCATTTTGCCATTTCTCACTTTTGCGTATAATACCTCTGTACAGCGCACAACCGGTTACTCGCCGTTCTACCTCGTCCACGGTCGCTTCCTCTCTTCTTTCCTCGATGTTTCGTTCTTCTCTGCGCCTGTCAAACCATGTTCATCTTCAAGTGAAGAATACGTGTCTCGTCTACTTCATTGCCGCCAGCTGGCTCGCGTCAAAACTGAAGCCAAGCAACAGGATCGCAAGCTTGAATATGATGCCTCTCATGGTGCCGTGTCTTTCAGCCCTGGCGACGAAGTCCTCCTTCTTACGCCCATTCGCACTCCCGGACTGTGCGAGAAGTTTCAAATACGTTTTATTGGCCCCTACACTGTCTTGGAGAAAACGTCTCCTGTGAATTATCGCGTGGCACCCGTTCTTCTTCCGACGGACCGCCGCTACAGGGCAGCAGAAATAGTCCACGTATCCCGCATGAAGCCTTTCATACGGCATTCATCTTCGCTTTAAATTCGGCCAAGAACTGCGGTCAGGATGACCGCTTTCACGTGGGGGGAAGTTAGTGTAGGCATTCATTAAGCACATCATCTATCTTTACACGTATTCATCATCATGAGTGGTCGTCATCTTCTTCTCCGGGGACTTGACTTGTCTGAGTTCTGTGCCTTGGGAGTGGTCGCTTCATCGTGTCTTCTGGGCCTAATAAAGGTTGCCTTCACCGTTACATCACAAGATATATATATAATATATATATATATATATATATATATATATATATATTGTAATGAATCGGAATAACGGACACTCTGCTGGTAATGAAAAAGACGATGATGATCAGTGGCTGTAGTAGTAGCTCGCGCACGCCGCTCGCCATTAGCCAGACCTGCCTGATAAAGCACATTTTGCCAAGCTGCGTCTGAACCTCTCTCAACGTACAACACCTCTATTTTAAGTGGTGGAGGAAGCCGGGGTTCCCATCAACCTGGAACTTCACAATCGGACGCTACCTTCACTGTTCACCATGACTGCTCGTGGCCCTTCTCAAGCCGCCTTACCAACGACAGTCTACTGTACTGGCGTGCCTCGGCAACGCGACCCACCAGTTTTTCACGGCAACGAGGAACAAGACGTCGACGACAGGCTCGTCAAGTACGAAATCGTAAGCGCTTCCAACAAGTGGAACGCCTGCGACCAGCTCACAAACGTGCACTTTTACCTCGCTGATGTGGCCAGCCTCTGGTTCAAGAACCACGAAGGCGAAATCACCAACTGGTCCGCCTTCAAGACCACCATGGCCGCGGTCTTCGGTCGTCCCGCAGGTGCGCCGGCTTCACGCGGAACAGCGTCTACATAGCCGAGTCCAGCGCAGGGACGAGACCTTTACAAGTTACATTGAAGATGTCTTGTCTCTTTGCAAGCGCGTCGATGAATCTCTAACCAAACGCGACAAAATCAAGCACATAATCAAAGAAGTTGACGATGATACCTTCCAGATGCTCGTCGCTAGGAATCCACACACCGTCACCGATGTTGTCTAGCTCTGTCAGGAGCATGACGAGTTGCGTAAGCAGCGTGTCTTGACGCGCAGGGCTGCTGAAGATACGGCTGAAGTTTCTGCCCTCGTGCACAACGTCGCTGCTGATCACGCCGTCTTACTGCCCCACATCAAACAATTCATTCGTGAAGAAGTTGCTCGTCAGCTTTCTCTTGTGGCCGAAGCATCCGCACCAGTGACCTCGTTAGACCCACGTCTACGCCAGGTCATTGAGAAACAGGTCACGCAGGCACTGCCTCCATCGCCATCTGTTCGTACGCCACTGACCTACGCTGCCGTCATTGCTAGACCCCCAGCCCCACTTGTCTCTGGCGCATACCGGGGCACCGGGTCCTCCTACCCTACGACGCTGCCTACATACACGGCACCCCATCCCGTTTTGCCCTCTGCACCTTCTGTCGGTAACCCATCGCGCACCTTGGATAATCGACCCATCTGTTTCGCATGTGGTTTCGTGGGACATATAGCACGCTACTGTCCGCCGTCGCAACTTCCAGCCTCCAGACCATGGGAACTCCGCAAATTACCAGGCTGCCCAGAATACCCAGCAACCATCTTCTCCTACCACCGACTCATTGTCCCCATGACGCCCTGTCAATTCACGGTGGTCATTACCACCCCGTCGCCGATCTGTCTCCCCGATTCTTCGGCACACGAGCCCCTCTCGAGATGAAAACTGACAGCCGCAGTTCCGGAGGCAAGAACTGCGTCGTCGTCGAACTTTCTAAGACCTCCTCTTTTTTCGACCAACGAAGTTGATGTGCTAGTAGAAGGTGTTGCTGTACGTGCACTTGTCGACACAGGTGCCGTCGTTTCTGTAATTAGTAAAAAACTGTGTCGCAATTTGAGAAAAGTTACAACGCCGCTTACGAATCTTGCTCTGCGTACTGCCACCTCCCATTTCATCGCGCCGACAGCTCCGTGCACAGCACGCGTTCTTATTCACGATGTTTGGTACGCCGTCAACTTTGTTGTTCTCCCACGTTCATCTTACGACGTCATACTAGGATGGGATTTCCTTTCTACCCATCAGGCCCTCGTCGACTGCGCTCGTGCTGAACTCCCGTTGATGAATCCGTGCCTTGATATTGACCACCACAGTCCCTCGAAAGTGTTTCCCGCAGCTGACGTCCGCATCGCGCCGTTGTCCACCGTCCTAGTGCCTGTGTTTTCCCCTGCTGCCACTGACTCGACGCTCCTGTTCCAACCAACTATAGCTAGTGTGCAACACCTAACCACCGTCCTCTCATTCGCCGTCATCATTTCCAATGGTTCGTTGGTATTTTATGCGTGCAACGTTTCTGCTTTTCCGTACATCCTGCAACGCGGCGAGTGTCTGGGAAGCCTCGAGACCATAAATTGTATTTTCGAAGACCCGATCTATCCAGACAAGCCATTTTTACCGACTTGTGCCATTACACCCGCAACTTACGCTAATGAACCAATGAATGTATTGCGCAAGTCCATTGATTTCAACCTCACGCCTGGCAGCAGGAACAGCTGATCAAGCTCCTACAGCGTTTTCGAGCCTCGTTTGACCACAATCAGCCTTCCTTAGATCGATCCTCATCTGTTGTTCACGGTATAGATACCGGTCAAGAGACCCCATTACGGCAGCGTCCATATCGTGTGTCAACTACCGAACGCCGCGCCATCAATGAACAGGTTGACGACATGCTGACACGTGGCATAATCGAACCGTCAAGCCGTCCCTGTGCCTCTCCAGTTGTGTTGGTGAAGAAGAAGTACCGATCCATCAGGTTTTGCGTGGACTACCGACGTCTGAACCTCTCCAGTTGTGTTGGTGAAGAAGTACGGATCCATCAGGTTTTGCGTGAACTACCGACGTCTGAACCGAATCACGCGCAAGGATGTCTATCCGCTGCCACGCATTGACAATGCCTTGGCCTGCCTACAGGGAGCCGAATTTTTCTCTTCTTTAGATCTGCGCTCTGGATACTGGCAGGTACCCATGGTAGTGGCTGATCGTGAAAAAACAGCTTTCATCACGCCCGACGGGCTTTACGAACTCACAGTAATGCCCTTCGGCCTCTGCAACGCGCCAGCTACTTTCGAGCGAATGATAGACTATATCCTTCGAAGCCTCAAAGGGAACGTTTGCCTTTGTTATTTAGATGACATTGTCGTCTTTTCAACTGATTTGGCAACCCATTTAAGCCGCCTCGAGAAAGTTCTTGCGTGTATTTCTGCCGCGCGGCTGCAACTGAATCTGAAGAAGTGCCATTTCGCCGCTCAAAAGCTTACGATCCTTGGCCACGTGGTTTCAAAAGACGGCATTCTTCTTGACACTGCCAAACTTACAGCCGTTTCAGCTTTTCCCAAACCAACCACCCTGAAACAGGTCCGAAGCTTCATAGGCCTTTGCTCTTACTTCCGGCGCTTCGTCCGCAATTTCGCGACGATCATCGCTCTTTTGACCAAGCTCCTTGCCGGCTCTAGAGACCTTTCAGTCTGGTCTGCCACCTGTGACGATTCTTTCAATGAACTGCGCCGCCTCCTCACGTCGCCGCTTATTCTGCGACACTACGACCAATCGGCACCCACAGAGATCCACACCGACGCTAGTGGTGTCGAGCTAGGCGCTATTCTTGCACAGAAGAAAGACAGCTTCCAAGAGTACGTGGTTGCCTACGCAAGCCCATCTCTTAGCAAAGCCGAAACCAACTATTCCGTCACTGAAAAGGAATGCCTCACCATTATTTGGGCGATAGATAAATTTCGACCTTATGTGTACGGGCGCCCTTTTGACGTCGTGACTGACCACCACGCCCTCTGCTGGTTGTCGTCACTGAAGGATCCAAGCGGTCGCCTCGCCCGATGGGCATTACGCCTTCAAGACGATAATATTCACGTGGTCTATCGCTCCGGCCGGAAACATTCGTACGCAGACGCCCTATACCGTTCGCCCCTACCCCCTGACCCGGACTGCTGCGGAAGTCTAACCTGTGATGCCACTGCCATCACCATCACCGACATGCCATCTGAGCAACGCAAGGACCCTTGGGTTGCTTCGATTCTAGACATCTTGGCTGGGTGGACGACTTCCCCCCCTTCTCGCACGTTGCGTCGGCAAGTCGAGCACTTCGCCACTCACGACGACGTGCTGTACCGACGCAACTACGCACCCGGTGGACGTCAGTGGCTACTCATGATTCCACGGCATCTGCGATCCGAAATTTGTTCCACGTTTCATGACGACCCCCAATGTGGCAACGCAGGTTTCCTGAAGACTTATTCTCGCATACGTCTCCGATATTACTGGCGTGGCATGTACCGTTTAATACGACAATACGTTCGGGCCTGCTCGACGTGTCAGAGACGCAAAACTCCCCCTTATCACGCCAGCAGTACCTTGTTACCCTCACCATGCCCATCCCGACTATTCGACTGCGTCGGCATCGATATCTGTGGTCCCCTTCCCAACACTGCTGACGGTAACCGCTGGATCATAGTTACCGTCGACCATCTCACGCGGTATGCCAAAACTTCATCCCTGCCCTCGTCTACAGCAAAAGACGTTGCGACTTTCGTTCTTCACAACATCGTATTACGTCATGGAGCACTTCGGGAGTTACTGAGCGATCATGGTCGCGTATTCTTGTCAGACGTCATCACAGCATTGCTGCCTGAGTGCCACGTCGCTCACCGCACTACAAGCGCCTATCATCCCCAGACCAATGGAATGACAGAACGCTTCAACCGCACCCTTGGTGACATGCTGTCTATGTATATCTCGTCAGACCACTCCAATTGGGACCGAGTGCTCCCGTTTATCACGTTCGCCTCTAATATCGCCCTTCAAAGCACTACTGGGTTTTCTCCTTTTTTCCTCCTTTACGGACGCGAACCTTCTTGCACTATGGACACAATTCTTTCGTACAAGCCTGACTCCTCAGAGTCCATGACTTTGTCCCAAGCCACTACTTACGCCGAAGAATGCCGCCAACTGGCAAGATCATTCACAACCCAAGCCCAAGGGCGCCAAAAGCATCACCATGACGCATCAAATAACACTACTTCCTACAATCCAGGTTCACTCGTCTGGCTGCATGTCCCTTCTGCTACACCGGGCCTTTCTACTAAGTTGGTCCCCAAGTATCACGGCCCATATCGTGTGCTACAAAAGAACTTCACCAGTGAAGTACCTCATTGAGCCACTGGAACCATCTTCTGACCAACGTCTTCGTGGCCAGGATATTGTCCTCGTCTCGAGACTTAAGCCCTGCTATGACCCTCCCGTGTTTACTTGTCCATAGGTCGCCAGGATGGCTCCTTCTTTCGCGGGGAGTAATTGTAATGAATCTGAATAACGGACGCTCTGCTGGTAATGAAGAAGACGATGATAATCAGTGGCTGTAGTAGTAGCTCGCGCACGCCGCTCGCTATTAGCCAGACCTGCTTGGTAAAGCACATTTTGCCAAGCTGCGTCTGAACCGTTCTTGACGTACAACACCTCTATTTTATTATATATACATATATATATATATATACATACATATATATATATATATATATATATATATATATATATATATATATATATATATATATATATATATATATATATATATGCCCGCCAGAGTGCAGCTACTCTCTACACCAATGCACTACAGACCGCGCCTCGTGACTCGCGAGTTGGGCCGGGCGCCGCCATTTAAAATATTTTGTCCATGCGTACGATTGTTGCCACCGTGTTTGCGTTTGCCCGTGAAAGTAATGACTGACAGCGCTGCATCATCGTTGCCTGCTTCGACGGCTGCAGGAATGAATAATGAAACCCGACCTAACTGACATACGGGCTACAAAAACAACTAGTCGTCGAGCACGGCACAAATGACAACAAACATAGCATCAGGCACAAATTGGGTCGCAGCCAGCATCACTACATTAAGAGAATGCGTTTTCATTTGAAATAATTTAAATGCTTTGTTCGCTTCAGCAATAAATGAAATTGTGTTTTTGCCAAAAACGGCATAACGAAGATACACAAAAAAGCAACTGGAGATCAATTTAGGACACTTCTGTGAAAATCAAACAGGGCCGGCTGAGCCCCCTGACGCAACTATTACAACCTTGTCTTTGCTCTATGACACTGCCAAAAGCCTTCTGCATCGAACTCTCTAGGAGAGATTTACGTTGACGGAGTTTAACGCAGTTGGATGGCGGCTATGTGACAGAGAAATAATCTCTTAGACATGAGCAGTATGATCGGTCTGCTTGACCGTCTCGCCAAACAAACCATAAAAGGATATTGGCTCACGTGCAGTCGAAGTTGCCACATTGTAATTCCTTTGTTGCTTCCCGCCGATTGACGCTCGTTCCGAGAAGAGCACGGAGGTTTCCGGACGTGGGAACGCAGCCCGACCACGATTCTCATGACCAGCATGGCGCCTATGGATGACAGTCACAACACTGCTTATGTTCAGATGAAGCGTGAAGCCATGTAAGTACGTAGCACCAGTGTTCTGTTAGGTGTATAACATGCGGCATAGGCTGTGAATTGCTGTAGTAGGCGGTAGAAGATTAGACAGATGTGGTGAAACCGGAAGATATTCATACATTAGATCGAATATTTCTTTTTGAAAACAGATGTAGCTATATATATTTAGATCTTCTTAGAAGGGGACTTTGTGGAGCTATGCACATAAAATAGGATTAGATTTATAATGAAGGGTATTGGCAGAGGCCTTCGTGCTGCTCAGAACATACGGAACACAAGAACACAAGAGATGCTTGCTATTTGGATAATATTTATGAATTGAGAATGGCACAACCACAAATAAACAATCGCTTACTCTTACCGAAAATGATACCGATGGCTGCGACCACAGATTCCACAGGCTGAAAAAACACCAGCATCACTCTCAACGGTAGAAGAATAGTCGACCATGAAGAGGTTTCTTTTCAGGCAGCCAACATCCATATTATTTACCAAAGAAAAAAAAGATAAACATTTTCTCTACTGGTGGTTCATTACGTCGGGACTACCATACTGGCTTTAAGGCAAAGGAGCATTTGCGAGGCCATATGTGATTCACTACGTGAGACGAAAAGAATGTAATGATAAGGCTATGGAAATAAAGCACAGGTTTCAAAAATTAGTCTTCTTTTTGTTTTTCCTCGTGTTTTTGTCGTGAAATAATCCTATGAGATATTTCAAAGCTATCTATTGCCGTACACTTTGTGATTAAAAACGAATTCTATCATACAACAAGTCACCGCTTGTTTAAAGTCTGATCCTTCATGGTGGTTTGCGCCAGATTAATAAGAACCAACCAACCAACCGACCATCTGCAGTGTGCGGGAATCCTCTCGCAGTGACTTGCAGCTAGGCAGCGTAAAATATTTAGACAGAAAAATAGAAAAGACTTAGTAGTCATTGGCAAATCAATGACCTCAATGAATCAGAGGCTAACTTAGGCTAAATTATTAATGAGGGCTCCATGACCGGCATCAAGCATTCAATAATATTATCTACCGGATATCGTGGGATAATTGGTAAACACAAAGTGTACGCCCTTGCTTGTTGCCGTGCTTACTGACTTAAGGCAGATGCATGGTAACCAGACACACTATACCGGAAGTATGCTGACATATATACTGGTGCCCATAAGGGAAACAGGAGGCTATATTCTCCGTTTCACATGAGGCTCAGCGTAAATAAGGTATACGGTAGTGTCACAGGTGTACAGGTGCTTCTCTGTGCCAAAACGCATTTACCAAAATTCTATCTATACATAAAGCATACAAGAATACATAACCAACATGCGGACGCAACCCTACATTACACACCAACACACGGAACGTTCGGGAACTTCAAAATAAACCAGCAGTTCTCACGGAAAAAGAACTCGCACTTTGGAGCAGTGGGCTGCAGCATAGATAATGCAGGACCAGTCGACCCGTCTGTACCCTGCCTGCGTGATGGTGGCCTCCACGTGGCAGCCACCACACTAACGCGCTCCCTACCTTCTTACAATTTTTCTTTTTTTTCTCACTCCACGGGAACGCTGGACTAGAAGTATATACGTAGGGAATCACGTTTTTTGGAATGCTAAGCCTTTTGAGCTATATCAATGTAGTATGTCATTTCTCTTCAGCTAAAATTTACACGATAAAGAGAAATAACTTCCCCACTTCTATGCATCTTGATAATTTTCGCCGTTAGTTGATTCGTTACAACATGCCCTGAGTTCTTTGCGTGTCAAGGGGTTTTGTCTTGGTCATCAAGAGCCTATGTTTTCTACAAACAAGTGCGATTTATTCGAAAGATGCAGGTGCCTAATGAACATGTATGCTGCTTTTGTCACTGTTACCTTGCTCTGGTTCTTGCGTCAATGAGAATCACGCCGTGTTACTTCAAGAAGATAATTATAGCATTTATTGCTCTCGTTATATCTGTTCAGAAGGGTGGTTGAGAGAGAGAGAGAAAAAGACAAAAATATTATTTGAACAAGTTATCACACTATATTTGAGCTTTGGATGGATAAACTTCTGCAAACACTTTCTTTTCTCAATGCTTCAATGTATTCACTCGTTTTCTTGTCGTACTTTTAACTTCAAGTGAGCTTCACGTTCGTGAGCTTATTCGGGCAGGCGCACCACGAAAGCCTAATTAGGCAATGCCTGAAAAGTCTACTGAAGGGAGAGAGCAAGAATATGATGCTGCTGCCGCACTTGTAACGTCAAGTAGGCTTCCTTGGCTGTCATTCTCTCTAAGTGAAATAGTGCTGGCCCTACGCATTCACTAAACCCCACGCTAGTGCCAGTCACGATTTCTGCAACGATGCCAGCTGAAATCCTAATTAGCCGCGGGAGCCGTGGACTCTCTTAATTAGCGCTGGACACGACAAGTGCTCTTCACGAGCGACACACCCTCTTGGTCTTGTGGCGTCCTTCACGCCCCAGCGTTTCCGCTGTTTGCGTTGCTGTAGCAAGACGACCCGTGAAGTTTATGACTGCCGCCACAACATAACTTCTCTATCTTGCGTTCTTGTGGAAAAACTCCTATTTGAGTCGAAGATTGGAAGGCTTGTTTCCTCTCGGCGTATAGTGGCCTATAAACGAACGAACGCGGAATTACTCGATTGTTGTTTGAAGGGCCTCGCTACAAGAAGTTTATTGGCATCCGTAAAAGAAACCAATGCCTTGAATGCTCATTAGAAGGCGAATTGTCAGCACGGAAGCAAGTGTACTTGAGAGAAGAGTAACATAATTGCCTTTTCCCGCTTTTCAAATGCACCGTTCGGATTGTGTCAACTTCAGCACATGAAAGAATAGCAAGATCAAGGTTCAGCATCCGAGAGGTAAGTATACTGGCTAAAAAACAAGCAAGTATTGTGTGTACTGTGTGCATTATGCCACTTGGTTGCAAGAATTATATTTTAATAGCAATATTCTCAGACTTCTTTATTTCTCATTTGTTCACTGTCGCCTAACATAGTGCCTACGTTTATGCGGAAGGACTTTTAAAACTTACCTCCATCCTATTCCCATATTGCAAAAATGAGCCCTTCAAATAGTGTAAAATACAGCCTAAAAAGAATCCAGTGCTCCCTTTGTTTTACATTTTGAAAATTCAACCTTTGATTAAATACGCCAACACAAAACAGTAGTAACCATGAGTGATACCATTTCACACGGTGTTCCTCCTCACGCGTTATTAGATGTATGACGTCGCACAATTTCAAGCTTCCACCTACAAAAACGTCTAGTGTGAATGCTTAGCGAAGTGCGTAAGATCTTAATCGTGAAATAACGTACCCGATATAATTTTAGATGCAGAAGCTTTCTCAAATGCACCTAAATTATTTGCTTTTTGTAGAATATAGTTTTGAAGCCTTAAATGGAGTCCTGCCGAGGTGGCTCTGAACATGTTGCATTGCGACGCTATACATATGATTATGTGTTGAATTTCTGGCCACGGCGGCCACGCGTCAGTGGTGTGGGAACGCAGTAACTGAAGGGTATCTCGATTTAAGAGCATCAAGGTTATATAGATTTAAGGAACCCCAAGTAGTTAACCCATAACCACGCAGCGTATTTAATCAAGTACAGTGAATAACAATTTTTTTCTCTCATCGAGGCGAATATATTTCAAAATTGAGTTGAAATTGCTGCCACCAGGGGGCTTCTTTACCGCCCCTGCGTAGGTGGTCATCTCTCCATTCCTCTTACTACGTGAATTGTTCGCCGAACTACAGAAAACTGGATGCCGCCTCGCTAGCTGTGTAAGTGCACGCATTTTATTTTATAAAGCTTTTCAGTGTGCTCTGTCAGATTCAATATTTGTGTTGGTTGTTCATGAAAATGGGTCCTCGGCACGCGCATAATTTTGTTTGCGGATGTTTTGTGATAACAACAAATTATGTTGGATTGAAGTTAGGTGTACTTGATATAGTACAATGAGCGCTTACGTGTGCTTCACTAGTAATCGCGTTGCAGACGGTTTGCGCCATGGAGGCTGACTTTTTCTACGGCCCGAAAAAGTTCTGCCGTCTTCAAGAAGCTCTAGGAGAGGCTCGAAAATGCATAAGAGGCACATAACGAATGTTGACTTGATGATCGTGCCCTCTGAGCCTGCTGCAGAAACCGATCAAGAAGAAGGAGATGACGACTGCATTGAAAACCTTGGGGTGATTGATGTATGTGGTGAGTGCTACTAATCTTGCAACAACGATTTTAAAATTGTTCGTGCCGTTATTCACCTTCATTAATTTTCTAGGTTCACTCGAGGTCCACGGGCTTCCTTCAAATCCTCTCCCACATGCTCAAAGTGCTCCGAAACAGGACCGCACCCAAATGGCAACAAAGTGCGCCTAAGTACTAGTGGTCTGTGCACACGAACGGAAGACTGAAAGAAGCAGTTTGAAGACGAAATTTGAAGAAAGATTGCCGAGTGAGATATTTTTCTCCAATTTTTATGAGGGTAACTCCACCCAAATAATTCTTTAGTCAGCGACATATGAGAAACAAAATAATTGAGCACGGCTTTTCTCTGAGCACGGATGACCTAAAGAAATTTCTTGGTATTTTTCTTCTGAGCGGGTACAACAGATTGCCAAGTCAGAGGATGTACTGGTCTCTTGACGAAATTGTTGGCGTTCTTTGTGTGTTTCGGTGCATGGGAAGGACGAGGTTCTTGGATTATCAAGATATTCTTGCATTTTGCTGACAACAGCGCTATTGTTGGAACGACCGACAGGATGTATAAAGTCTGGCCATCATAGATTTACTAAACAAAGAGTTCCAGCAGCACGGGGTTTTTCACAGAAACCTTTCTATAGACGAATCAATGGTAAAATATTTTGCACATCATCCGTGCAAGCAGTTTATTCGGGGCAAGCCAATACAATTTGGCTATAAACACTGTATGTTCTGCAGTTCAGATGGCTACTGCTACGCGCTTTGACAACTAATGCGGAAAGTCGTTGAACTCTGAAAACTTGCCCCTTGGCAGCCGAGTCGTGCTTTCCTTTTGTGGGAACAGTTCTATCCCTTCAGACCACATTATCTACTTCGACTATTTTTCCACCGGAATCGACTTTTTAGCGGCTCTTGTAATGAAGCGTTTCAGAGCAACCGGCACTATCCGCTGAGAACCGCCTCAAGAATGCTCCCTTGCCAGCGAAGAAAGAGATGGAAAAGCGAGATAGGGGGCTACTTCGCTAGCTGCTTTTACACTCAAAATGAAGTGCTCCTCGTGAAGTGGCGGACAGCAGCGTCGTGACAATGGCCACGAATTATGACTCAGTTGAGCCCATTGGGGCAGTAAGCCGGTGGTCTTCTTGAAACAAAAATAAAAATAAAAGTTTATCTAATTCAATCCAATGTTCAAACAAAGAAAAATAAGGTAGCCCAGCCAAGCGTTTTCGGCACTTAGAATAGTGGAATGGGAGGCCTGGACCTTCTTGATCAGACTGCCGACAACTACAGGATCGTCATTCGTTCTAAGAAGTGACTAGTGGGTACTGTTCACCCAGATGCTAAACATTTCCGTGGTGAATGCGTGGAGGATTCACCAAATGTCGTCTGAAAACAGACCTGGACCTTCCAACTTTCTCTAGACTGCTTACTTGTCCCCTCCTGCGCCTCGGTGTTCAGAACCGGAACCAAAGACGAACACCTGCAAGCGTCCCAATTGACATCATTTTTGACCCCAGTGGGCACTACCTCAGGAATCTGGGAAAGCAGCTCAGATGTAAAGTTGCCATACGTGAGCCATGTAGGAATGCGAAAAATGCCAATGCACTTTGTGCCTCGAGCGAGGATATTTCAAGAAATTTCATTAAGGAGAGTAGGGCCCATTGGTGAAACCACGGTCGGAACGACATTGCAACCACCCATTGTACTAGATCAAGTACGGCGTCATAACTTCTCCGGAAATAAACAGTTTTTTGTCAACTTTTGTTGACAGTTTTCTTAAGGGGTCCTAATATTATATGCAACTTTTTTTTCATCTCTCGCCCAGTTGTTTTTTTCATGGGTCATAGTGGGTTTCTATTGATTCCTGGGTGGCTATGCAGGATGTAAAGAGATTCTCGGGCAGTCGAGTTTCTGCGATCTCAGTCTATGGCAGCCTTGGCATAAAAACAGTGTAGAGCAGGTGATATCAGCGTTGATAAAAATGGCTACAATAGCGTGCGTGGCGTTGTAAACGCGTTTGGCACTTTTGCTGCAGTTATCAAGGAAAGAACACGTGCCAACAAGTCAGTGGTGCCACTTGATCAGTCAATATTTTACTGTACAGAGACGTCCAATGATTGTCGCGCTATCGTTTTGCCAACTCAACACGTGCCTCCCACAGGCGTGTTCGTGGGCGTTTTACATCTTTTGGACAGGGTCTTTCGTTCCACTTGCAGCTTGTAAATTTCTACTCTTGAAGGCAGCAAGGGTGCACA
Organism: Rhipicephalus annulatus; assembly: GCA_013436015.1. Classification (NCBI taxonomy): domain Eukaryota; kingdom Metazoa; phylum Arthropoda; class Arachnida; order Ixodida; family Ixodidae; genus Rhipicephalus; species Rhipicephalus annulatus. The sequence goes on along the minus strand of WOVY01002606.1, from coordinate 456,758 downwards.
CGCTGAACTCGCGCTGCTTGTATTGCTTCAATTAAATATTGCCGAAAAATATCAAGACAGGTGGTCACTAGGGGCGATCATGAGGGCAACATGGATGTGATTGGATACGCCGCAGAGCGCGGTAAATTGAACTTGAGACATGGTAGCCGCGTGATTATCCCTTTTACTTCTGCGTGCGTGTGTGTATATCTGCGCGATAAAGTTGATAGATTGATCGTGCCGCTCGATGTGAGCTCTGCTTCCCGGCAAGAGCAAACATAATGGGCGTACCCGATCTTCGCCGTGTGCGTCTGTCAATCAAACTGATTGACGTCTGAACTCCCATACAAACTCATTGATTGTGTGAAGGCCCCAGTTGAACTCGTGATTATCATATGCTGGTGTGACTGTCAAGCGTTTGTTGCGTTGAACGCTAAGCGGCAGCTTCTTTGCATATAAAATAGTTTGGTGAGCTTGCATTACGTGTGCGAGAATGGACCCGTAGAGGATTTTCGTTTAACTTAGGTTCTTGTAGATTCTTAAGTTGTTTGTCTGCTTATGTGCTTGGTCGGCTTTGAAGGAAACAGCACATCTGCTCTCTCTGTTAATTTTGATTGAACTAATGAATAAGTCTTAACGGCTGATAGACTGAGCTTCACTGTCTCCATTTATAAGGTTTGAAATAAAGGGTAATTATCTGAGGCGAAATGAGCATGGCAATAATCAGAATAGAGACATTAAACGGAATCTTAATACCGCTATACTAATTGTCATAATACTAAAAGCTATTCAGGAATCTTTCACTAAGCGTGCTTATGATTATATTGCAGTAATTAGAAAAGTTTTGTTAGCTCATCAACTAGCATGAATTAGTTAGCCCTGCCCTAGCTTTACAAGGCGTCATGAGCATGGTCTTCTTAAGATGTGGCGTAAGTACCTCGGCGCAGGTGGCTAGACGGAACATATTTAGGGGTCGAGCTCTTAAAGCAATGGGTCTGTCCTTCCTAGCTCGTACATGACTCACTCAGCAGGTGCGTGCAGACTAATGGGCAGACGGAATGACGGATGGACAGACAGACAGAAAGATAGACAGACGGACAGACAGTCAGACAGACAAACGAACGAACGGACGGGCGATTTAAGGGTTTACCGATAAAACCCGCCGAAGATTCGCCCCACTAATCATCATTCACTCCGTGGATATGCTGTGATGTTTTACGGGGAGGGGGGGGGGCGCACCTCTACGATTTTAGGATAGTATCCCCTAGAAATGGTCATTTTGTGCTGTCAATGCCATGGTGAAAAAAAAGTTTCGGGGAAGAAGGGGAGTGCATTGGCCCGGTATGGCAACCGCTAGTTACGCCACACCTCGGCCTTATCACGACTTGGCATAATTAGCTTCTTGATACATGTCCTGGACAAACTAGCCAAATGAACCGTCCAGACAAATAGACAAATTGCCGGCCGCAAGTTCTCGGTTTTATCCTATGATCACAACAAAGAAGACGCGCACCCGTGGGGCAACGCGCTATAATGTGCAGGTTGACCATGATGAGTAACTCGTGGCCTTCAGTTTATCTTCACTCGCGATGTGCTAGGATGCTCGGCCAGTACTAATCTCAGAAGCCACCATGCTAATTATTCTAAAACAGAGTTGATGCAGGCATTGAAAGCTCCAAAATAATTTTAAACACCCTGTACGTGTCTCTAAAAATATCATCACGAAAAGTTTTTGACACTTTTATTGCAAGGGTGGACTTCTGCACTCCGAGGAACGACAAAGAAATGAAACAATATGCCGCTGGTTCAAAAACACCGCTTAACTTAGTCAACCGTCCTTGACACGATCAGTGGTTTTATCGTAACCAATGTTCGTAACCAATGTGTTCCCGCTCCACGGTGGCGAGATGGTATCGGCTTACCGGTTACCGTGCAGCAAACCTCGAGGAATTTTGTGCGGTCTTTTTGCGCGAATTTCCTACCCGCTGACTACGAAAGTAGGATGCGGCGAGAGCTCGAGCTCCGTACACAAGCTCCTGACGAGTCTTTACAGGAGTATGTACGTGCGATTGATGAACTTATTTCTATCGCTGAGCCCTGAGTCTCGAACGAGGAACGCGTCGAACGGGTGATACGGCAGGCACATCCGACATTTTCGGCATACCTGCGTGGCGGCCGCTTCAGTGACTTGGAAGCGTTGGCCGCCGAGGCGAAGCGCATCCAAGGTGACATTCTCGCCGCGCGTGCCTATCGCCCGCCGCCGCCAGCCAGCGATGCCCTGAGCCGCGCTGCGCTTGGAGAGGGGTCATGACCCTTCCCCAACGACAACAGCCTCTCGGCGCCGCCTTTGCGGCTGCAACCGGCTGTGCGTGGGAGTTGAGCGATCGCGCTCTTGACCCCTTTACGCATGAAAGGCGGGCGGCCTGCGCTGCTCCGCAGGGAACCTTCATACAGGGACGCTTTCCGACCCAACGTAATGTAGGAGGTGCGACTCGCAGAAACGTATCCTACGATAACGTAGCGAGCCGATCACGACAGCTCGAGGCTACTCCGTCTGGGAATACAGACCGTGATAAAGTGTGCTGTTACCGCTGCCGTGAAAGAGGGCACATAGCAAGGGAATGCACCGGATCCAGGCCTCCTGCGAGGCAGGGAAACGGGCTTCCGGGTCGTTCGTGAATGCACGAGTGACCCAACCTTTGCTTCTTCCCTCTGCGTGCAGGGCAAGCACTTTTCTTGCTGATACGCACGCGCCGTTCATTCCAGTCACCATTGCCGGCCATGAATTTCCGGCTTTGCGGGACACGGGCGCTAGCGCCTCGTTATTTGGCGAACAGGTGTTGTCCCACTTGCAGAAGCACTCAGTGCGCTTGCGGCACAGCCGAACGACATTCACCCTTGCGATAGGCGTGGCCCATTCGCCTGGCGCTGCAAGGTTGACTGTCCGAAGGGGAGATCGAATGAGACGCTGCCGTCTTGTTCATCTTCCAGGGCTCAATGTTCCATTGATTCTTGGTTGGGACTTTCTCCTTAAAACCAGTATCGTTGTGGACATTGCGAATGGCAGCTATCGTGATGGCCCATTTCTTCCGACTCAAGCCGTTCATCAGCCAGCCGGTGCTTACCGTCGCCTTTGCGGCAGAAGCGTCGGAAACATGCACTGCGCAGAGTTCGGGGCCAAGCCCCCGCTCACCGCTATTGCCCTCTCACAGTCCCCTTCGGGAACGAGAGGCGCGGCACGAACCGTGTCGTGTGCCAAGTCCGGCATCGTACCCTGGCGTTCCGCGCTCGTCGGCTCGAAACCCCTGTGTGGATCGACCGACACAACACGAAGAGGCACTACAACCTTTGGTCGCCTGCGCGACTCAGTTGGATGAAGCACAGAAGGCTCGTCTGTCGGCACTGTTACGTCAGTACGATGAGCTCTTCACCGATCAACCTGGCTGCACCGATTTAGTGAGCCATGTGATCGAAACTGGTGACGCGCTTCCTTTGAAGTGTAACCCCAGGCCCGTCAGTCTCGCCAAAAGGCAGATTATCAATGGGTTGCTAGATGACATGCTTGCGGCTGGCGTTATTCGCCGCTCGTCTAGCTCCTGGGCGTCTCCAATTCTGCTAGTGCCTAACAAAAATGACAGTCATCGCCTGTGCGTCGACTATCGCCGTCTCAATGGAGTGACTCGTAAGGATGCCTATCTGCTCCCCACGATAAACTCCATCGTGGGTAACCTGGGTGATGCAGGGTACTTTTCCACGCTTGACGCCTCTAAAAGTTACGTACAAGTCCGGATGGGTAACCGTGACCAGTGTAAAACTGCGTTCACGTCCCACAGAGGGTTGTTCGAGTTTACTCGTATGCCCTTTGGTCTTTGCAATGCTCCTGCGACGTTTCAAAGACTCATGGACCGTGTCCTCGGGGAAACAAAGTGGTCATACTGCATGTGCTACCTCGAAGACATCGTGATTTATTCACGAACCTTCGAAGAGCACTTGGCCCATGTTGCCGATGTACTCGACAGGGTGAGGACCGCCGGGATGACATTAAACCCCGCTAAGGTCCAATTAGCGCAGACCCGTGTTCAGTTGCTCGGGTTTACGCTGGGCGAAGGCTCCATGGAGCCGGATTGGGAGAAACTTCGAGCTATTCTCGATTTTCCCGTGCCCAAAAACGTACGTGGCTTTCGCTGCTTTTTAGGAATGGTCAACTTTTACCGTTCCTTCATTCCGTCCTGTGCACGACTGCAGGCGCCCTTGAGCAAACTCTTGGGTAAGTCTGCTCAGTGGCAATGGGGACTTGAGCAGCAGGAGGCGTTTTGCCGACTGTCTAACGCCATAGCGGAGACAGCGCAGCTCAAGCTCCCCGACCTGATCAGACCGTTCGTTGTACAAACTGATGCGAGCGATCTGGGTTTAGGAGCTGTTCTCCTACAGGAATACGATGGCGTGTTGCAGCCGCTGGCCTTTGCCAGCCGCTTCTTGGTCTCAGCGGAGAAAAATTATTCCGCGACCGAAAAGGAGTGCCTCGCCATCGTGTTTGCACTGCGGAAGTTTGACGTCTATCTTGATGGTACGAAATACGTAGTGCAAACGGATCACAGTGCGCTCAGCTGGCTGATGTGGCTCCGTGAGCCTGCCAGCAGGCTTGCGCGCTTGGCTCTCCTGATACAGCACTAGGACTTTTCGGTGCAGTATCGAAAGGGGAGCACAAACGTGGTAGCTGACGCACTATCTCGTGCCCCATTGTCAGCCGAGGACCTTGATCCCGGTGCGACAGCCGCTAGCAGTGCCTTAGCACATGCAGGCGTCGGGGGCGAAACAGCAGCTTCGCCGCCATTCGGCGAGAAGGGTGAGTCCCCATGCGGACAAACCCTGGCTGCTAACCAGGTAAGCGGCGCACCGCGAAGCGGCCGAGCGGGGGAGCTTTCCGAAGGCCATGAGGCCGAGAGCGAACCCGTAACGCCGACTCAAGCAGTTGTTGCTGCGGTCCTGATTGGGCGCGATACCAGACTCCCCCATTTTGGGAGAAGGGGCATCGCTTTCAGCAGAGAAGAGCTTCTGAAGGCCCAGCAAAGTGACCTGTTTTGTCGCAAAATGTGCGAGGGTCTCAGAGAGATAGAGCGCCGTGAACCTGCTTGTCCTGCAGCGGGCGCCGATAGCAACTGTCTCGACGAGACGGAGCGCCGTGACGCTGCTTGCCCTGTAGCGGGCGCGAATAGGGGGCTCGAACCAGCGTTGTCGCTGAGTCCCCGGCGGACTCATATTTGCTGGACTATGACGGGCTCCTGCTGAAGTATATAGCCGTTGACGACGAGTCCATAGAGCCGCTTAAGGTGGTTATGCCCAAAAGTCTGAGAGCCGCACTGTTGCGATCCTCTCACTGTGCAGCCATGGCTGGTCACCTGAGTGGCTCGAAAGTTTTCGCAAAACTGAGCCGGGTTGTGACCTGGCCCGGCATGAAGCGAGACATTTTTCGCTATTGCCGTTCTTGCTGCGTCTGTCAAACGGTGAAATCAAGGGGTGGCAAACCGCCCGGTCTGATGAAACCGATTGTCAGTGAGCGTCCGTGGCAAGTGGCCACCTGCGATCTAATGGGAGCATTTTTCAGAAGTAAGCAGGGGTTCATTCACCTGATGGTAGTCGTTGATCACTTTTCGAAATGGGTGGAACTTTTCCCACTTCAAAAGGTTACAGCGCGCGCGGTGCTGCAGAAGCTGCAGGAAGTGTTTTGCCTGTTTGGCTTCCCGGAAAGGCTCATCACGGACAATGCTTCGTATTTCACCGCTCGGGTGTTTGTTGTCACGTGCCGTTCCCTCGGAATTGATCACTGCACCACTTCACCCCACCATCCCCAGTCCTATTTGACGGAGCGCGTCAATCGTACTCTCAAACCGATGTTGGCGGCCTTTGCCGAAAGTCAAAGCGACTGGGCAGACCACTTGAGTGAGCTCGCGTTCGCTATTCGAACATCCGAGAGTCGCTCAACTGGTTTCTCGCCCGCCTTCTTAAATTTTGGAAGGGAGTTGGCAAATTCGGTGACCAGCGTCACTCAATACCAGCTCGAGGACGAGGAGGTGCCGGCAGAATGCTCTGCTTACGTGTCGGCACTTCGGGACAGGCTTTGTCGAGCTTTCTGCAAAGCAAGGCAAAGTGGCGTCGGCCAGGGCTCAGCAGAAGGCCCAATATGACCGCAAGCATCGCGAGCTAGTTTTTGAGGTGGGCGATCTTGTCCTGAAGCGCAACCACACTCTTAGCGATGCCAGTAAGGGGTTCTCAACCTCGCTCGCTCCTAAGTGACTTGGTCCGTACCGAGTGGAGAAAGCTTGCACTCCACTCGCGTGCTTGCTGAAAGATCCCCATACGGGAAAACTCAGCCGTGCCCATATCGCAGACCTGAAACCCTTAGTATCACGGTCTGACGAGCTCGCACCAGAGCCCTGCGGCACTTCGCGCCAGCAACGAGGCACACCCGGAGCGGCGGACCGCAATCGGACCCCGCACCGGTATAATCTGAGGAAGCGGTCACCTTTGTGATTTCGCGCCGGACGGCAGACTTCTCCGCAACCGAAGGCCCTCAGTTTACCCTCTAGCCTCAGTATAGGTTAGCTTCTTTACGGCCTTTTTCTCGTAAAAAAGTTGACCCCGCCGTGTCTGCTGCCAGTGTTTCTTTTTTAAGTGTTCATGTTTATTTTATGTTTCTTTTGTCTAATATTAGGTGTTATTTGTATTTTATGTTTTTTTCCAGATCTAGAGTGTCATTTTGCTCTGTTTTTACTTTTTTTCCCCGTGTTCGTTTTGTCTACCGCGAAGGGAGCTGTGTGTGACCTTCAGTGTCGGTGCTTGCCGGGAGAGAGACGAAGGACGCTTTGCGCCTACGCTCGCGCAGCTGTCAGTGGTGTGTGTGCGTGCGTGTGTGTGTGCGTGACGCTTCGGTGTGAGCCCGCGAAGAGTGCGTTATGGCTTTCCTGCCATCGACGCGGACACTGGAGGTGCTGGGGGGCATTGACCCACTGACGTCAGACCATGCTCTGCTCTCTGCCGTCGTCGAAGAATCCCTGCTGCCTTTCCCACCGAGGCTCCTGCGTGAGGCCAGCTGAAAGCAGCTATATGCTGCCGGCTAACGCCAGGGCACCTCGCAGCCAATTTTCGTTCAGCCTCCCTGACCACTGGAGAGGCCCGGCTTCCCGCAACGTCCAGCTCCGTCATCGAGCCAGAAATGCGGGGTCTCCTAACAACCGAAGTGGCCTTCGTCGGACTCGCGGCTTGTCAGGAGCAGCAATGAGCTATCAGTGAGCCCCCTCCCGTACCTCTGACCTCGCACTCGGGCATTGCACCCAGCGGACACTGTCACGCCCTTCCGCCCCTTCGCGCAGTGGACGCTATCCCGCTTCAGCACCAAGAACATTAGTCCCACTTTTCTGTGCTCCCTTCCGCAGTTATCTTTATAGTGTCATGTGTTTATTTTGTTATTTGTGTTTTGTTTCTCCTTTGTAATCATTTTTAGCAGCAGTAGCAGGGCTGGACTGAGGTTAGCTGTCGCTCATAGCCATGTCATTTTAACTTCATGGGTGACGTCCTGCTGCCTTTTGCAGACCAGTAAAAGGCAAATTTAGGAGAGGGGGATGTGGGAATGGAGGCTAGCTCGTTGCCTTTGCGCGGGCTTTGCCGCCTTTTCTGCCGTTCTCATGTCCCGACATCTCTGCGCTCCTTTGCTGTCTGCCATGGTGGGAGAGCGGAGTGACGTTTAACTCCCTCACCTGGAAGCGGATGTTGACTGTGGCGCCGCGCGCGGGGACTCACGGGTGGTTTTCGCGCGCTGCGTTGGGAGCGGCCAGATACTCTCTGGGACAGCATATGGTGAGCCACGCTATCTTTTCCGTCCGTCGACTCCCGTCCCACGGGGCTCGTCGGACTTCGCTGATGGCACCTGGCGCCCGAGGCGAACGCTCACCGTTTGTTGCCCCGCTGCGTACGCATGGCCGAGGGCGGTACGGTGTCCTAGTGCGTGGCCTAGCTACGCCGACCCGTCTCCCTCTGAAGCCAACGCGAGCGCCTTTGCCCTCGCTCGAGCAACCGGGCCTTTGTCCTGGTGTCTCCGTGGATCACCTTTGATAATGATAATGATAATGACTTTATTTCGCATCAAGGATACATGATGCAGGAGACCTGCAGAAAAAGCTGGTGTGATGCCAGCTTGACAAGGCCGCAGGCCCCCCTTCCCCCTCCCTGAACACATCGCAGCAGCGGTAACTCACGACCTTCAGATTATGAGACTGACGCGCTGCCTACTGCGCTACCGTGGCGGAACACTTTCATAAAAACATTCGGGATCATACGCGTAAAATAAACAGGTCTATGACGAGAAAGAAATCTTCACTGTACATGTGTGATAAAACTAAACGTCTAATGCTTAAACAACAACGACAAAAAATCTATTTCAAAAGATGCAAAAAATGTTGGCGTATTTGCCTTAAAAAAGGAAGCATTTGCGTAATACATTCTCAACCTTTACCGTGGAGACGTGCTCGTGGCACCCTGTGTAGTTTTTTTGTACCCGTGGCGTGGATAAGCCTATTTGCTTTCCCGCCGCGCCTTTTGCAGCGGGCTGTACTGCGTTTGGTGTTGCCACAATAAAGTGTTGCGACTTGGAGCAGTATCGTGTTCTCGCCACGGCGACGGTTAACGCGTGCCCTGCGGCTCGCTAAGACCGGACCCACGCTGGTGGCCGTACTCCTTCGGGATACGTGTACACCACAAGTTCCATGCGGCGAACCAACATGACGGCTTCTGTGACGTCAGTACAAGTCATCTAATGTGTGACATTACTGGTGTCGTTGCAGGCCTGTGTCGAGGGGCGCCGCCGACGACGTGAAGCATTCGCCGCCACGCCTCGGTGAACTGTCGGAGTTCCCTCCATTGGGCGACTCCGCGGTGACAAGGTTGTCGGTGCCGATGTACGACGAAGAAGGCATCATCGAGTTAGTACGTGAGATGTACGGCTTCGTCCGTCTAAAGAGGTATCCGAGCGAGAGCGCTTGCTTCCTCAAGGACGACGAGGCAAGGTAATGACCTATGGGAATCAGGGCGTGTTGTTGAAAATGTTGGTACATCGTAATAACTAAGATAGTGCCAGTGAAAAAAATTAAGAAATAATTAACGATAAGACACATGCCTACGCGTAAGTCCAGACACTGGTACTTGTCTCCAATGAACTTCGCGTGGGCAGTGCCTCGCGCCGCTCCTGCATTTTGGGGGACGATGATTCGAAGAGGTTCAGCGTTAGTTATCTGACTTCAGAGATACCTTGCGCTTCTTTTCAGTGCTGAAGACTATTAATCAATCATTTTTAAAAGGAAACGCTTGAAGTAAAATTGGAGACGGTGGAGGGGTCTTGCCTTTCTTGTTTTTAGTAGGTACTATCATCACATGAACATGGTCACATCATAAATACTGCTAATTTGTGCTCCCAGTGGTCGTGCTAAGTTGTTCGAATCGGTGATATGAGGTGAACTAAAGGCACCGAAGAGAGGGGTTTTGGTTGCCGGCGCATGCTTTGGGGAGAGGGCAATCTCCTTTTTTCTTATTTTTGCATCCGCCATTCTGAGATCATGGCTGCTGGCGATGAGGGCGACGGTGCGCGCACTCGTGATATGATGAGCGAATCCGGTAATAAGTGGTTCAGTCTGGTTACCGAGGGCGCAGGCGAGCTCCGGCCGCCTCGCGCGGCACGGTAAGGACCATATTTTGAAGCCATGCCAGCCAGCGCTTCCCTGGTGCCACCAAGAATCACAAACTGACGGAGAGAGTAGTAGTAGTACATTAAAGAGAAAGAAAGTTTGCTAGGTGTATCGTCGTAGTAGTAGTGTGATTCTTGAAGGAAAGGAAAAAGGCATAGAGTATCCTACAATACTTACTAGAGGGAACTCTGGCGCTAGTGTCTATAGGAGCTGCAACGCACGGCGCTTCAGCGAGCATGGGAATGATGGGTAGTACACACATTTGTCTAATCTTCGTACTTCTCGCCTGCTTTTGGCTCCGTATGTGTTCGTGTGGCTTGGAGCTGTTTTCTTACAAAACAAGTATTAGCAAATGTTCAGCGGTTGCACTTCACCATTTTATTTTTTTTACTTACTTTCCAAATCGGCTAACGAAGTTCACAAGGGTTCAATCTTTTCTTCAAAACAAAACCTAAACACAGCAATAAACGAAGCCGCAAGTACGATTTACCGCCCTCAAGTACGAAGACTAGGCAAATGTGTGTACTACTACAGAGGCTAGAACGCTCTAGTACTACTCATCATTCCCATGGTCGCTAAACAATCGCAGCGCTGTAGTGCTCTCTAGTTAATTTTGAGAAACTCTATGGAAAAAGGCACTAATTTCTGTCTGCCCGTTGGCGACAGAGGCTAAGTGCCTTGTAGGGGTGTGGTCGAGGGGGGATAAAAGGAATGATAGGAAATAGATGAAGAGATAGAGAAGGCAAGCGGCAAAAAATTGAAAGAGATAGAAAAGTGGGGATCCGGTCGAAGCAGTCCAAGGGCGGGGCACCACAATGCGAGAGCTTCACGGCGCCAGGAGACCACGGAGGGCGAACCAGTCGGCGGCAGCTACGCTGTCGTCGGAGATCGCGAGGGCACGTTCGTCCAGCTTGAAATCATCTGAATGAATCTACCGTCATCACGTGCATCGTGGTCACGTGTCACAAACGCACTCGCCCTCTTCGCCACCCTCACCACCCAGCAGACGTGCTCTGAGTGTCGCGTTTCCATCGTCGAGGACTGTGCATATAACCATAAAGCGGTAACCCTGTTGGCCGTGGGCATTCGCAATTCGCAGGTACCTGGGTCGACGCATCAAATGCGCGACGGACGTGTTCAAGATGGGTGACGTGGTGCGCTTCGATGCCATCCCCAACGAACGCGGAAAGGGTGTGGACAAGTGGCGCTTCACCACCTTCCACTACGTTCAAAGCGTTCCAAGATGGGCGCCGCCGAAGCCGTGCAGGTATGCGTACGCAGACATTCTCTGGAACTCGAGTACTGGCTTTGTGCACTCGACAGAGTTCGTTCCCAAAGCTACAGGAGGCCATTATGTGGCTACAAGAGGCTAATATGTACAGAAGATGACTTTTTACAATCATGTTCAGATGGTGTTGTGTGCAGGAGATATTGTGTACAGGAAGTTACCTGTACAATCAGGTACAATAGGTTATTGTGTACTGCAGATTACCTTTACGATCTGGTACGCAAAGTACATTATGATGTAGAAGAGGTTAGATATAGAATCAGATACAGGAGGTTATGCACAGGAGGCTATGTATGTGAGGTTCCAATTCAGCCTCAGACTATGGGACATATTCCTGATTACTGATCTAGTAACCTGATTTGATGCAATAAATTTGATTCTGATCCTGAGAAGTGCTCCACAATACGGCTCCCCCTACACCCCTGCGCCCCTTTATTTTTCTGGCAGGTACTGGTACAGCGACGGCAGCGACAAAGTGCGCGCACTAACGGGATGCGACGGCGTCGTAGATCACGTCAAGTCCGAGTACGGCTTCATTCGGCTGGGGCCGCACTCGACGACCGCTGCGTTCTTTCGGGTGGGAGTCCTTGAGCAGTCCATAGAAAAGAGCATCAAGGACGTCAGCGAGGTGCTCGCCGGTTGCGACCTGGTCCGCTTCGATGCCGAGCTCAACCTCAAAGAAAACACGTTGGCCAAGTGGTGGATCACGTACATTTGCCCAGTTTCGCTGACGCCTGGTTCACTTTCGCGCGAGGACGTCGGCAAATCGTCCGGCGGGGAACGTCCTCGAGGCTCAGGCAGGGGGCCTCGCGATTTTGGCGCCCGTGACAGCGATACCGACAACGGCAACAACGACTCCTACGTCTACCAGATCGCATCGCTGTCGGTGAAACGTGGCGAGAAGAAGGCGCTTCCTTGGAGCTATGCTCGATGTGCAGCTCGTGCCGTGGCTGACGAAGGCGTTCCTGCGGCAGGCACGTCCGCACCGAAGGTGAGACCTACGTCAGTGACGACGACGACGTCCACCGTGTCCAAGATGACGTCGTTCCTGGCTCGTCCCTCCATTATAGTGTACTGCAGTGTCAAAGGAATTGTGAAGTTAGTAGACGGAGATGCTGTTGTAGAGTGCGAAGTCAGGGAGACCGGGAGTCCGAGGCAGATCAGATTTGGAGAGTTCTGCCCCTTATACCGAAATGGGGTGCGGGTGTTTGGCAGCGACGGCGTCAAGTCACTCGGAGATGGGGACCAGCTGACGCTAGACAATGCCGTGGCCACTGACGTCACTTCCGTGAAGGACGCGGACGTCCACTGCTACCTGGCCTGGCAGAGAGAGCGGCCGTGCGACGTGCCTCACTTGAGCGTGGCGCTGCTGAGCCGAGCGCTGAAGGTAGGCTGTGAGGAGAGTGGCGAGAATACTGCCAGGACTGATGCCCCCAGAAACCACAGGAAGTGAGTAACAGCCCCGGCATGCGCACCTGTGTGTGTAAAGCAGCCATAACACCCAATTTTTTTTCTTGATCTTAGTTACGCGAGTTAATCCTTGTGCGTTCACAAATAAGCGGGATGAATTTTAGCACGTTTGGTCGAGCACTTTATTCATTACTGAATATTTTTATAAACCCGCGAGTGGCCTGCGAGTCGGGCAACACTGGCGCACTCGTGAGCTGTGATGTAAGAAAGAGCCTGCAGCTGTGCCAGCGTCTGCATGCCGGTGAACAATATTCTTTCACGATCAGCCGCGATAGAAATCAAGACATTTTAGCTTTCATGAGCTTGGCAGTGAAATCGAAATATTTTCGGAGGCGGAAACTTTGACAAAAGACGATGGAGTTTTGCTTCACGAAGCACATGACGTCACACACGCCGTGGTAAAACGACGGTCGCCTGGTGGTTATGGGGGGGTAGCTGGCGACTTCTAGGGTTTATTTTGCACTTGAATATTCTTTTTCAGTCTACCTTTCATAGATGTTTAGGCGTAGTAGATATTCTACAAATGATTTTCGCTGAAAAACACAAATTGCTTGGTGACCATGTCATAGTCCCTTAAAACAGCGTTCAATCGCCAAATCATTTGTGTGGAAGCTCAAAGGGGTAGAGGAATGTTCATGAAAAATAAAATGATAAAATAATCACATCTATAGCGAGGATCTGCATAGGAAACCCGCGTATATAGAAGTCTCAAAAAATCACGCCATATCCATGATTCGAATGATGATGAGTGGGCGAAGCTTAGAGGATCATTGGGTTAGCCATGAATTCCCGTACATTGCCCACTCGAACATGCACATTAGTGACAACACGTGTGTACAGCATATACAATATTGTTTTATTGGTTGTCATAAGGGTCGACTCCGCGAGGGCCTTTAGATGGGGAGAGCGCTTTCACGATTGTTTTTAAAGGACCCCAGACACCTAATTCGGAAACTCGAGATGCTTGTGTTGTTTGGCAGTCATACATGCGGGGCAACCTCTGACTGATTTTTAGTGGTGAACGTAGCCTAAAATATATTTCAATTTGGTTTTAAAGCAAGGATGCGTGCTCTTCCGAGCACTAGTGCAGGTACAATCGGCATTTCCTGTGGTTTTACATATACACTGGCTCCCCTCGTGACATTGCAGAGGTCAAGAGCATTTAGTGGGGCGCGACTGGCCCCCCAGTGAAAACTACAATTCGTCACCCCTCTCGTTCTGTTGTCGGGCTGCTCTCAAGGTGGTTTAGGCTGCTTACAGCAGGAACGCGTTTTTTTGAGAGGGACACACTCAAAGCGTCCACATAAAATCATTCTTCACTGCCTGCGGGTCCCCCTATTTGAAAACAGCGCGTTTCAGCGTCACCAAAGTATAGTGAACTATAATATACTCCAAAGTTTGCGCGCACGAGTAGTCTCAGGCGCTGTACCTCTTTGGAGCGCTAGTTTATTCTAATGGTATTTGTGCGGGTGTTTGGAACGGACGCACGGTCGTTCTGAATAAACGCCCCTAGCATTATTTACACGATGCGTTACAGTATTTACGATATAATTTCGGCATTATTAAAAGCAAAGCTACCGATTACTGTAAAAAAAAAACTCGCAAACAAAACTTTCGTTGTCAGCGGTTCTTTAATACTCCATGGCAGAAAGTGAATGTGTGGTCTGGGGTGCACCTGTTCTTCGTCGTATACTCAGTGTCATCGTCATGGCGTATCACGATGGACGGCGGACATGGTACGACCCTGAGGAGCTTCACCTCTAAATGGAAGCCTCGCAGTTCAAGATATGTTTGTCTGTGTCCACGATCGAGCTTGTTGAGAAAAGGTTCCAACCAGAACTGGGCCAACTGAACATTGTTGCATCATGTTAGCCAACTAAGTTAGACTTCATACTTAAACATTAGCACACCTTCGTCATTAGTTTAAGCTGAATCTTTTCCCCAAGAGAACTTGGACCACTGTGATGCCCCACTGGGGTTGGGGCAAAGCAAATGTACGCTGGCCTTTGTTTACATTTCTTTGAGGGTGAAATCAAATGTGTTGGCGTGAAATCGTAAGTGTGCGCAGTGTTTTACGTTAAGGGGAGCATAGTTTTACCTACTGCTTCCTATCCAAGTTGATCAGGCCCGAAATATCAGAGAAGCTTTGCGATGAGTTCAAGAGGGCAAAATGAAATGACGGCGTAAATTTTACAGAAGCCTGTTTAATTGTAGGTCCCTGGCTTTCCGGGTTTACAGCCAGAACGCCACAGCATGGTTCCTCGGGCATTGCCATTATCGCCAAAATGTTGCTTGGAGACATAGCCCTGCCCTTTGACGGGAAAATGTATCACGGAATTATAACAAAGCGGCACCCTTGGCGCCCCCCTCATTATCATTGGGGCAGCTGTCGTCCCTCTTAATCTTAAGTATGCTAGCGGCTTCGTTCAAGCGCCTAACGTAAGTACGATCAGTCGTTGACTCAGTTACAGAACTGTCTACCCAGAAAAATTGACTGTCACATCCTCATGCTGGAAGCTAAACATCGCACAATGTTTAAGTAATGGCTAGAAGACAGTGTTATAGATCTTTACAGTGCTTTAGCCGTTCGAAATTTCTCCAAAAAGTTACGAGTGACTGTTTCGTCGGGCTTGGGGTTGTGGTTTCGGCGAACAACCGAGTTCTCGCTATTTTTTTTTGTTTTTTTTAAAGAGGACGTTAAATGCATCGTTCATGGTAGTAATAACCGTAGGGAGATCAGAGGAATTTACTACAGTGCGTTTTCGAGGCCGTAGCATCTTAGCGACGTACAAGCATCGCCGACATTTTCCTTTCACAGGACGAAGAAAACGGCGAGCCGTCGTGGGTCCAGTGACAGCAGCTCCGAGAGCTCGGACGACGATGACTCGGACGTCACTGGTGGCTTCAGAGAGGCTGGTAGTCGATCACGTACGTTTCTATTAGCAGTGTTTGAAGGACTACTGCGGCTTTTGCCACGTTGTTCCCGTTTGAGGCTACCGGTCAGATGATGAAGGGCTCTATAGCCGCCGCCATCATGGCCCCGACGACAAAAACCACCACGGCAACCGCTGCCAGCATCGCGATGGCCTGAAACGCCGCAACATTCAGGGCCCCTGCGACCACCACTGCCAGCGCCGTGGACGCGATGATCACCAGCAGGAGCTTGAACGCCGCGACGAGCCCCTGAAGCCTCCAAATGACGAGCATCACAATCGATACCACGCCGACGTCTACCGCCGCCATGACGACGACAGCGGATTTGCTATGCCTTTTGGATCTGTCTTGTTGTTCGCCTGCTTGCTTTCCCGTTTCCTATGAATTGGCTATCACTCTCTACGGGTAATTGTCCAAAAAGCAGGCTATTAATGTAAATGAGAACGTTAAGATGAAAGCAGGACAAGGAAAAAGAGAAAAAAAAAATCACATTTGTCGTTCTGTTACCGCAGTAGTATAGCGGTCATTTGACCAAGGCTCACACCTGATGCAGGAGCCAAGTATAGTGGGCAGACTCGTTTATTACGTTAGTTCTACAGGTTAATATTCCTAGATGCTACAGTTAAGTAATATACTGATTTGAACGTGCAGTAATTACTGAAAATAATTTAAAGCTGGTAGAATGTAGCTAGGTATTCGTTTAGTCCCGATGATAAAATCACGGCCCAGAGCCCCGCTGTGGTAGTCTAGTGGCTCGGCTGCTGACCCACAGGTTGAGGAATCAAATCCCGGCTGCGGCGGCTGCATTTTAGATGGAGGCGAAAATGCTGTAGGCCCGTGTGCTGTAATTTCGGTGCACGTTAAAGAAACCCCAGGTGGTCGAAATTTGCGGAGCACTCCACTACAGTGTCTCTCATAATCATATGGTGGTTTTGGGACGTTGAACCCCACACATCAATGAATCATCATCGGGCCTACACTATTTCGGCCTCTATCAAAAGTGCAGCCACCGTAGCTAGAATTCAATCCCGCGATCTGCGAGTCAGCAGCCGAGTACCTTAGAACACTATAGACCACCATGGCGGGGCGTCTTTTCAATGGAACTTGTGTGCAGTGGGATTTATAAAATTTCAGTGGCGTATACCCGTTTAGGAAGATAGTTTTCCAATAGGCAGCGCAGGCAATATTACCAGTAGCTGAAGCAGCTTCGCCGTTAAAATTTGCATTTCGCATTCTCCGGTTATTCATACAAAGCTGGCTTGGCACCTTCCTCGCTTCGTTGCTTTTACAGGGAAGATGAAAAGTACGGCCTTTTATGATCTCTAGTCGAGGGTTTTGCGCTTTGCTGCTCGTCCCTGGATTAGATCGAAATCCTCGAAATATAATACTTCTTGGCGTTCTGACTCTTGGGTACGGCGTAGGCCATTCAATAATTTAATAGCATGGTCAGTGAGATTCATACTGTAATCACGGATTCAAAACATTGTGATTAACTGAAGTAGGCTACATTATATCCTAATTCTGTATTCTTGAATTAATTCTAATTTGCTAAGTGTCAAACATGGCCTCCCTTCCCCGTTTTCTTTGTTTTATAGCATAATATTATGATAATTTTTTGATCAATGAAAAAAATAGTCTCTGCCTATATATCAAGTATTTTATCCTTGTTACACAAATTCTGGCCGACCCTCCAAGGTGGGCGTGAGTGAATATTTAAGGATTTACATTCGCGTCTACATAGCTTCTATAGGCAGCCGTATAGTGCATGAGCCAGGGAGCCAGGGAGTGGCACACTGGGCCTATGCTCCCCCCCCGAATTTTTTTCACAATTGCATGAAGAGCAAAAATCAGCATAAAAAAGTGACTCCCCCATCTCGAGAAACATTTCTGGCTACGGGTCTGGTATAGCACCTATACAGACAAAAACTTTAAACCTAAGAATTAACTTTAGCGACTTTTAGACCACAATTTTATGTATGGGCCATCTGTTTTTGTCGTTTGATACCTTCCTTTTTTTCAGACGAAGCTTCAAGTCGCACAACAACAAACAGTCTCGTGCTCTCGGTAAGTGTGATTATATAAGACACATATAGGACATATCAATATAGACACACATATAGACACAGCCACGTAGACGCATATAGACATGCATATAAGACGTATACCTGCGCAACACATAGGCACATGAGAAGCGTACACATGAACATGCGCGAAACAGCATGCGAATATGAGCCGGTTCGCAATACCAATATAAGCCTTCTCTATAAGTTTGATTGAGTTATTGATTGATATGTGGGGTTTAACGTCCCAAAACCACCATATGATTATGAGGAACGCCGTAGTGAAGTGCTCCGAAAATTTTGACCACCTGGGGTTCTTCAACCTGCACCCAAATCGGAGCACACGGGTCTACAACATTTCCGCCTCCATCGGAGTGCAACCGCCACAGCCGGGATTCGAACCCGTAACCTTAGGGTCAGCAGCCGAGTACCTTAGCCACTAGACCACCATGGCGGGGCTATGAGCCTTCTCTATCGGCCTAATGTAGCACCAAAGGTGTTTTCGTCGCAGTTACCCGCTCTCACATCTGTGCGCCGGGTTCATTATTATTGGGGGAAGGGGGACAATTATGAACCACCCTTCTCCCCAGTTCGGTCAAGTTCGAAAGAACGCAACCTTCGCAATGAGCGAAAAAGGGAAGGTGGAAGCTATGACGAGAGAGAGAGAGAAAACTTTATTAAAAAGTCAGTCAATTGTTCAGACATGGCCCGTTGCCCCTAGCTGTCGGCCGGAATCCTTTGGGATGCGGCAGCAGCAAGGGCTTGACTGATAATGTCGCGCTGGACGTTGGGATCTGGGCTGCAGAAAAGGGCCTCCCAGGATTCTACAGTGTGAAAACCATCGTTTTGACTTCAACATGTCCACACCATGTGGACCGAATTCGCTACCCTCATCAAAAAATTTACACTGGGACTGGAAAATATATATAAGTGGTTATAACAGAAGAAAAGAAAAGAAAGGTGCCGACCCGTAACTGTCTCTCCTTACAAGGACACCTCAACAGGTCAGCACAGGAATGGGATATGGGGAATAAAAGATATAGGGAGGGAAAGATTGGAAAAGAGAGAAAAAAAAGAAAGGCGAGGGTCATTCGTTCTGCTTTCTCAACGGACCCACAAGCCCCCACGCGCCATGCACAGCTGACTAGGAAGGCTCCCAAGGGCCGGAGAGGTATCGTCATCGAGAGGAGGACAACGGTTTGATTGGCGCGTCGTACAAAGCGCGTGAAGCACTCGCCGAAGCGCGCAATCTCTGTACGGAAAACACTGTACGGAAAACCGTAGCACTCACTAATTCGAGTCCAGTGGACATCGATGGGGAGGCACTAATGTTCTTTCAGTTCACAAGCGCTCAAATAGCGCAGAAGTCCTCAGGAAGGTGATGAGGGCAGCATGCGCGCGCTTCACCAGGCATGCGTGCGCACGGGGAAAAAGAATCACATCAACAGTGCTGGTGCAGAGTCCCAGTTTGCTGTAAGCATCCAAGAGTGATCTGCGCGCGTCCGAATACTCCTCACACTGGAAGATAATGTGATGGAGTGTTTCGGGCTGTGGGCAATGACGGCAGTTTGGGTCTCCACGTCCAGACTGTCTGTGAACCCGTTCCGCCGTGCGGTAGCAGCCGATGCGCAGGCGGAGAAGGAGGGCACGCTCCTCTCTCGAAAATCCTGTTTTCGGGAGTGGGCGTGGTGGCTGCCCTGCCGCAACTCGTGGGTCCGGGTGGCGAGCGGTGACAGAGCACCGTGTGCGAAGCCTTGCTACGTCGAATGTGCTCACCGCTGTAGTCACAGGGGTTCCCGGAGAGTGTGCTTCTTTGGCCAGCTCGTCGGCCACTTCGTTGCCGGATATTCCGGGGTGCCACTTGCTGTAAAGTGCGGGGTTCGGAAAAACCCCAGTCTGTAACTTTCGCCACAAAACCTCGTTTTTTTTCTTAGTGAGTTGTTCGCTCTCGGGTATACTTGCCGATTCAGCCGTGTGCGACGATTTCATGGTATGTGCGCATATACTCGCTTCTTTGTTCAGTAACTTGGGAGGTTCCAGGGGTCAACCGGTAGGTGAGACCTCGGGCGACCGAATGAGCCTCCTCGTTCCCTCTAAGTCCTTGGTGAGCTGGAGCCCAGACAAGCAGAACCTGCTCTTTGGGTACTCCTGCCTTGTTTAATATATGGACGGCAGTCTCTGTCACCCTTCGCGATTCATAATTTCTCACAGCGTTTTTGGAGTCGCTAATGACCACCCTGACCCCCTTTTGGCTGATGGCCAAAGCTATGGACACTTCCTCGGCCTCTACAGTCTCAACACCAAGAACTGTGCAGCACGCAATCAGGCTACCACCTTCCCTGACCACCACTGCCGTGTGTGCCGCTTTGCTTTCATATTCCGCAGCGTCTGTATACGCGACGTCCTGTCGACTGGTGTACCTGGATTGTAATGCCTCTTCGCTGGCTTTACGCCTGCCTTCGTGAAAAGTAGGGTTCATATTTCTGGGTAGCGGAGCTATCTTTATCGTGTCCCTGATCTGTATCGGTATGTCTTTTGAACGCGCTTGCTCACGCGTGGGCTCATAGCCCAATCTTTTTAGTATTGCTCTCCCCGTTTTATATCCGAGTAGTCTTAGATGTTGTGCAGTCACATTAGCGTCAATTAGCTCATAGAGTGTGTTAGATACGCCCAACTTCATAAGTCTGTCAGTTGACGTGTTTAGGGGAAATCCGAGCGCGACTTTCACACTTTTCCTGATAATGGTGTCGAGTTTGCCCCGCTCCGCTTGGTTTATATTTAAATAAGGTGTCACGTACACTATTCTACTTATTATGAAGGTCTGCACTAATCTAAGAAGGTTTGCCTCCTTCATACCAGCATGCCTGTTTGTTATTCGTTTGATGAGACTACATGTCTGATTAGAACTGGCTTCCAACCTAGCAAGAGTTTCAGAATTCTTACGGTTTGCCTGAATCCTTAGTCCAAGGACACGGATACTGTCGAACGCGGGGATCTCTGCGCCGTTAACATACAAGTGGATGTCCACTTCAAGCCTGTTGTGGAGCCACCGTTTTCCGGCGGGCATGAGAAACAGTGCTTCCGACTTTTCGGCCGAGAATTTAGGTCTTTTGGGCACCAGGTACTCCACGATTTTATCGAAGGTGATTTGCTGAGAGCCTTCAATTTGGCCGTCACTGCCCTTGTTCATCCATAATGTTATGTCATCCGCGTAAATGGTGTGATTTGAATTCTCAATATCCTTAAACTGTTTAGGCAGTTTCAACATCACAATGTTGAAAAGGGTGGGTGATAACACCAAGCCCTGAGGTGTCCCCCTGTTGCCTAATTTAATGTCCTCGATGGATTCTTCACCGATTTTTAAAGTGGCTGTCCTGTTCAAAAGGAAGTCCTTGACGTAGTCATAAACTCGCTTTCCGACGTTCAGGGAGCTCAGATTCTCCAAGATCGATACGTCCCTTACGTTGTCAAATGCTTTTGCCACATCTAACCGCAAGATAACTTTTGTATCTCGCGTTGGTTTGTCTATAGTTTGGTCCTTGAGCTGTAGCATCACGTCGCACGCTGATAGTCGGGGTCGAAAACCGATCATGGTGTCCGCATACATACCATTGTCTTCCATGTACCTATTGAGCCGCGTCTGAATGACATGCTCCATGAGCTTACCTACGCAAGACGTTAACAATATCGGCCTAAGATTCTCGAAACGGAGTTTTTTACTTGGTTTAGGAATGAAAATTACATTTGCGAGTTTCCACTCCTGCGGTATCGTCCCTTTTTCCCAACAATCCTGCATGTACGTTGCTAGATTAGCGATGGACCTATCGTCTAAACTACGGAGCATTTTGTTGGTCACATTGTCCGGCCCTGCCGCTGATCTAGTCCTTCTAGTCCTTAGCCGATTAATCTCCGCTCGCACCTCAGCCAGGGAGATAGGGGCGTCTAATGCTGCGTTTTCCCGTCTTCATAATCTGGGAGAAGTTCGGATCCGGCGGGATTAATGTATCTGCTCCGAACTTCTTCCAAGAGTTCCTTCCTAGTGCCTTCAAATTGGTGCGCCATCCGTTCCAATTGCTGTTTAGACGCTGTCTTCGTGCTCTCCGGATCTAAAAGGTGATGAAGTCGCCACGTACCGGACGTACTTATATTCTTATCTATCTCCTGACAGACGTTTCCCCACCTTTGCTTCGTGAGCGTGATGGCGTGCTCTTCAATTTGCCTGTTTAAAGCCTCTATTTGTTTCCTGATACTCCGATCCCATCTCCTCTTTTGGAGTCGGTTTTCCAAAGCTTTCTTTTTCTTCCAAAGATTTACTAATCTCGTGTCTTCCACTTCGTTGTCCTCCTCGGTTTCCACCACTTCAGTGGCTTCCTTAACAGTACGTAACAACCCATCGCACCACTCGGCAATGTCGGAAATGGCAGTCGGGTCACCCCTGAGGTTTCTGAAAGAGTCCCAATTTACGGCCTCTACCCTTCGTTTCCGAGGTGTTGCCGGGCCTCCCTCTACCACTATTTCTATGATCATGTGATCACTGCCTATGTCCTCGTTTGTGTTACACCACGTGGCACAAGTGCCGCTCCTCGTCAGAGTAAGGTCGGGTGTGGTGTCAACCGCGACACTATTTCTCTTCCTTGTTGGCTGCAACGGGTTGGTTGTTAGATCCAGATTATGAGTTTGCATGTCATCCCACAATTTCCTGCCCTTAATTGAAGTCTGCTTATATCTCCATGCCGTGTGGTGAGCGTTAAAGTCACCGACAATCAGCAATGGGTTGTTCCTACTCTCACGTCGCGTAGAAGCGAAGAGATCCCCAAATTCGCATAGCCCTTGTCTGGGAAAGCTGTATATATTTATACGAACAAGTTAGCGTTTTTCTTTTTTTGAGGTATTAGTTCTATGAGAACATGGTCGATGTGTGCATTACCAATGTCATGCTGCACCGCCGTAACGTATCGCCTGACCAGGGTGGCCACCTGCATACTCGTTCCTTCGCTTACATAGAATTTATAACCCGGCAATGTCGCCTTTCTCCCACATTCGTGTAAAGCTATTACATCCGGTCGATCCCCTTTCCTCAGGAATTCCTGTAGAACCGCACGCTTGCGCGTGCAGCCTCCGCCGTTCCATTGCCAAACAGTGTTTTTACTGAATCTGTGAGCCATGATTGCCACTAAGGGGATTCATCGGCTTGCCTAATACTTCTTGGGCGAGCTGTTCATACGCCTGATCCCTCTTCGCGAATTTTGTTTTAAGTTCCTCGGTAAGTTTATTATCCCGCTGAGGCAACTGTTAGGTAAGATTTTGAAACATCTCGAACATTCTTTTCTCGAAGGCCTTACGCCATTCACCGTCCTGGGTAGATTTGGCTTCAATGTTTGCCTAAAGTTGCGCTATTTTCATGTCTATCACTGTCTCTACGTTCTCATCTATTACAGGCTTTTCCGCTTCTTTTGCCCTTTTTTTGCTGGAGGCGGAGTAGTGCTCTGCTCCTCCGGCCTTTCTATATTTTGATTATGTGGCATTCGTGGTAGGGAAACCGGTGTTGTGTTAGACGACTTAATAGCTATTTGAAGCTCTTCTATTTGCCGACTCATCATTGCTAGCTGCTCTTAAAGCATGCCATTCTCTGCCTTAATGGTTAACATTTCTACATCGCGTTTATCATAGGAGGCCCTATCTCCCCTACCCACCTTGCGGTTCGGCGACGTGGGTCTCCCACTATTGAGGAAAGCACTGCCTGAAGTCCCCTCGTTTACTGGAACAGTCATTGGTGGCAGCTCTCCTTCTTGTCTTTTCGGTAGTCTTGGGAAGGAACCTGCTCTTACTCTTGACCCTCTCCAATGCTTCGACCGGCTCCTGGACCGTTCTTTGATCTCTTCCATTCTGCACGTTTGTGGATCAGCGTCTTTCACCTTCCGCTCTTCTCCATCCATTTGCCGCCAGGCCTACCACTGTCACATCTTTATTGTATAAGGGGTCCTAAAAGCTTCCTTGCATTTCCGATCTGCTGTCAGATGACCTTTGCCACAGAGCTTAAACTTGGGCTCACATGCATGGTCCTCGGGTGGAGCTGTCATTCCGCATCCCCGGCAGTGAACATGGTCGCTGATACACACGTCCGATCTGTGTCCTAGCTGGCCACATCGGTAGCACACCTCATATCGTTTCTTATAAAGCACGCACTTCAGCGGTACGCCATAACAGTACATCCACCTGAGCACTGTCTCCTTTTTGAAGATGACCGCTGAACTTGAGTTCCCCAGCCTCCTAACACCAAGTATCTGCGGGTTCCTTGAGTTGCCGAAAGCCTCTGTCAGTTCCTCTACTGACAATCTCGGGTCGATGCCGCGCACCACACCCCACCCGCTATCCTCGTGCGGTGCGAGGTACGCCGTGACGTCGTAGTTCTTACCTTCAATCTTGATAGACTTGATCCTGGTCACCTACCAGACAGTGTCTATGTCTGGAGTGCTGAAAATTAGGGTGCCTTGCTTGTCGTTAACAATGAGCACTTCCTTTTCTTGTCCCTTAATCCACGGAATTTGCGCTGCCATGCGCACCGCCTCACTGAGCCTGGTGTTCGGATCTTTTGTGAGTGCCAGCCCGCACTTCGGACGAATGATTATCTTGTAGTCGTTCGCCGGCAACCACGGTAGGTACGACGCAATCGAGCGCTCCACGATCTTGTGCCCCAGCTTTTTTGTGTGCTGCGTTCGCAGGCGCCGTCTTCTTCCTGTCTTCGCCGGGCTCTGCTCCACTTTCTGCCCGGGTGTTGCCATCTTGGCGTCCCTGTCTTTCACCTCTAGCGGAGTCACGCAGCTCTTTAACATGTTTTCCAACTTTCTTGATCCAGTCAGCGGTTCTAAATTCTTCAGGGGTAACTTCAGTACCCTCCACGGTCAACTCCATTGCCGTCGCGTCTCCACAACGAGGCTCTGAAGCGAACGCTGGGGGCGTCGGCCACCGCCGAGCCGCCGCGTTTGTTCACTGCTAGCGTTAGGCTTTGCTGGGCGGAGACCAGTCGACACCAAAATAGCCATAAAATGTCCCAAAACGTACTCACAGTTCTGAAGCCGTGATCTAGATGATCCCTAGAACTTCAGGCAGGCGATTATAGGAGTTGTTTGCTGTAACTGCACAATTTCCACCAGACCAAATAACTTTCTGCGGAGCTGATGCGAGGGACATCCGAACTCCCTGGCCCTCTGGTTGCCCTCAAGCTACGACGAGCTTTCGACAACGGCGCTCCTTTTGTAAACAGTTCTTGAAACATCTAGCGTCCTACATTCGAGAGTGAGAGGGGGGGGGCGAAGGATGAAGGTTGGTCGCAGCACTCCCCCTTCCCAGTTATGCAAATGTACTTTGCGCCCCCTCCCGAGTCGCAACGCTCTTTATGTGAGTCTTATGTGATTCTTAAAGAGAAAAGACAAGAAACGTGAGCCCCGTAACTGTCTGCACCAGAGTGCGACAACTCAACAGTAGCTTACGAGGGATGAGGGTAAGGAGAAATTAAAAGGATATGATTAAAATTTGATTGATATATGGGGTTTACGTCCCAAAACCACCATATGATCATGAGAGACGCCGGTAGGATTAAAAGGTATTAGGTAGAGAGAGAGAAAGGAGAGAGCGAGGCGCAGGGACAGCGAATGACAGAAAACGACGGAAGTAAAGAGGAGATAGGAAAGAAGGACGCGGTCACAGGAGTCCGAGGACGGGGCACCACTCGGCGAGAACTCTTGTCGGCGTCGGGAGACGGCGTATATATGGCGAGCCTAGACGGCTAGAGTTGCGCTGTCGTCGGAGATTGTGGGGGAACAACCTGTCGGCGCGAAATCCAGAGAGCAAGAGACAGCGCTCCTTCCCTGTCATGTCATTGTATAAAGCTGACTGTGAACCTCCCTTGCAACCCCCCCATCCCGTGCACCCGCTTATGATTACTTCAGAAACATGTGTGGCCTTCACCCTGCGCTTCTAACAGTGAAAAAGAAGGTCTGACCGAGGAAAGCTTTGAGTCAGACATGGCACCTTCCTTCGATGATTAGTGGGGGCGTTCCTATTAACCACGGAATCATTAGGCTATGACATCCGGAGAGTGCGTCGCGGTAAATAGAGGAAAAAAGAGAATATCGTCACGTGCTACAAAAGGTCTTCAACTTGGAAGAACTGAGCTGGCGGGGAGACGCACCGAAAACTGGCAAGATGGCTGCTTCAATAATCAACAACTTGCCAGAGTACGCGCTGCCCCAGAACATCGTCCTCCATTCTTGCGGGCAGCCATGGCTTGCGCTTGCCGTAACTAGCGGCCAAGGAGCAATATTTGGGCCCAAGAAAAAAACGGTTGGGTCAACGATTAAACAAGCAAGCGCGTTTTTGGCGTAGCGCTGCTGTCGATCGCTATTGTGACGTAGCGAAAATATCGCGGAGAAGCCTGCTGGGAAGGCGCTCGCGTTGTCCGTAAACCTTTGCAGTGGACTGCACTTTGTTTGGACATGGTCGTGTACGTGGATGCCTTCTTTCACTGTGGCCAAAGGCACTGAGAAGCACCTCTTAGTGTTTTAAACAGACGTTTCGTTGTACAGGGAAAGACACTTTCATGTGTACCACGTGTCTACGGCGTCCGAACGTTCACATAACTTGGTAACGCTACATACCAATCGTCACTGCTAAGAAGAAAGGACACAAACCATGGCGCTCACTAAGAACTAAATCCATTTTATTATTCGCTTAAGTTGTTTTCATATCGATTTTATTCTTCGAGTCAGCATATAATACTCCACGGTCATCTAAACGATAAAAAAAGGACTCGGTTTGCTCAGTTGTTTTGGTTGTTCGCCTATTACCTGTGGCGCACACTCACTGTGGGGTATTGTTCAAGAATGGGGATGGGCCATGAACAGGCCGAGTCTCCATTTTCTCTCTTTCCCTCTGTTTCTTAGAGATAGTGGCGCCATATACATATGCTGACTGAAAGAATAAGACTCGGTGCGTTCTTAGACAGTGCCATGGTTCGTGCCTTTTCTTCATCCACTCATCTAAGCGCCCCACTGTGGTGGGCTGGTGGCTAACATTCTCGGCTGCTGACCCGCTGGTCGCGAGATAGAATCCCGGCTGCAGCGGCTGCATTATCTATGGAGGGGAAAATGTTGTAGGCCCGTGTGCTCAAATTTGGATGCACGTTAAAGAACCCCAGATGGTCAAAATTTCCGGAGCCCTCCACTACGGCGTCTTTAATAATGATATGGTGGTTTTGGGACGTTAAAACCCACACATATAAGTCTTCTTAGCGCTGTTTTTGTGCTCGAAACCGCTAACCAACCAACTCAGTGACGCATCCTACTGTGGTCACCCTTCGTCCTATGTACTTTACTTTTCAGGAGGACGTTTCCACAAGGATGGCGGAAATGATCGGGCGGAAGCTTTCTGTGCTACTAGAGGCCTACAAGAACGAGAAACAGCGAGAAGAGAAGCCAGAACACGAACAGCTAGAGAAGCAGCAGCTGCAGCGGAAGCCACAACAGCAGTCACAGCCACAGCAACCACGACAGAAGCGACAACAGAAGCAGCAGGGCGAGAACATCAGTAGCCG
Source organism: Rhipicephalus annulatus (assembly GCA_013436015.1). Lineage (NCBI taxonomy): Eukaryota > Metazoa > Arthropoda > Arachnida > Ixodida > Ixodidae > Rhipicephalus > Rhipicephalus annulatus. Next base: position 429,701 of record WOVY01002606.1, on the reverse strand, counting down.
ACCCGGTAGTCCCGTCCCCGTGACTACTTCTTCCAAGCCCTAGGTCTCCTACATCTTGAGCATTGATTCTTATGAATTGCAGGTGACCCACCTGTGAATCATGTGTGCGTCAATAGCGGAACAAATATTCGATACCCACCATAACTGTTATCACTCAGCGATAAGTCATCCTGCAGGATTACTCTCTAAAGCGAGACTCAGAAGGGTGATGCGCTTTTTTTGTTCACTTGGCAGATTTCAGGCATAGCATATCACGATGATGGAGGAATTCGGACTGTAAACGAGTGTAAGAGCATTCAGATCGAAGGTGGCTCAGAAGGTCAGATGGCTTGGTGTAAATGTTTCACCAGACCTCATATCAGTTCTGAACACTCGTTTCTCAAATGGTTAGGTTTATAAACAATCTTTCTCTCTAAAAAACGGCGGGATGGCGACGTTGAGAAGGGCAGATTTGAAGCCACGTTGCAATGGGCGTCTTCTGTTTCATTGCGCCAAGTTTTAAGTCTATTGAACCGCGTTCGACTGGTGAAGTTTGCAGCATGGAGTCTTTTGTCTTGCGGTGATTGGATTTTTTTTCTATCTTTCTGCGTCATATATAGCTTATGCGTTTAACTGGTGTAACTTAACGACTGCGTCCTCGGAAAGCACAAAACTGCAACGCCACGTGTGGTAAACGTCAGATATATTTCTATAATTGTGTAAATCGGCTATGCGAGGACAAAATGCCAGCACACTTTGCTGTTATGGTCACTTCAAGTCACTCGTACACGGAATGAATACACTATTAAACAGCTCGGTTGCATCTACTATACATATGCTATTTCGTTTTGTAGCGAACACGCCTCGAAAGGAATCGCGCATATTAAAGTTCTCGCGAGAATATGTGTCAGGATTTCTGCATAGACGCTCCAAAGTCACACATTCTCTGCACAAAGGTTACACGGCGATGAAGGAGTTTATTAAAGAGATTCTCAGCAAAATGATTTCCGTCTTTCATTAGGGCGAAAGCCTTAGATTCTTCACCGAACACAAAAAGTGACCGACGGCGCTGTTGGAGGCAACATGCCACCGTGCCAGAACACGGATGGATTGACGTGAGCATGAGACGTTAAAGACTTTCACCTTCAAAAGAGAAAAAGGTGTGGACAGTTACGTCGCTCTGATACACACGGGCACAAGTGGAAGCGCTATTTCGACAGTCCCGTCCGTGCTGGGGCGAGCAGGCCTACAAACACGCGCCTGTATAAATAGGAAAAAAAATACGAGGAGGAGGGGGCAGGGGCGCCACCCACCCTAAACACTAAATAGGGTAGATGAGGGGGGGGGGCGCAAAGCAAGCCTCGCACATTGACGTAATTGGAGCATAGGGTGGGCGCTGCGACTAGGGGGGGGGTCCAACTGTCAGCCGCATACATTAACACAAGCTTGCAGTCAGGGGGCTGCGGCGCAAGAGAACCGGGCACCCCCCTCACGAAATGCGGATAGGGGGGAGGGTATATTATCGGTAAATAGATAACGAAAATAGTGTTCTAGGCCTTGAACATGCGCCCCCACCCCGAGAAATACTTTTGGCTACGGGCTTACATTGACATAATAGAGGAGGGGGCGCTGTGTCGAAACTACTCCCCCTCCTCTAAGGAAAAGGAATCGATCGTACGCTTATCTTCGCGACTGCGCAAGCTGAGATAATAGTGTGTAGCCCGACAAACGCGAAACCTTGATAGGCTCGACGCTTAGTGCTGACATCGCACACGTGCTTCACGAAGAAATAAGTGGTGAGGAGGAGATATCGCCTGAAGGAAAGGGTACCTTAGGAGAGGAAGAAACCGCTCTTTCGTCGTTGAGCACGCGGAGGAGGGGGGCAATCGAAATGAAGTTTTCGTTCGTTCACTACAGTTGTCAAAAAGTGATGACGTCACGACCACCATTTCACGCATGTCGTCAGCTTATTCGAAACGCTTAACTCGTGCTTTGTACTATCAGCGTCAACTAAAACCCGAACAGCGGTGAGCCTTAACGATGGTATAGAGCGTACCGTCCATTTTTCTTTATGCACGCGCATCCTGTTCAACAGCTCTGCGCATGCATGCTTACGGTGATAAGCGGATGGCACGCACTACACCATCGCGAAGACTTGCCACCGTTCGCGTTACATTTGACGCTGATAGTACATTACTTTTGCTTTTTACTTGTGTTGTATCTTTTTACTTTTCACTTTGAGCCGTTTACTGCCCCGATATAGCTTGGGTGCTAATGCGGAGCGTTGCCTTATGCTACGCTATTCTTATCATCCACCATCGGCGGCTGGCTGATCGGGTTGATAACGCGGACGGACCGTCGCTCTGACCAGTGACCATACGCGAAAAGCACGAAAAACAATTGGGCATCGGACAAGGAATCGTTCCGCGAGTTGCACCTCTTGTTTCCGCGATTACGTCGGTGCACGGCGGCGCTGTACCAGTGACGAAGCGCTTAGGGAATGATAAACGGATCTCACGAAAGAGACGCTGGTGGGTGCGGAACATCAAAACGCAGTTCGCAATTGAACTGTGATCGACCGGGGAAGTCGAGCGCCCGGACACCATTTTCTAAAAGCTACCGCCAAGCTTTCAGTCACCGCAGCAAGAGTCGCAACACTTGGTGCGGAATCCATATTTGTTCAACCGTACTAAACTTTCTGTCGTTTTAATATTCCCTGCTGATATACCGCTATAGTGCCGCTGTCGCCAATGTCTTCGGGGCGTCGCCATGGCTTCACTGTCATCGCTGGTCCGTCGATGAGAACTGTGAGCATTCCATTTACCTATCTTTTGCGCATGACGCTCCGGGCCTGTTGCTATACTCGTGCTGCGCCTTTTAAAACTATGGTTCCCGTGCTTTACCTGCTGAAACTAGGAAATCATTCGGAGACATGGTAACGGGGCATGCCGAGAATTATTTTGACCAGCGGCTGCTTGACTAGTAGCACCGGTTGTTTGTTCATCATGAACAAACAACCTGTGCAACTTCGCATCCTAACAATGTTATTTATGCCGAAGGGGTGGAGCTTTAGCTCTTCACAATTCCAACTGACACCACGTTTTTGCCCCCCCCCACAAACTCTGACATAATCACAAAACAACGAATAAGTACTCTGCATCCATGCTCCCCTCGAAAGAATTTACTTGTTTTGCCTGCCCCTTCTCTCCCCCATCAAAAAATTCTGGCGCAACCCCTGCTTTACAGTGCACCCAATTACGCGGCTGCCTTTTCATTTTGCTTCCGCAGAAATGTGGCTACCGTGGCAGGTAGATGAGCCTTCGTACTCGACCATTAGCGACGCAAGTTAGGCGCTGATATATATACTGCGAGAGAGGGTGGTTCACTCCTACAGATATTGTGCGTCAAAAAATTGCGAATAAAGATACTACTCACGTAAAAGCAGTCCCTCAGTGTCTTTGTAGAAGTTACATTGACCGAAACCACGGTGCAAGAATACTTTACGCCGCGGAGCGCGCGCTTGGCGGGGAAGGACCGATTATATTCTCGTTTGCGGCGTGCCGATAGATGGCTTACTGGTCTGAGGCGCGTGGCGGGCTGCTCGCAAATTCCACAAAGTACATCCGGCGCGTGGGCGACTGTTTAACAATTTGAGAAAACCGGGTTATCGCGCGATATAAACCACGGGACACCCATAGAGCGGCGCAGTGGAAGAGGGGTGATGAGGCAGAAGGTTGACGGCGCGGTGAAGGTGTTGTGTAGACGATAATGAGCGCCGCTACTTTCCTACTTCACGGAGCTTTCCTACACCGAGAGGGAGGGGGAGCCGAGGCAAACTTCGTAGCGCCATTTCTCGGTATCCTTGCGAAGCAGGACATTATCGGGCAGAGGATAGTCCTGGAGTTCGCTCACCTAAACTATTCTTGCACCGTGACCGGAACGGACGTTTGCTTGCAGGGGAAAGGCGGGGGACGTTGGTCCAAATAAATATATTTTTTTCGTTATTTCCTCGTTCTCATTCCTGTGGGCTGGCCCGTCTGGTCTTGTAGATGCCGTAGGCGAACAGAGCCGCGAGTGCGATGCCGACGCCCAGGAATACCACAAAGAAAGACAGGCCGGCTACTTTCGCTGTAAGAAAACACATGCGAGAAGGTGATCTACCTAAACATTAATAATCGATCTGATTTCAAAACAGTGCAAGAAAAAAAGGAACAATGCAGCACATCTGCTATGCGACAATGAATGACGTGGGCAGAGGATCTCTGGACTACATCAAATGCCTGTGGCTTGTGGTTCCGATGCATTGTAAGCAGCCATGTGTGCTGGCCGACCAGTCAAACTTTTGTCTTGTCCTATAGGAGGCTTAAAAGTAACGATGTAGTAAAGGAAAAAAAATACGTTTCTCGACACCACAACGATTGGGTTGAGATTGAATGAACACAACGCTACGTTGTGCGTCACACTTAATTTTCTGTCCCTTTTGACATCCCTTCCCGCTTCTGTCACGTGACTTCCTGGTCACACGGAACTTTCGTATTGCCACTTCGGATCAGTAGAACGACTTTCACACCTCTTTGTCGACGACTTCCGATTGTACTGTACACACAATTAGTACGCAACAGTTTAGAATTAGGTCACTTTCGGTTTAGACTCTAGCATTGGAATACTTCTTTACTGCTTCTTAGCGGTGTTACAGCTGGTGTAAGCGCAGGAAGAAAAAATGCGAAAAAAGGACAAGACAGGGGCGTGAGCCCATATGTAGATTGACTAATTAAATATATAGTGTAAAATTTTTGTCGAAACTCACCGTTGCTGTGAAATGCCTGAGGCGCTCTTGCTACCGGGTCGTTATCTGCGGAGAAACGGAGCACGGTAGTTTGTTAACAAAGGAGGCACGTTGATTTTGACAGACATACTACAACTATCTCGTTTATTTCTTGAAACGCGTACATTAAGCGAATTTGACTTTTCGATGTCACGCATGCATAAAGGTTATAACTCACCGTTGTATTTGCCTCGAGGTTTTCAATAATTTTAATGTTCAGATATTACAGACACTTTGATGAAATGAACACATAGATAAACTGATACAAATGGGGTGGCGAAAGTCCGTCTCTTCATGAACATCTTGTTATAATTGCGCGCAACCATGAAAATAGTGAGCAGGTAGTGGAACAAACAGGCATGCAAAACAAAGATGCTTAATGAGTTTTTCTTGCGAATTTAGAAACAACCGATCAGGGAATACCGAATTAATTTTGACGACATGGCCTTCTTGCAGTGCTCGTAAATCTAACTACGCTGTCGTTTTTTTTTGCAGCCTGCCCTCACCGAAATGAGGTCGCGCTGTAGCAGAGAATATAGATATTCCGCGCCCTCGTGCACTGGCAATGCAACACCTTAGCCGTTAGGATTATGCCACGGCGTGCGCCGTGTAGTATTCACTCACATTGTCCCGTGTACGCGTACGAGTTGCAGATGGGCGACGTGACGGTGCCGTCGGTTCCCTTGTCGCCGTCGAAGAGCAGACAGTCGCCCTTGCCAAGTTCGTTCTTGCCCAAGCAGTGGTCGAACCTTTCGCAGCGGAAAGTGGTCTCCCAACACTGTCGCGCACACTCGGCCTCCGACACCTTCTTGATTGTCGTGCGTGACGTGCCCAGCAGACGGACCCTCCGCTCCTTGCGGTAGTCGCTGATGTGCTTGCCTGCGAATGACGCCGTTGGAGCAGAACACGCTCGCCATATACACGTTCAGTGGTTCACTCGTAAACCACGCTCTGCTTCACACAGAGAGAGAGGGAGAGGTAAATTATGACAAAGAAGCTGAGAGGTCGGCTTGAATCAGTTTTCTGACCCGCTACTCTGAGTTATGAAAGGGAGGGGTATAATAAAGAAAGGAGAGAGGTGTTGATGATGATGGGGGAAGGTGGGGATGGAAGGAAAATTGCGCGATGCCCGAAAACTGCTCACTGTGACTCAGGAGTATACGCTCTGTTGGGCCACTCTGTGCATCATTACTTCGCGTTGTTTCTGCCATTCTCGTATTTTTAGCTTTGTAAGTGTGGCAGTTTGGGCTAGTTGGTATGACATGATGATAGTTACAGTGCGAGAACAGAACGACGACCTTCTTGTCTCTTTGTCGTCGTTCTGTTCTCGCGCTCTAACTATCATTTAACCTTACGCCACGTTTCTCGAGTATTTGAAGTGAACAAACAGTAAAAAGCAGGCTAGTTGGTACGTGTCGTTTAAGAAACAAAACAAAACAAAAAAGCACATAAACAGGACGGATCCAGCGAAAGCATGCACCCGTCCATGTGTGCATGATCCTTTCTATCTTTCCCGTATATGCGTTGTTTCTTCATTCCTTGAACTGTTTAGTCTCCCCTATACTTTTGTCTCACGCAATAACTTGTTCAGAGCTTCCCGAATATTGTGACGAGATGAAGATTCTGTGGCAAGAAAGTGTTCTATACCACACAAAAGCCACGCGTATACTTGAAAATGCAATGAATATACCTTTAACGTTTTGCAAACGCAAGCGTTCTGCATATAGACTACAATAAAACCTGTAATATCGCAGTAATATAGAGTGAAACAATAAACATTGCCAATGGGCGTCAGAACATGTGATTATCATGGCGACTTCGTGGTTTCAAGCCGGCCACCTATTACAAAAAGGGCACACGTTACTGCGCCTATTCTCTTACGACGACGTAGTAATGGGCGCATATCAATTTCGAAATCACTTTACGTGCATAGTTGCTCGTTGTTTAAAGCATGGTATCCATTTCACAAAATGCAGCCGTGTGCAAAAGTTTTTCTAACACAGGCTAAGGGGTTAAAGTGCGCGCACTAGGGGCAGGATATCACTACCGCGTTCTACTCTTAAAGGCGAAGCTTAGGAATCCCCCCCATATATATAGACAAATTCCACCGGACTTACTTCATGCAAAATGCAGTGGTACTGTCTTTGTAGACACAGGACGCTCTGCCTACCGCAGTTTCTGCTGCGTTTTCAATGGTGCATGTGGTGTTCTCAGTCAAGCAACGAGAAAAAAAAACAAGAAACAAAACGGCATGCGGACGAGCTGCGTCGTGGTTGGATGTGAGTCACGTCTCACAACTTAGTTTTGTTTGTTGGCGCACATCGCAGCCCTCAGTGTTTATGGCGGAAGTTAATTACGTGCGGACGTCGCTATAATATTACCCATAATGTCGACATCGGCCTACATGTGTTTTACCAACACGGAATGGGTCTATTGGTAAGCATTGAAATCCTACTCACGCGTGAAGTGACTGCACTTCTCGGCGCCGCTTCGGTCGAGGTCATTGGCGTTGTCGACCTGCAGGATGCTCCTGTCCTGGAGGCGGCAGGATAGTCCCCCCTCGTGCGGGGTTGCGCAGAAGTCAAACGCCTTGCACGTGAACTCTTTCTCGTTCATGCATGCGGCGGCGCACTCCGAGGTGAGGATCGCGCCCATGTACTTGGTCGCCGCGGACGAGTAGCATATGCCCGGCAGCTCTTCGAAGTTCATCTCGTACGACTCTGCGAGAGGCACCGAAGACGAATCATTGTGTGAGGTGGGGATCATCGGTGATTCCGGAAGATGAAACGCTGCTCAACAAGCACTAGCAGTGGAAAGGAACACTTACAACATATGAGCGCTAACTGTCAGCTGTAGTTCCATAGAAAAAAAAACAAGACAAAACAAGAATGCCTGTACATATAAAACCAAACTACATCAATATCACGTAGCTAGGTCGACTGGTGGGATAGTTAGTATAGTTTGATATTGTTTAAAACAGTGTAAGTGACAGGACAGCGTTCTTAGTGTGAACGTCTTGTTCTGTCGTTTGCGCTTTCTTAAACATAGCATCTTCCATCATATATAACGTACTCTATCACGACATGAAGGTAATCCGTTCAAGCGCTGTTGACTTGCAACTACTGCAAGTGTTGACTGATTGCCATGTGGGGTTTAACGTCCCAAAACCACCATATGATTATGACGGACGTCATAGTATCGAGGGCTCCGCATATTTTGACCACCTGGGGGTTCTTTAACCTGCACCCGAACCTGAGCACACGGACCTACAGCGTTTTCACCTCTATCGAAAATGCAGCTGTTGCAGCCGGAATTCGATCCCGCGACCTGTGGGTGAGCAGCCGAGTACCTTAGCCACTAGACCACCGCGGCAGGGCTACTGCAGCGTCTCCTGCGGCGCAATGCAAAACGCTTCGAGGATCTCCTCTAATCTATAGCCACATCGGGACAAGAGTTTTGTCTGAGTAAGAATCGGACGGCAGTGCTACAACTGCATGGGCTGTGGTTGCGGGAAAACGAGCGACGTAAGCTTTAAAGACGAGGAGAGCGTAGAGTGGGTGATAAACAAACGGGTGTTAGGGGTTTGAACTAGAATAAAATGGGCATTGACGCGAAATTAGGCGTGTCGGAAAGTTTACCACTGGTCACTAATAGTAACTGTGAATTCCGGGACAAGGCAAGCGCGCGAGGGGGAGGGGAACTCAGGTGGGCAGGCGATATCAAGTATGCAAGTAAAAACGTGGAGCAGCAAGCTCAGGACCGGGTTGATTGGTGGAACATGGGAGAGACATTTTCCCTGCAGTGGGCGTAGTCAGGCTGATGATGATGATGATGATCTCATGAGTGTTGATTAGTCCGAACAATGATGATGATGAGGATTCAAGGAAACCATGTTTTTGCGCTAGGGCCACTCATTCGTGTACATGGTGCAGTCCGCCTGGAACTCGGTCTCTTCGAACTCTGGCTTTCGGGCCTCCGTGGCGATGACGCACTGCTTGCCGACCAGGCAGCTCGAGAAGGCGAAGCAGTCCTCGCGGTCGCGACAGAAGTCGGCGCAGTCCTGCAACTCGAACGAGCCCACGTATCGACCGTAGGGCTTGTCCGTCTTGAGCGCCGTCACCACCAGGTTCTCTTTGAAACCTTCAGGTGCGTTGGAGCTGTCTGCATGGGGGAAATTAAACTAAATATGCAGTTTAGCCTTAATGGCTACGGACGGAGTTGTCAACGGACGGAGTTGTCAGACTTGCTTAGCAATGACTATCACGTAATAGGAAGTAGCAAGTGCTTGAGTTCACTTCTGCATTCGTGACCAAAGATGTTGGTAGAAAATTGGGAGACAAGTGGTTTAATCTTCTACTTCAACTTTTTCTGTTTTTTGTTACCGCTTACGCACTGCGATTCCCAGTCGTTTGCTAAGTGAACACGTGTAACGTCATTACAAACTAGTTCACTCTTGGAAAAAGCAATCACTCTTAAAAAATAAAATAAAAATTGCTTTAACTCTTCTTTGACAGCCTTGACTCGTTCGTATACGACTCCAGGAGACAAAGAAGTTCTCTTTGGGGGTTCATGGTACTCTCTGGAGTGTCATGTTACCCAAAATAGTGAAAACGTGGCTTCTTAAAGAGAGCGACACAGCGACACACGAGGCGAGCAATATGGTCCACATAAAAGCGTAACACAAACTCTTTGTTTTTTTGTATTAAAGTGTAGGGAGCGCGATTTCGCCGATCGAAGCTTCGCAAGTAAACCTTCTTTGACACCGCTTTTTTACCGCTTTTTTTGCTCATTCGCTTGCCTCCGAAACCTAGCAAATCAGTGATTCGCACAACAGCGTCGGTTATACGTACGGGAGGAGATACCAACGCACACTAAAGTGACCAGCCTCCATATCGTGAAACGAAGCATTCAAGAGAAACTGTAGAAGTGAGAACTGTTAGGATAGTTGGCGTGACGTTTCTAGGATGAAGAACAGCGAAACTGCCGGTGAATAACATGTTAAAGAAGATGACACAGGATTGACAGAATGCGCGCTTTCCTGGCAGTCCTGTGTCGTGAAATACTCAAAAAATAAATTACGAGAAGAAATGAAAAAAATGATGAATTCTTCATTAGGGCGAAGCGATGAACGCGATAAAGAAGTAAGGCTAGCCGCTAACTCTTATGGATCCGATTTCGCCTAACTCTACAAAACGCTAAATCACATGTGCCACCTGTGTGACGAAGATGGCCGGCTCGTTTCATCTCTTCTTTAGACGCGTTCGTACAACGTCATTTGCATTGAGTGATGTTATCGATTGTGAATACATAAGAAAGATGACGGTGAAAAAAAAGCCACCGAGTGTATCCACGTAATTGCCATCGCTATAGAACAGCAGTTCGAGCACTTACTGCGTTGGTGTAGGTGTCTGAAGTCGGGGTTCGACTCTCCGATCATGTTACGCAGCCCTCCCGTGGAGTACTCTGTAGTTTCAGCGACGAGTGTGCCAACCTGCGAAGAGAAAATTAAAGCACATCTGGCACACCGGTCCCGTTAATTAGGGAGGCGATCGCCGGGCTAATTCCAAGGGCCGAAGTATCGGCCCCCCGAACCGCACCACGAAAGCGTGGACAATTTAGAAGTGGTTCTTTTTGGCGCGCCAGCGAACGCCGGCTGTGGCCCAAAGAACAAGTCAGAGCCGAGAGTTGATAAACTAACAAAATTATATTCTCAATAATGGCAGATCAGAAAAACAATACACTAATATGCTCACTCCACAATAGCCGAGTACAATATGTCACCGATCAAACAACGTACTACACAGTACAATTGGCCACACTCGCACAACGGACACAGACAACGGTACACACTACAATGCAGTCGATGCATTGAACAACCAAGACACTTGAAGACTAAAGAGATAGAAAACCCATTCAGTCCAAAGTCCTTGGAACAAAAGTCTGAATGATACTCTTCTGAGAATCATTCACTCAAAGTCTAGCGTTGCTGTCGTTCCGCTGTCCCCTCAAGTTTTTCTTCCAGGAAACCTCGCGTCCTCAAATGGCCACTCTCCAAGCTTCAAACTTCTTCGCCGGAAACACGTCGGCTTCACACACGCAGCTGTTGCCACTAGTCTTCGCTCGATAGCGGTAAACTCCCGCTCTTGCCTGTAGCTCGAGCCTTCACCCCTCAGGTGGAAATCCTCTTCATCTCCGGCTTTGTCTCTAATGAAAAAGCCTTCGCCGACTACTCGGCGGAATCCCTACGCGCTCTGGCGTTAACTTCCGTCTCCTCCTCTTGCCTTCTCGTCTCGGCCGCTCGAATAAATACCTTCCGCGGGAGATTCCAGAAGGTTCTCGTCATTTCGTCGGCGCGATACGCAGCGAAGGCTGCGGATAGGCGAGACGGTTCGACTGCCCTCCGCGTGGGATGACTCAACTCGGCGTGGCCACGCCTCCTTCGTTCTAGAAATATCGCGGGCTTGCTGGGCCGCCGATGGGGGGTGAGGAGGTTCGTCGGCGAAGCCACGCTTCCGAGGGGAGAGCGCGCGCCCGGGGAGCCTTGGATGTTCGTTTTCTTTTTTTTTCTTTTGACCTCGCGGCGTTTCTTCCGCCCGTTATCGCAAGATTTTGGCGGCGCGCCCATTTTTAGCGCTCGTTCTGTGACAACATCACGTTTGAATTCAGATTGCCGGTTATCATTTTTATCAAGTCGCAGCCCGAAGGGCAAGATAAAGCAACAAAAAAAGAGAGAAAGAAGAATGAACATCATATATAATCCAAACTTCTGCTGGACACTAAAACCAGACTTGCTGGCTGGTGTTGTTTGCATGCAAAAAGAAAGCATGTTCATGGGACGAACGACAGAAAGACGACCTCTGAGACCACATAGTTATGAAACAGGGTGTCCCGTTGGAAAACCTTTTTACCACCCCACTGTATATACTTAGGTTCAAATGTAGGGTCGGCAAGCTTTTGAGGCGGAGGGATAATTTTGCGTGAAGCCGACACAGTAGAGGCCGTACGGAAAATCGGGAGAGGGAGGGGAGATGAGGGGGAGCTGCAGACACAAAGAATAGATTAGGTGAAGTTACAATAATGTAGATAATCTGAATTAAAGCACCTTTGTTTTCTGCTCCATGTCACGAGGTTGCAATTCACTAACATACAGGTTGAAGTGAAAACCTTATATTCGAGGTCAGAACTGCCATGTCATCAAAAAAGTGACACTGGAAAGGGAGGGGTAATACCACCTAAAACATTTTCACTACAGTGGATCCCGTCCCCCCTCACAGAAAACGCTTCGAACGAAAAACTCTGGCACATCTCGCCTCGTCGTCCCAGGTGCCCCTCGCCACTGGCCATGTCCCTTTCATTTCACAAAAGTCGCGTTGCTGGGTGGCGGTATTTGCCACGATAGGTCGGCGAACTCTCCCATTAGTCGACTGACTCGGCCAAACTCAGACTCATATCAAGCCGTGAGTGTGATGGAGTCCGGGTAAGTAGCATTTTGGTGAGTATGAGTCCGAGCGAGTCCAGTAGAAGACAGTTTCTGTGAGTGCGAGTTCGACTGAGTTCGGCCCAGGGAAAATTTTGATGAGATTGAGTCCAATTGAGTGAGTTCAGTTCACAAGATATATTACTTGAGTGAGTGTGAGGAAGTTCCACGTTTTTTCTACGGCTTACGGTTCTATCTGCTAAACTTCGGCTTTACTGTCAGCCTTACCTGAATCCCCGTTTATACTCACGGCTACTATAGCACGCATTCTAAAAGCAGTGCCGTTCGTACACCGTTTCGATATTTACTGATCAATAGCGTTTCAAGAACTTCCCCGGATGATTTATTTATCCAGAGCTTCTCCGGAAGAGCTGGCCCGCAGCCAGCTGTTCTGGGGAACTTCTTGATAAATAAATCGACGAAAAAACAACCTAACTGATTCGCTAGCACTTACAGCTCGTATTCAAAGGTACTATTTTGAAATACGCCACGAAGAGCACCGATTACATGTGATATTTGGTTTAAAGAACATGGACGACAAAGCTAATTACAGGAAAACGGACTCGCGAGTCCTTCCACTCGGACTTACTCAAATCAAGCCATTAGTATGAGTCTCATTTAGTCCGGCTGAATCATACTATGGCGAGTTCGAGTTCGAAAGAGTCCGGCTTAAGACAATTTCTGTGAGTGCGAGTGCCAGTGAGTCTTCCTGGGGAAATATTGGCGATTCTGATTCCGAGTGAACCCTAAGTACGAAATCCATTTCGTGAGAGAGTTGGAGTATAGGTCCGTTAGTTTTACCGGCCTCTGTTTCCCATCAATCACTTTGTCTCGGGATGCGTCCCTTTGTCTCTGGAAATTCGGCGCTAGATGTGGTATCTGCACGGACAGGCTATATGACAGACGCGTGTTGTTTGCTCGGAGAAAGAATAGCGGAAATGAAAGGTGTGCCAACGCGCCACGGAAGCACGAATCGGCGTCACGAAAATGACTGCCATAGAACGAGCTGCACCCGCAGCCGCTGGTTTCCATCGTGACTGCATGGCTGCAACGCCACAGATACCCCAAGTAAATGTTGAAGGAGGCTCTGTGCATCGAGCAGTCGAGCAACAAGTGATGCATGTCCTCCTCATTGTGGCCGTACGAACTTGTCGTACGGCTCACACGCTGAATTATGAATAAAACAGATGTTTGTGGGCACAGTTGCATGCTGCCACTCATTTTAAAGAGGGGGTGCAGGGGGCAGTCGCTGGAAGGGAAGCCGGAAAGGATAAGCGGGAGACCCTGACTTTTTGTATCTTTATATTTTATTCAAGTGCAAGAAAAATACACTTCGGAAAGAGATTTAGTGTATGCTACTATCATGAGAACCCCATCACTGCATAAATACTGATACTCTGCGATCACAGAGGTTCCACTCGTTCAATTAGTTTTCTGATCGCAATAAATTGGAGGAATTAAGACAAATACGGGCTACCTCACATCAACCATAAGCACATTTCGCCGCGCTAAGCTTTTGTCAGGTGTTGGGTCGAGAGGCCGGTGCGAACACGGGTCGGAGGCACTCGAAAGATGGGGGATCCGTTTCTGTTTGTACAGGAGGTTCGACTGAACTTACCACTATTACTTTGTTGAGGTGCTTCACGACAATCTTGAACTCGCTTTTTCGTTGTGCATCTTCCACGTACGAGATGGCGTCTCGGGTGAGGACGACGTTCCTTCTTTTTGAATGTTTTGTCTCTGAATACACACAAAAAAACAACAGGAACGATCTCTGTATACTATAGGCAATATTCGACCCGTTCGAATATTCTAACGGATACCACAGGATTTCGATCCGATTTGACACGAAATTAAATTAGTTTCTTTTAATTTAGAAACGAACAATTGATTGATTGATATGTAGGGTTTAACGTCTTAAAACCACCTTTGGTTATGAGAGACGCCGTAGTGGAGGGCTCCGGGAATTTCGACCACCTGGGGTTCTTTAACGTGCACCTAAATCAGAGCACACGGATCGGAACGAACAAATTGACGTATATTTTACTGCAAGTTGGCTCCTGAAAGTGGTTTTAATGCAGCCTGAAAACGTTATGCTGTGGAACCACCCAACCAAACAAGCTCTGCACTGCCGCAAAGCCACACGTCAAGGTTAAATGTGCGTATTGCTTTACCCTCGAATAGTTATTTCGTAAGTTTACAAGCGTGTTATGTGGAATTACATGAGCTAAGAATAGGAAGTCTTAATAATTAACGTATTTTACTGCTTAAAACTCCAACACATCGGTGACTCAAACCATGCTACTATTCAAAGTTGCTTCCATTTTACATCGAAACAAAACAAGTGACATTCACGCATTTCTAGCCTCAATTCCTAAAAATTTTGCGCAATTCAATTGGACGGTTACAAAAAAGCTTCTTGCTTTATAGTGATATATACTGTATATTATCAAAACTATTGCACTCCAAATTCTACGACTAAATACCAATTCACCTCGAATTCGCTTCAAACATCAAACTTACTATTTGTCCATCCCTATGCTACCATGGACCTATTTGAATATAACGTAACAACGCGGGTCATATTCTGCACACGCCCCGTAAATGCATGTCAGCCCCTATTCATCAAGACTATGACACTTCAAATTAACGAAGCCAATGCTTAACTACCACGAGACGTGACTTGGTGATTACTCCCGCTGATCTTACGTCACGATTCCCAAGAAAGCAATCGCTTGAGTACCATAGGGTGCCTTCTAAGACGTGCCGAAAAGGAACGTTGAAGAAGGTCAACCGCAGGAGCTGCGATACTCACTCATGTAGGCGCTGCAGTCTCCCGAGTTCACGAGCACGCCTGACGAGTTGACACTCGCCTTCGTCGTCGTCGTACAGACTGAACTACAGTAGGATACGGCGCTGAAAGCCAGAGTAGAAACAGCATAGAGGCTCGAAAGAAAAGGGAGTCGGGCAGCATCAATTCAGTTGAAGATATCTGAGCTTTTACGTGGCAAAGCAGCGTTGCGAACCTGTATCACGTCATGACACCTGGTTTTATCTTTCCAATATGCCAACCACCTCTTATGTAATACCTCAAACATGGTCTTTAAGGTAATGAAATGAAGTAAAATATGACAATGAGTCGCGCCGTAGTGTAGGGCACGGGATATTGCGACCGCCTGGTGCTTTTTTAACGTGCATTTACGCATCGCAAAGTACACGTGCTTCCAGCACTTTGCAAACCATCGAAATACGATCGCCCCGGCCGGGATTGAACCCGTGACTTTTGGGCCATCCGAGTCCCGTGACATCTGCACCAGCAACGCGGACAGCAACCATTCAGGTTGTTCTCTGTGCGTACAAAGAAAAAAAACCTTAACTTGCTCACTTGAGCGAGTTATGACGAAGACTACCTCGCTGTTAAAACAAGATATACAATCATTAGTTACCATTATTCAGTGTTAAACAACGCTTACGTTAATTTAGACAACACTGGCTATCAGTAAACGAGCTTTCACTGACACGATCAGGCATTCGATATCGTTTAGCCCAATGAGATTCATTATCCGGAGATAACCAGCACTGCTATATCATAAGAGAAGACACGGTAGACCACTGTACCACCCAATCGTGAATTGCGGGGGAGATAGGTACATTCGTTGAGACATGCTGTCGTGGGTGAAAATTGCTGAGGCAGGCATTATGAATGCCCGAGATCCTTTACACGAAACCGAGAAGAATGCGCATTTTCTCCCCATTTTTTATTCTCTAAAGAAAGTGGTACTGAAGGAATGGTCATGATTGGTAAAAACCTATATACTGAATGCCCTGCAGTACGGAATGTCCTATCTCGGGCTGTGTTCCCCTACGTCCGAACGTCCAGGTTATGCTTAATCGCCGCTTCGCGGGCTTGCTGGACGGCTCAGATTTGATCAGAGGGTTGGGAGCTCAGCAGGTCATCGTGCCACCTAGTCGAGACTGCATGGGAGCGTATGTAATTTCCTCGAATTCCCTGAACGTGTGCTTGAGTGTAGCAGGTTCTATATAGCGGATACTTCGGAGGAGCTGTCGTAGTATATCTCCAAACCCGCTAGCGTGTGGTCGATTCCTATGAACACGGTCATTCCTTGTATGAGTGTACGATGTCTTAAAATGTGCTTTTCAAGCACTCCTCTCTCTTTTTTACGCACTTGAAGATATTTCGAAGTGCATATACTTGCCGTTTACTCACGCACTTCGCGCAGATTTGTTCTAGGGAGGTTTACTTACAGATGAGAAAGTGTTAAACATGAGCGCCCGCCTCCTCACCTGCAGTCCTTGTAGTCCTTGGAAGAGCACGCCTTGAGACAGTTGTCACGCGTGATGGCTCCCTCCGTCCATTCGGACTCCATGATTTTCATTTTCGGTATCTCTGCGTAGTCGCCTGCGCGATAGAGAATTACCGAGCATTTGTAGCTCACTCCGTCCTTGCTAAAGCGTTATGCCATGCCGGGGTGCTGTTCTGCACTCTGTGAAACATTGTCATATTGTCAAACTTTGCGATAGCCGCATTTAAATTGAATAACAAAAGACGTAGCAGTTCTCTGTGCCAATTATATTTGACCAATGGCAGAATTACGCAATGTACAAAATAAAGCCCATGGTTAAGAAGGAAGTTTCGAGTGAGGCTTCAAGAAAGAACTGCTGAATTTAAAAATGAGTTCAACTGTAAGCCTGCTTATGCCTCGTCGGGTGTTTAAAGACTTGTCACCCTCGTTCTGACATGCCATGTAGCATGCACAACAAGTGGGAATGTCAACAAAAGTTTCAAAAGTAATGCAAACGAATGCGTTTTAATGGATTTCTAATTGCTTTCGACTTAAGCCGTCTTCATTGTAGCTAAGAGACTCCGAAGATCTCTTTTAACTTTGCCTACTTTGCGCGCAACAGTATAAACAGCAGCAGATGCCTCCCCCCCAACCTGTAAACTTAATGAATCAATCAATGAGTCAATTGATGAATGAATGAATCAATAAATGAATCAGTCAGTGGATAAATGAATGAAACGATGAATGAATCAGTTAGTGGATGAATGACTGAATCAATATATCAATTAATAAGTCAATGGATAAATGAATTAACCAACAATTCAATCAATGAGTTCATAAATGAATAAATAAACCAACCGGTCAATAAATGAGTCAATGGATGAATGAGTGCACTAACAAATCATTCAATGAGTCAATGGATGAATGAATGAACCAACCAATCAATCAATGAGTCAATGGATGAATGAATGAACCAACAAATCAATCAATGAGTCAATGGATTAATGAATGAACAAATAAATTAACCATTGAGTCTATTGAGCCATTAATTATTGAGTTGGTGAGTGAGTGAATGAGTGCATAAATGAATTAATCAAATAATCAATTAACCATAAGCGTAACAATCGTAAATAGTTTACGCTATCGGTTATACAAACCCGAAATTGTAGGATGTCCCAGAATAAGCACAATGACGTAGGCCATGTTATCCGTGAAATCAATCTGAAAGTCAGAGAGATCGAGTCAGAACCGGTATCATATTCTATTCTCTTGCTCTCATTTCCTTTCTTTGTTGATGTCACGTACCCATAATGAGGAAAGTACAGCGAAACTATCTTTTCTCAGAGCCAATCTTGCAGCCGCTCATCGTCAGCTTAGCACGTGAATGCACTTGACAAGTTGAATTCGGCAACTTTGTTGATGAAAACGTTGTTCAAGATGGAAGGAAATTGTGGCTGAAACGCGGCACATAGAGATAAAATGTCGCCGAGCAAGGCAAGTAGCTAAAGCCTACATTTGGATTGTGAGACCTGTCACATTCATGGTAATATAAATCATGGTAATATCGTCTCTTAATACCTCCAGTGACACACTGGGCTCGGTATTTGTCATAAATACCTAGAGGTATTAGTGACAAATGCCGATCCCAGTGTAGAACTGTAGGCTTGCACATTCTCCACTGACCGATTTCTCACCCCTTCAGGCTTTCATCTTCGCCCAAAATTTCTAATCTCATTTAGGTAAACATCATATACGCATGGCCGTGCGCAGAGTTCTGCAATAGGGGGGGAAGAATGCTACCCCGCAGCGACTCCCCCATCCTCTCTCCGATTGCCTAAATCGAAAGAAAAAAAGCCCCACATTGTATAAAAACATGAGTACATAGCGATGGCGTGCATAAAGCCTTTCCAATGGCCTCGACTTTCCGGGGTAAAAGTGAACGTTAAGCAGTTCTCGGAATGCAACGTTGGAGACTCTCGGTCACCATTATCGTCAAAAACAACAGCAACAAAAGCGTTCAGCCATAACACTGCACATTAAAAATGACGTCAGATGTTCGTTGAGTAAAGGTACTGGGCCGTTTAGGCACCGCCTTTAGATGTTTAGTAGAAGCGGCCGCACCCCCACCCCATGCCTCCTATCCACCAACCATACACGTACCTATGCATAGATGACTCATAACACCATATTAATACGCCATAAATTTTGTCACTGTCTTCTGCTTGCGCTGCTTCTCGTCACTTTCTGGTTCCAACTTCCGCTGTATTGCTTTGCAATGTTCGCATACGACTAATGTAGGCCTCATAACCGCATATGGCACCAGTTCTTTACCCGTGTCTTACGCTTGCCATAGCTAACATTTTTAGTACACGTGTGTACGAATTGGTTGCGTATACTTTCAAGAGCACGCACCAGCACATCCGGGGTTCTGAGCGGCGATAGCCCTGTGACGTTTTGTAATTCCTCCAGAAACACCCGCTTGATGTTGGCGCTGTTTGCCATCATGAGGGCCGGCCTGTCAGTCATTGTAAACGAATATGTCAAAAAGAAAAAAAAGTTAGAAGAACAAAGATGGAAGTAGGAAACAGACCGGCGAGCTCATAGACTTGCTGAAACACGAAATACATTTGTGCCTTCGGCAGCAGTCTTTTGTGCACAAGCAGCGCCACACTGTTAACGACAGAAGCTTTTGTTCGACGTGCTGCATAAGATGAAACTAGAGACACATTTCACGGATTTCAGAGCGCATGTGCAATGATCCTGATGGTGCCATGATCAATGTCTCGAAATATGAGATTTGTTTAGTTGTTATTATTCAATGTCATAAACTACGCAAAATGAAAGAACACATAGGTGGCACACAAATACCACACAAGAAACGCTGGCTACCAGCTCATCGGCGCTCGTCATTATCGATGACCATCAACGCATCAACTTTCATCATCGGCGCTGACTGCACTCATCAGCGCGTTGGTAGATAGCGCTATGAGCGTGTATTTGGAGTTTCTCCTCTGTGTGCTTGTAATTTCTTGTTTGCGCTTTGCACATTACCATGATGACAGTAATGAAGAGTCCTTGAGTACGGGGTTCGTCGCTGGTGCCAACGTTTGGACAAATGGTATACTGTCTTCCAAGAGGCAGCTAATTTCCCAACTTAGTACGTGCTTGTGTTCGCTTCGTACCCTCTCCTCAAACCAAACCAAAAAGAGGAAAGAGCAGATCAGAGAGTGCGCACTTTGCTCTTTCCGTCTCTCCTGTGTTGGTTGGGGGAGAAAGTACAAAGTATACACGTACACGCGCTAAACCAGGCAACTAGCCGTCTCGTACAAGACAATACCACTGTCGGCCAAAACATTGGCACCAACCCCCGTTCAAGGATTCATCTCAACTGCGCCTGGGCGTTTTATGACAAGCGCAACCATGCTTTTAATGTCGGAGAAGTTTAGAGGGTCGTTAGATAAGAAAAGGAGACTTTTTTTGCATTAGTAAACTACTCTTTCTCAACTCCAAAATGTACGCGCTTGCCGCGACAACACATTTTTGTAAGCGAGAAAACGCGCATAATGATAATGCTGGTGGCGACGCCACCTTGAACTACTGGTAGTAACCGTGACGCCATATATTTTTGTTTTTGATGGTGTCTACTGGGGCATACGTCATTCCTGAATGGTAAGGCAGAAGTCCAAGTCCCCCGACGGTGCTCGAGACTTCACAATTTTCAGATAATTTTGTTAGCCAATGTAGCCAAATACGAAAGCACTTATAGTGCTTTCGTATTTCAAATACAAAGTCCACTTATAGTGAACGCTCATACTGAACAGAAGCAGACATACTGCTCATACTGAACAGAAGCAGACAGGAATACATGAGGGCACAGGCATTGTTTCTGTGTGAATGTGGTTATTGTGCAACGTTAAATATTTCTGAAAAAGCAAAGTATTAATCAGAGACAGGCTGCAATTAAGCAAACTAATGCATTCTATACACACACTGGCAACACATTCATGTCATTTCGTTATGAACAAGTGCCCAGCACTGATTTCTATACAAGTGAGCTGAATAATGTAAACCGTTCACTCATTCATAGCAGTAAAATGATGCTGCAAAAGTTTAAGTAGCATTTGTTCAAAAAGCATAATGACAGCACACACAGTTTCATCAGACACAGCGTTGCACAGCCATTTAAGATTGACTGTATAAATTTCATTCACATAGCCAGTGGGATATCTCTTCTTCTCATTTCGATGTGCAGCATACATAGGATTTTATTAACATAATAGGCACATTAAACTTCTGTATGCACATCTTCTATATAGCAGTGCTTAATCAAGAATGCAAGCGACTTCTTATAATGAATAAACCTCGTGTTGAGTGCAATCATATTGTCATTTTAACTCCCAAAGAATGCCTAAAACAGTTCATATACTAGTGGCACCATCAAATACACAGAGAGAAGTTTTCATCACTGCAGTTCACCGCCTCGGCCAAGCCATGCAGCGGAACCTGAACGTACCTCTGATACGGCTGAGGAGACTGGTGTCGACACCTGCAGCAATGAGTAAAACTTTTATGAATCCGCCTAAGTAATGACAAATGAAGCGCATGCATAGATAGCCAACATAAAAACATGTTTTGTAACTTTCTTCGTGTTCTAGCACATTTGGAGAATGTGTCTAATGTTTTCACAACAGATTCTGCTGCAGGCAATTGTAACACTTCATAAGTTATATAGTAATACTTCCTTCTTCTGCAGTGACGCTTCAGCAACTACTTCAAGAGAGTAGCCACCATCAAAACGGTGCCTAAGGGGAAAAATTATTTTAGGTACTCCTGGCGAGAGATCACAATCACAACTTTTTGAAAAGGATCTCTTTCTGTACATTTAGGCAATATGTACGATTCACTGCAAGTCGCGCTCGTCAAGACGACAAAGGACCTGCGAAGGTGCTAGGTGAGATATACCGCAAGAGCTATAGGATAAATTTGCAGATTTTTTTTAACAATCCTGCACATGATACAAAAAACAAAACTTTATAAGGTTAAGGTTTGGTCAAGTTGGTACACAGACATAGTAAAAAAAACAGTGTGAGAACTACAAGGTAGACACAGAAAAAACAGGACAGAGCACCAACTTTAAACTGGTATTTTTTATTGTGGGCACATTTATACTATGGCAGACAGAACCCATGCAACTACTGCAATAGTAGACGTCAATATCACAACATCAGCACCCTATCGAAAAACACCAGTGTCCGTTTCAAAGATAAAAAGCCCATTTATTTTTCAAAGAGAGGTAGACGCCCTATCGGCACATTTATCTTTTAAGTGTGCTATTTCAATTGCTTCACTTACTCTTTTTTTTTCCTTTCATAGTGCCCAAAATCAGAAACATCAGTTGAAGATCAGTGCTGTCTTGTTTTTTCTGTTTCTACCTTGTCGTTCTCGAACTTTTTTTTTACTAAACAGTGCTTTGTGAAGCAACAATGCCACCTTAAAGCATTCATATGCATGAATCACAGATCACACTTGCTTTATAGCAATGCAGGAGAGGGCACAAGGTATGAAGCTGTGGCGCAAGTGTGCATGGAGCACCTTGAACACATCTGAGCGAACAGGGGAATTAACAAAAAAACATAACTTTGGTTTCTTCGCTCTACGTACTGATGCACGCCTCAGAGAGCTACCAGTGCACAATGCGCAAGATATAATGCATGCACTAGAACTTATGCTGTATGAAGCGGAGGTGAAACTGTGTCAGAGCAGTGAAGCATCTTGAAGTGTTTACATACCATCAATGACACCCATCTTTTTTATCTTGTGTTCGCTTCTCTAGTCCCCACTTAAAGGGGTCATGACTGGTCAACCAACAATTCACGGTTATCAGCAAAAACAAAACTATAGTCAAATGTGCTAGTACACGTGTGAAAAGTGGCCTTAAGAGACTATTTTAGACAAAAGTAAGCCGTAGAAATCATCGGCTCTTAACTCCACCAACCACGGGTGACCGCCATTTTGTCATGGCGTGCGAGACGTCGCAAGCCGAAGGAGCTGTGGCAAAGGTATACGCATTGCACATTCACAGGACCCGTTTTGGCCGTCCAAAATTATTTGCTGCAAGTACCAGCGCTACATTGCTAATGCAGTAGCAATGTTTCAACCCCTGGAAGTCACTTAGCTTTAGTGGCGAATTCGACAATGCAAAAAAAATTTTATTGCAAGCGCAGTTGACGACGAAACACGATCATTTGCCAGAATGCACACCGTGCAGCATCTTGCCGAACAAGCGGTTCGTGATGTAACGGCTAAGGAGTGCGTCAGTGTTGCCCAACTGTCAGGCCACTAGCTCCTTTATAAAAATATTTGATTATAAATTAACAGCTTGACCAAATTGCTCAAAATTTGCCAGCTTGTCTGTGAACATACCAGAATCAGCCCGTACAACACAAATTATGTTTGAAAATTGGGTGTCATGACCCCTCTAAGGCAACTTATTTCTGTAATAATTGTAGTGATAACTGTGCATGAACTCAAAGACTTTAACATGAATTATTTATTTTTGTGTTTTCATGGTTATATTTAGACATGACAAAGTTTTTCCTGTAATGCATCTGTTGTGTCACCGGTAACTTTTCTCTTCTTTGTTTAGCTTAAAAGGATGCCATGTTCACAAGTTCTGTAAGCAATATACATCACATCTTCACCTTGTACGCCTCAAGTGCTGTTCACCACTTTGTCCTGCCAAGGAACCTGGCCGTCTGTGACAAAGTAGTGCGCCAATTTATCTCGAACTTTCTTGGCATACCTGCAACGCATATGTTCCATGTGAAATTTGTGTCAGCGTAGTCTGATGGAGGACACACACAGTAAAAGGAGCATGCTGAGCTTGAAAATCTCACGCGTAGTTGCATTTCAGTGTTGTAGTCATGACGCTACATCGCCAAAGTGTTCCTCATTTTTATGTAATAATGAGCACTACCTCTGCTGTCTATTTTCTATGGTATCATCACAGCTTCTGATAGAATGCATATTTACTGACTAACTTTAGAAATTTCGATATGTCAAGTTCCATGACAGCCAAGGTCAGTAACTGCTCCCATTTGGACAAAACCATTGTACACTTTTGAGAGAAAGATTGCCCTGTACAGTTAAACCTAATTAAATGTAACTTGGAGGGCTCAAAATGTATCATAATTGATGGACCCGTTCAATAGGCATCAGCAAGGTACTCAACAGGAATATCGTTTTGTTTTGTTAAAACCTCATCTTGCGCGGCACATGGCTGTGCCTGCCAATTTGAAACGAGGTTGACCTCTATGTTCTGTTATTGCTCCTTTGTTAACATATATTCAGCTACAATAGGAAAGTAGAAGAATCAAGGACTCATTTCTGTTAAGTAGACACAGTCCTAAATGGAACGAACAAAAAAACTGATATAAGTATATAGGATGCTGTTGGTAGTAATTATGATATAAATGTGAAGAAACCAAATGGACGTAAAGATTGGCACTTCTAGGGACAAAACTTGTGCCACAAATCTCCCATAGAGTGACCGGGGAGATTTGGTAGAAGCCACTATGGTAGAACATAGCTCGTTATATTCGAGGGTCACAGATTCATTTCACCGACAACAAGGTATCCTTTCACTACGCTTCTTTCTTCATATTGTCATTGTGAATACTACTACCATCTTCTACACATTCCCTTGCTTTGATGTGTGATAGTACTAAAGAAATTTCACCAACTGATGCTTATAATTAAAAGTAGTAAAACTTGACTAGCTCTTGAGCAACAGAGACGATTTGACATACAAATGATTTCGAAAACAGAAAACAAATGACCTCAAAAACAGAAGTCGCCGGAAAAATCTTGTTTTCTATGGCGTTGATAAAACCTCAGAATCCTGGGATGAATCCGAAGCTATAATAAAGAACATTTGCAAAACGAGCCTTGGATTGGAACACGAGTCTGTGGAAAGAGCACATCGCTTAGGATGCTATAATGAGAATAAAAAGAGGCTAATTAATGGTAAATTCTCATTGTACAAAGAGCATCAGGCAGTGCTTCTCAATGCCAAAAGATTCAAGAATTCCTAGTACAGCGTTAGCGAAGATTACTCACATGAGACAACGAGTATCGGGAATAAGCTGTGGGAATATGCTAAGACAAAAAGAGAGGATAACAGCAATAAAGTGAAGCTGACTTTCGACAAACTGATTATTAACGGCAGGGCTTTCAGATAGGATGACAAAAAGGAAGAGGTTGTCCCAGTATGCAGGCAATGACAAACTAGAAAAAAGTAGAAGTACCGATGTCAAGAACTTGTTGCCGTCATCGTGAACTGCCGAAGCGTAGTTAAAAAAGTTGCTGAGCTCTTGGGCCTTATTGAGAGTGTTAACGCAGATATAGTCCTTTGCACAGAATCTTGGCTAAAGCCCTCGATTGCTGATAGTGAGGTGTGTCCACAAAAATTCGTCGTTTATCACAACGATAGGCTACCAGCAGGTGGTGGCGTTTTTTTTTTACTTGTTCAATCTTGCTTACAGTCATTTGAAGTTCATTATAAGTGCGACGCACTGGAGTCTGTATGGTGCAAGCTAATACTGCCCGATAACTTCTCGTTATCGTTGAAAAAGTATTGTTGTATTGTGTGAGTGAACAGAGATGTACGTCATTTATTGATGTAACCCCCTTGCTATAACGCCTTCAGGCGCTGCAGGGTATCTGATGAATAAAGAATAAATACACGTAGTATTCATGTCTTTACATGTTTTCTTTTACAAAAAGCATTCTGAAAGTGTCGCTGCAGAGCAACATTTTTTTTTACAATGTGTGTTTGTCGTATGCTTTAACACAAAACCTACTGCCCGAGCACTGTTTAAATGCCCATTACTAATGCAAAACGCATGTGAGCCTCTCGTCTGTGTCCCTTCTGTATCCTTCAGTCTTTGTCGGTCACGCACTATATGTGTCACGGCACCTCAACAGTTATCAATTGAATGAAAGCATACCGCGCAGCATTGCAGCCAGTAGACATTGATGGCATGAGCGCTCCGCCGGCTGCTTCCTCGTCCCTCCAGCTTTCAGGTGTAAGATGTCCTTCCCAATCCTCGCTGTCTGTGGCACCAGGGGGGCAATGGGCAGTGGAGGATGCTGTGGACTCCTTAAGGAGAAAGTTATGTAGCACTATGCATGCTCCAATGTATGCCTTCATATTGACTTCTTTCGCCTTAATGGGTCGGCACAGCACCCTCAATCTTTGTGCCAGAATGCCAAAGGTATTCTCAATAGTGCGGCGTGCCCTGGATATCCTATATTTGAAGGCGCGACGCTCGTAGGTCTTGTCGTCGTCTTCATGCAGTGCTGAAAAGGACAACACTGAACATTGTAGCGAAAATGAGCTCACAAGCCTTATATAACATAACGCTATCATTGGAGATAACAAATTAAACGTGCAGTGAGCCGTGCACTGTCACAAAGGTCCAGCAAAGATGCTAACTTGCCATCACAGATGTTTCTGTAAGAGACCTTCAAAGCCCCGATAAACTATAACTCTAATACCTTACATTCATGCAAGAAAAAAATCTCAAAATTCAAAACAATGATCACACAAGGAAGCAGAATTAAGTGCACTAGTCACCAGTGTGTGCCTAAAGAGTACGCTCTTGTTTTGCTCCTCATTGTGAGTTTTGGTGGCTGTTTTCGCATTGCACCAACCGAACCATTTTTGCATACTTCTGAAGCACGATTGCCTACTCAAACACTTCTCTATTACATATTGCTTTTAACAAATCTCACAGGTCATTTGTTGAGTCATATAATGACGAAATTCGTACCTCTCTTTATTTTTTTCAAATGTAAGCAGCAAGGTCCTGCGTTCACACGTGTTTGAGGCATAATTCGGACCACATATTGCTCGGGTGTAATGTGATGTAATTGCACAAGTGCAAACACGTTCTTTCCCACAACATTAAACACGTGTCCAATCACGAGAGAGGTGGGCCAACATTTTTCCTAAAATTCACGCATTGTCTACATTTCCACAGACACATCACGGTGCAACAATTCTTTAGTAAAATTAAGATGGCACGTAACAGCTACAATACAATGGCTTTAGTCCTGAAAGCTTGTGCTGTTACTTACAAAATAGTAAACACAAACAGGTAATGAAGTCTTGAGCCATCTATCTGATGTCCAAAATCACAACAGGGATCGTTGTAGCATACCGTCTGCAAAGCTCTTGCACATAAATTGAAAAAAACTAAGCCTTTCTTTCATACATTCTTAACTTACTCCGTCTTGCGTATGGCCGCATTACGTACTCCTTCAACGGGAAGGCCTCATCTCCGACGAAGAAGTAAGGGAGGGGACCCTCCTTGCCCATGATCACTGGTGGCAAGCCCAGTGCTCCTTGCAAAATATTTTTTTTTTTGGAGATTGCAGCGGGAGAAAATCCCACCGTCACTGTCACTTCCAGAGTGCCCGAATTCCACCTATATCAACCTGGGTGCAAAAGTACTGTAGCTATAAGACTTTCAGCAAAGGCCGGCCACGAATACTCAGAGCATGTCTTGAAACCCATTGTCTTTCTATGAAAAATGTTGTTTGACCATGCACTATAACTGCGTCGGCATACAATACTCATTGTTACGTCAGTGGTGCACAAAATACCTAGACATCTATATTGTTTTGTGCAGCATTCATCTCTAATGAGTTACCAAGTTGTGCAGCAGTCCGCCACTCTCAAGGATGGACTACTGTATAGCCTTCTAAAGTTCTATGTACACGCATGCACACATGGCAAAGGAAAATCATACACATCACTACACCTCTTGAATATCACTTGTTACTTTGCGCATTATTGAAATTGTCAACAGCTAGGCTCATAATGCTGATGCTACCTTACTAGTGTACACATTACAATACAAGAACCCAAAATCACCTGTATTATGCATCACACACAGCAAGCAGCGACTTGCTGAATGAGCCCTTATAAATGAACTCCACAGACCCGGAGTTCGCAGGGTACTCTATGGTCACATACTTGCCATCTATAGCACCGAGGCAGTGAGGGATGTTCCACCTCTCGTGAAATTCTTGTGAAATCTGCGATAAAAATAAAAAAAATGATCACCTTCACACACCTTGCCACTGCTACGAAATGTACATCTGGCTGCTTCAAATACTCAAAACTTTTTGTAGCCAAAAAGCATTTGTAGCTAAATATGTGGCTCTCCTGAAGGGACTCTTAAGTCAATATGACAAAGGTTATACACTGATGCTATGCCAAACAGGTTGCCTACAGGTTTTACAATGATCTCTGATAGGCAACCTGCATTTCCTATTGAAATGATATGTTTACTTCAATTATATGCAAGTTATTGAGTACTACTGAACATAAAGCCCATGGTGCAATGCATTTTGCATATGATTATCCTCATGTGCTCCCCTGTGTTGAGAGGGTCAGGACTACGATGAGCTAAACATAAGCACATCATTCCCAGTTTAGTTCAACATACATTTCTCCCTTCCTGTAAAGGTGTGTTTTCAGTGTTTCGCCACAATATATTTTGGTTAACATAGGCTGATCGGGCTTGCATTGCACTTCTTACATGCAAGCACATTCACTTTTTTATGTCATTTCTCAGTTAAAACCGAACTCTCACACATCAGCCATGAGTATTTTGGTGGAAAACCTTGCAATGTCACACACTCCTTTAATGACTGAGTTACCTTTACGTTGCGTTGTATCGACTTTGCCAGTAAAGCTGCTGCTATTGAGTTGTGTGTCAACCACCTTCACTCTGAACACACGATAACTTGTCTCACCAATGCATACACACATCTATCAAATAGTGATTTTATGTCCTTGCTTGTTCCAATATATTGTGCAATGCCTAAAAGACAGTGTCCTGAAGTGTGTGCTATTTTAATAACGTTCTAGCTACATTTCAATTACACCACACAAAGCAGCACAAGCCAGCAATGTGTCAATATCGTTGCTGCAAAAATGCTGGAAATACTAGCCTGCCATACCTTCATCCACTCATCTGTTGTTGAAGGGTGCCGGAGGTACAGTGGCTGAAGTACAAGCCAAAGGGCCTCACTGACCTCCGAAAGTATGGAGAAAACGGTTGATCTTCCCGCTAGGAAGTTGAAGGCCACGTCTCTCAGGGTTTCGTCTGTCGCCATAAACCTGGCAAGGCAATGAGATGCAGCAATTAAATAAATAAATAAATACACTGAAATTAGCACGCATTAAGTACACTACTCTGTCCTTATGACAACAATCCTTTCAGATAGAGCTTTCTTTGTTAATTGAGCACCTTCACTAATTACTTTACAGGTGACTGGACATTTAACATTTAGAACCTCACTGCACTGCTTGTGCACTCTGCAAGCTGTCGTATATGCAGTGAATATTTCTGTGCGTACACATTTTGGCGAATCATAAGCATGCATCAACCTTTTCATGGAAGAGCGTACGTGCTCATATCACTGAGGTTGAAGAAGGGCAACCTAAACGTACCTGTAGTAATTTGCTTAGCATGGATTTCTGAAAAGCTGTAAATTCAAGGAGAACCTATTTCACAAAACGTACGTCACTCAAGTCTATTGTTTAAATTGCTTTCATACAATGTGCTACCATCCACGATACGTTTTGCCACTGCGCTACTGTCCACAGTGTATTGGGTCACTGTCAATTTAACACAACATACGTATAATTGTAGCAAGGTGCAGGGGTTAAATGCTGCCCATGTTTGTGAAAAATTTCGCATGTGTACTTGTGCAAACACACACCGTAGTGCATGCAGATACATAAAGAGTGGTTGGTTGAACCTCCTCCCTCTCCGAAGCTGAAGAATATTTTTGGCATGAATACTCTTTGAGTGCCTCAAACAGCACATCAATTTGTCCAAATAATTTGTGCATAATTGTACTCGCAAAGCTTAGAATTGTGTTTCACTTATTTTATAACATCATTAATAATTGCGCTCTATAGTACCTGTGAATCAGGATAACAAAAAACGGGAACTGACACGTCCACAATGTGATGTCATTGGGTAGCACAGAATCCCATTTCCTGGGATTTTACAAGCGGAAACCTTGTACTGATTACGCAATAAGCCATAACAGATGGTTTTCGAATATTCACCACATGAGATTCTTAACTTACGTGCGCAACAAACGCGCCAACTTAAGTGCATTTCGCCTCCACCTAAAGGCGATCGATGCGGCCGTAATTAAACCCGTCACCTAGGCGTAAACTGCTGACCGCAGTAACGACTGCACCATCGAGCCCGTATACGTCATAAATGCAATTCACTCTATCCGCCCAAGCAAAACTTCCTTACAAGCGAAGCGCAGCCGCAAGCCACAGCATATTAATCTTCAAACCTCACGCTCTTACCTAATAGTCATGGCCAGGCAGTCGTGCGCCGAAATGGCGGGCCGGTAGTCTGTGTCCTGCTTCGATAATGTGGGGCGCAGCAGTTCGAGCAAAGTATCGAACGTTCGTGGCGGCATCCGCATGAAGCTAACCACCAAAAAAAAGAATGAGATAACATGTTACGCACTACCTTATAAGCACGTAAAACAACCATACACTTACTCTCGGAAATACTCCTCGTCGTGTGAGCGCAGGTCGAAAAGCAGACGCCCTGTGTGGCCAGCCACTTCTCGCGAGCGAAGGGACGGTCTCACCCACCACCGCCTTGCTTGCTTTGAACGTTTTCGTGCTGCCAGCGCTGACACGTTGGCTGAGCACAGCAGCACCGCCACAACCTCTTCTTCATCACTCGACTCGAAGTCTATGATGCTGCCAGGAGAACGCTACGCAAACACAGCCGTCAAAAACAAACGCGTCGCGCTCGGCGGGCTCTGTATCTGATCAACTGATCGTCGCCGGTCGCCCAAGTTCTCGTTGATAACAAGATCTGTACGTGACTCTCCGGGTTTGAGACTTCCGATCGCTCGCACGAAGCCTTAAAGCTTGCCGGTATGAACGTCGCTCGCAAATTGGTCGCCAGTCGCAAAGGTCGCGCGACCGCGGCTAGTCGCCGGTGTGCTCCAGCCTTTAGTGTTTATTCCCTCCACACATAGTCGCGCTTCAATCGCAGCTCCCATAAGTCTTCATGCTAATCTCGCTATAGCAATAAATTTTGAACCGTTTTCGCCCGACCCTTCGCGATCATTGAAATAGATATTCAAACTTGTTTCACGATTTCGAGTACTTCGTATGAGCCGTCTCGATATTAAGTGAACAGTAATGTACAAGAAGGAGAGAGGTTACAAAAAAGTGGTGAACGATTTAGGGTACTTGGTACTCTACTATGGGAGAGCAGGCCCTGGATGAGGCCGCATCGACTAAAGTTACGAAAACATCACTGTGTTTAGAATAAGTTGTTAACGATTTAGAGTACATGGTACTCTACTATAGGAGAGCTGAAAGCCGTACCAACTAGAGATATTTCCCTAGAGTTAGCAGCACAGTATGTTTAGATACAAACAACAAAGAGAAGTTTATTGACTTCCAACCAAGGATAAAGTACATGACAAAAACATCGAGCTTCACGACTACAAAGGGTGCATGTACAATCAGGAAAGCACCACTACCGAGGTACAATGTATGTGGGGGAACGTACCCCTATATTTACTGTACAGCGCGTGGTGCTCCAGGAGGCTTAATCATGCGCGGCGGTAGGACTTCTCAACAAGCGGTGGGAACAAGTAGCGACTTAGCGCTGTAGAACTGTAGGTATTATTTCTTTTTTGTCGCCTGAAACAATGCTGCTTTCGTACACAGTAAGTGCATGTCCGGAGGTATAAAAGAGGCCTTGAGGCTGGGGGGGGGGGCGGGGGGTTAAAAGGGAGTGGGGGGGGGCTCTTGTCTCCCCTCAAATAAGGCATCAGCAACAATCTGCGCGTAAAAAACTGACTGAAGGCGCCAATCGATGAAGAAGGCGCTATACAAAATTTAGCTCAAGTGTCGACCAGCACACTTTGCCCGAATCGATTACAAATAACAACGACAATGGGGTGATGAAATGAAAAAAAATTGCCCGCAGCTTCCCTCGGGGGAACACTGAGGAGGATGCGGAGCATATAATTGGTTAACGGGGTGTTAAAGTGCGACCTACTTGGGTCGATGGCTAAATTTGTTAACGTGGTTGTGAAATGGGGTGTTAAATTGCGACTTACTTGGGTCGATGGCTAAATTGGTTAACGTGGTTGTGAAATGGGGTGTTAAATGAGTGAACACGTACACACGTATGCGAAAGGACGGCGCTGGTCGAAGGGACGTCGATCATTGTGTTTGTGGATTTGTTGGAATTCATTTCACCGCGACCTTGGACGTCGACGCGCCGTACAAACCAACCGACGAGCGGCAACTGAGCGAGCGAGCGCCGACCTTGAGTATATATACAGCGCGACGGCGCATGCACTGTCAGCTGTTGAATGTTCTCGAAGGAGAAGCGCGCGCGCGGCACAGATGGTGACGGCGCGACGGCGCATGCGCTGTCAGCTGTCGAATGTTCTCCAAAGAGAAGCGCGCGCGGCACAGATGGTGGGCGACGGCGCGACGGCGCATGCGCGTGCGTCAGCTGTCGAATGTTCGAGAAGCGGTGCGGACGGCGCGGACGGCGCACTACAAGGCGCGAGTATAAGATGCTTCCGCATCTAAAAGGTGATGCAGGTATACAGATATATATATATATATGTATACAAGTCCCCTTCTGCATGTGCTAGACAGCGGGAGGGGGGTCACCAGGTAGTGATTGGGGCGGCTAGCTTGCCATTCCTCAGAAAAAAGAATTTGGTATGCCAGCTACGACGGAAGTTTTCCTCGCTACTGGCCTCGAGTTCGCCGGATAGGCGGGCCCATAGCAACCGCCGGATACGCGAGACTACCGGAAACGCGCTCCGGACAGGCTTTCTACGCGCCTCCGCTAGCGATCTCCTTTGCCAAATAGCTAGCATCGTGAAGATCAGCACAACTTGGCCGAAGGCACCTTTGTTGCGCTTGTGGTAAGGAGGTGGGCGGATACCAAAGGAGCGGGCTACCATCCGCCACACGGGTTTCACCGCCACGCATTGGAACAACGCGTGATCCTGCGATTCAACTGCGTGACAGTTCGGACAACGTGCATCCGGGACTATTCCAAATTTATGCAGGCGTTGTCTGGTGGGAAGGACGGCCCAGGCCTTTTTCAGGAGGAAATCCTGTGCTTCACGGGGGGTGCCGCAACGGAGCGAGAGTAATTCGCGCTTCGCGCGCTCGGCTCGTTTTTGTTCAGTGTCGCTCAGCTGCTTCCGCGTGATGGCTTCAACGATGCGCGCTGGCTGGTCCTCATCCACATCGCCTTCGAGCACTTCTTGCCTCAACATGCGCCAGGTAGCCGACGCCGTTTTATAGAAGGGCGCGGGTGCCTCAGCAAAGGGCCCAATGTGGTGGCCTGCATCCAGCCAGTCGTGCTTCACTCCACTCCAGTAGAGGAGTAGGTTGCGGCCTACGTAATCGCTCGCGCGCGCGAGCATGCGGGCGGTTTTCAGGGCCAGGACTCTGCTCGTGGTCAACACATGTGGTAGGCCGAGACCCCCTTCTGACACTGCCAGTTGTAGCAAGTTTTGCTTCAATGGTGGCGGTTTCCCATCCCAGAGGTATGCGTTAATGAGTTTGGTTAACTGGCTTGCTGTTCTTGTGGGCATCACCACTACTCGGCTCGCATGCGAGGCTAGGGCGCAAATGCTTGTTTTGACGGCTACTGCTTTCTCGGATAGCGTCAGGCCTTGTAGGCTAGCGCTCTCTGACACTTGTGCAGCCCTGTCCATGACTCGGGACCACGTAGAGGCCGAAACTCCCTCGCGGGAAAAGTATATACCGAGGACCTTAACAGCGGTGACTACCTCGAAGTTGCCGATTACGTGCGCCGGGAAATGGCCGAATAGGAGGGCTTTACACTTCCTCTCATTTAGCTGTTCACCTGATGTTAGGGCGTATGACGCGAATACCTGGGGAAAGCGCTCGAGACTGCTTGGATCTCGCACAAAAAGGGAGATATCGTCAGCGTATGCGAGGACTTTCAGGTCCGCAGTTCCTGTGAGAGGAAGGCCCCGGATGTGCGCGTCGCTTGCCAGGGATGTAAGTAGCGGCTCTATCGCGAGTACAAAGAGGGTTGGGCCAAGTGGGCACCCCTACCTGATCCCTCTCGTGTACTGAAAGGTGTCCGTCGTGGAGCGATTTACTACTACGTGGCACCTGAGGTCTGAGTACAGGAGCCTTATCACTTGTACAAAGTTTGCCGGTAGGCCAAACTCTCGCAGGGTTTCGAACAGGTAGGCGTGCCTGACCCTATCGAAAGCCTTGGCCTGATCAAGTGAAAAAAAGGCTACAGTGACTCTTTTCTACGAAGCGTACTGGAACACGACCCTCGTCGTGGTCAGGTTGGTAAACATTGATCTGCCCGGGACTGCGCAAGCCTGGTGTGGAGCAATAATATCCGGCAGAAAGGTCTTTAGTCGGCTGTTCAAGATTGCCGCTACGATCTTGTAGTCTACATTTAACAACGTGATCGGGCGCCAAGAGGCAGGGACGTTCGGGCCCCGCCGCGGTGGTCTAGTGGCTAAGGCACTCGGCTGCTGACCCGCAGGGCGCGGGTTCGAATCCCGGCTGCGGCGGCTGCATTTCCGATGGAGGCGGAAATGTTGTAGGCCCGTGTGCTCAGATTTGGGTGCACGTTAAAGAACCCCAGGTGGTCTAAATTTCCGGAGCCCTCCACTACGGCGTCTCTCATAATCATAGAGTGGTTTTGGGACGTTAAACCCCACATATCAAATCAAAATCAAAATCAAATCATCAGGGTCGTTCGGCGGTGCACCTTCTTTAAGAATGAGGACTACGCGCCCCATGCCGAAGGAG
The DNA here is from genome assembly GCA_013436015.1 of Rhipicephalus annulatus. NCBI lineage: Eukaryota > Metazoa > Arthropoda > Arachnida > Ixodida > Ixodidae > Rhipicephalus > Rhipicephalus annulatus. Next base: position 395,199 of record WOVY01002606.1, on the reverse strand, counting down.
GCAGGTTTCGCGTGTCCCTCGAGGACCGTGTTGACTATGGCTAGAAGCGGTTCACATAGGCTCTCGAAAAAGGTGGCGTAGAAGCCCGCTGTGAGGCCGTCCGCACCGGGAGCCGAGTTTGGTGGCATTGACTGGATAGCGGCCCTCAATTCTGGTAACGTCGCTGCGCCGCACATAGTGAGGCATTCATCCTCTTCCAGACGTTTAAGGAATTTACACAGCTCCGACAGGGACGCTGGCTCCGAGGCGATCATTGTGGCGTCCGGCTCGTGAAAGGCTGTCTCGAAGTGGTGCAAGAAGGTCGCCTCGATCTCGACCGGGTCTGTCGCGAGGGTACCATCTGGGCGCTTTACCTCTGCAATACGCACAGAGCCGTTTCCCCTTACTTCGCGCGAGACTACCTCTGGCCGCTCGTTCGAGGTGGCCCAAGTCGCGCGCTTTTCGCCAGTAGCTGCCCGAAGAAGCCGTTCGTACTGCACCTTGAGCGAGGCTAGGTAATCTCGTGTACAGGAGGTGAGGGTGTCAGCACTCTGAATGATACGCATTCTGCGCAGTAACTCGTTCATCTGGGACGTCAAGCGCTTTTTCCTTTTACGGCCTTCGTCTTGGAGGAGGACCTTCCAGGCCTCCTTGAGGTCGTCTCAGGTAGTCGATGTTACGCGGGGGGATGCTCTAATCGAGGCCTCTATGAGAGTCTCAATCCGTGGTGCAGACACCGGATCCTTTACTAGTGCAGAATCCAGGCGCCACGATGCGTCGGCTGGTTTGGGACCAGGCTTTGCACGGAGGGTTGTTAGCAGTGGCACGTGATCAGACAGAGTGGCCAGAGGGGGTGGCAACGGGACCACCTCGCACGCTGTTAGGGATGAAAGTAGGAGCTCCGGTAAGTACGCGCGGCCTAGCCGGCTAGCGGTGACCCTCGACACGCGGGTGGGGCCGAAGTCGTCGTCGTGGAGGCGGACCCATGCGTCTGAAAGTCGGAGGCGTTCGAGAACTTTGATCAGTTCTTTTGCACGGTAGGCTGAGCCTCCGCAACTTGGTCCCCGGATATCCCTCGCAGTGTCGACCACACAGTTAGTCTCCAAGGACTACGTGCGGAAGGGGGGTCAGCAGGTACTCGCCAAGCTCCCTGAAAAAGGGGTTCGTCTCCGATCTAGTTACTGGCGCGTACACGGTCACAAACCGAACTTTCTTCCCATCGATGAAGATGTCAAGCAATAATGTGCGGCCGTCAGCGCGAAACACGAAATGGGCTTTTTGCCTAAACCTCCCGGTGACGAACACAACCCCAACCCCGCATGACCTGGTCCTCGTCAATGAGAAGAAGGCTTCGACGTGACAGAGGCTGCGGAAGCGAGCGACGTCGAGGGAGGATCGGAAATTCGTCTCTTGGACGAACAACAAGTCGATGCTGCGGGCTTTCGCAAAGGAAACGACCGCGGTTTGTTTCGTCGTGTCGCGGAAACCGCGAACATTCCAAGTGGCGAAACGGATTCGGTCAGCCATCAGTCGAATTACGGTGGAGTGGAAACGAGGGGGGGGACGTGAGTGTGTGGAAGCGAGGGGTGGGGGCAAGGGGAGGCAGCGCATAGGGGAGTGAAACAGGAAGGGGTAAACGGCGGCGCCGGCGCGCACGGGCACTGCCATCTGTAACGAAGCGAAGGTGTTATCAGATCGGCTCGCTGGCTTTAGGGGGCGGTTCCCCTTTGCCTGCGGCGCGTTGGCCGAGCTTCTGCGTCCTCGCCTTCGGTGGGGCATCGCTGTCGCTCGCCGTCGCTTCTGACCCAATTCGGCGTTGTCGCGCCTCTCTGCTTGTGGCTCTCCCTCTCGTTTCTCTCTTGTGCTCCTCTCCCTGGCGTCGGAGCGAGCGCGAACGAGCTCTCTGCTCACGGCCTGACACCCGCTCAAAGGAGAGGGGCTGGTTTATTTGAGCACGGTCTTGGTCGTCAGTGAGCGCGTAATACCCGTGGCTCACGATGGGCAATTCGTCCTTGGCGGGGTCATTGGTAGCGTCGTCCAAGTCCTGGGCGCACACTGGGGCCAACACGTTAACGGGTGTTTGGGAGGGGGTTGGGAAGGCCTCACGTCGCTTGAAAGTTTCGGCAAGCACCGGGAAGTTGTGGCCTTCATCTTGGACTGACGGGGGGACGAATGGCATAGACGGGAACGATTGGGCCGAGACGGTTTCGAGGTCGCTCGATTCCAGTTTCCGATGACATGGTGGTGGCATCGTCACTCTTCTCGGGCTTGACTTCCTCGTTGGCGGATGAATCCGCCGCAGTGCTTCCTGTGAGCAAGCTGGCATCCGTTTCGCGGCCTTGGCGGGAGGGAGGCCTTGGGGGGGCGCGGGCCGCGGTCCTGGGTACGAGCACTTGTAAGCGAGAGGGGGGTTTGCCTGGCTTCTGCGACGTGGAGCCACTCGGCTGGACCGAGTTCGACGCGAGGTCCGATACCGAGGGGAAACCGCGAGCGGCTGACGCATAAGAGCGCCTCCTAAAACATTCTTTTGTTCCGTGGTGACCCCCGCAACGCTTAGATTCGGCTGAACAGCCCTCAGTTTCATGACCGAAAACTCCGCATCGTATGCAGTATGGTGCGGAGCATGCGGTCGCCATGTGGCCCACCTCACTACATCGCGCGCACACCCGCCTCATGCCTCTATATTCGAACATGACCCGGTGCCCCGCAATGGTCGCAAAGTTGGGCACCGGCTTACTCATTTCGATTTTTACAACTCTGACGCCGTTCAACTTATTTTGGCGGGTGGCCACAGTAGCAAACGAGTTGCCCCGCACCTTACCGTACTGTGCTAGGGCGTTGCCAAGTATCTCGTCAGACAGGTAGGCGGGGTATCGGTAGACGTTGACGTACGTGACCGGCGGCCCGACGGCCTCAACCGGTACGCTTACTCCATTAACCTTGAAACCTTCCGCCACGATTAACTTTGTTGCCTGACTGGCGTTACGTATACAGACGAGAAACTTGGCCCCGCCCATATGCTGCATAACAAAAACACTATCATCACCAGCTTCTAATTCTATAGCGTCTATAAGATCATCAAGGGATACGTCGCTGTCCGGCGCTGTGAAGAGGAAGCAGTTCTCCCGCACTGGTAGGTCGGTAGTGGCCGCCATTCTGGAGGGGCTGTCGCCAGAAGAAGGGGGCGTGACTTGTGGAAAACTAGTAGCGTGCAGTCGAGCTGCACTCTGGTAAATCTGCGGCTAAGCCTGGGGAGACGCCGCTCGGGATCAGGAGGAGTCAGGTGGGCTGCAGGCGGGCTCCGGGAAGGTAGCGTGGACCGGCAACCGTGCTCCTCCTGGCATAGGGGTGAGGGGCTCCGGGCTGGAAGGACCGAGACCCAGAGGTGGCAGTCGCTCGCACGAGGCGGCGAAGCCGGCCGGACTCGATGCCGAACGAAGCAGCTGGAACCAGGGCTGGAGACACCTCCTCGTTGATCACGGGGGCACCGCCATCTTGACCGCAAAGTAGCATCACCAAAACCGATGAACCACTATCTTGACCATGGTAACCCCGACACCAGGTAAGTATCAGTGGAAAATGAAACGTGTGCACGACGCTGTCCTGGAACATCGAACTTGGTCCATCCGTAATCTACATAAACCTCCATGGTGAATCAAGTTATGTCGTTAATTTTGGATACTTTTACGCATTTGCTTGATTTGTAATTTGTTCATTAAAACATTATCAAATGTATCAATCGGCTCCAAATTCATCTTTTAATGAAACTAATACGAGATAAATGTAGTATTGAGAGTAGCCCTATAAAACATCAGAAGTTATCACAGGCAGCGGGTGCTGTGTTTGAGAGAATTCCCCTGTTCTAGTGTCTCCAGATCCTACCGAGAAAACAAGTGCATACTCGTTGCAAAGAAGCCCATCAAGTATAAACATTGAATTTACCAATCTTTAAATATCTTTAATTATGGTAGAAACGCCAGGCCTGCGCTGGAAGCAGCGCACAGTAAAAGCGAAAGCTGGAAGAGCACCATTTTTCAAACGCGTTGCAAACTCTCTTGGCGTTACTATAATGCAAGCGCGATTTCAAAGTACCCACTACTCCATTAATTGATTCGGTGGCTGCCGAAAATAAAGAATTATCTCCTAGCCCTTTGTAATGAGATGGAAGCATTCAGCGACCCACTCATAATGCAATTCACAAGGTGTTATGCCTATTTACACAATTCGCATTCTGTAACGCCTGGTTGTTATTTCACTCATCTACACATTACATTGCTTAAGTCAACGTGATTCCTTCTCGACATAACGCTTGTATAAGGTTTTTGTGCAAGACAATTTCTAGCACCGGCGTGGCTTAGAAAAAAAACAGCATTGCTGTATGGTAGAACACTGGGCATGGAGCGGACCCCGATTTGAACGTTCTCCTAATTTAGATATATGCTTTCTTATTTCGTGTTTTTTTTTGTATCTCGTGCGATAGCAGTTAAAGACGCCGGTGGCGTGGCGCACAATAAGGCACCTTGTTGTGATCTCATACCAGCTGTCGCTTAAAAAAAGGTTCACTCAAATACTAAAGAGACTTTAAATAGTCGCCTAAATGTTTTGTGCAGAGTAAGGATGTGCAACAAGTCTTTCCAGGGTAGTTGCACAAAAACTCTCTCCAGGGTAGTCTCCATTCAGCGGGTACATTTACCAGTGCATGATTAATGTGCGCGCGGGGAACTCTCTTCCCACCTAGTCCACTAAAAGGGGGCAGACGCTAAATCTGTCCCGCATATTGACTTAGGAGGACGGTGGCGAAGGCGGGGAGCGCTGCGATGAACTTTCACCCCCTCCCCTGATGGGGAACCCCACGCACGGCTATGCGCCCAACTACTCCGTCATCGACAACCACACTGTTAGTCAACTACAAATACGTATTCGTGAACGCGATGATGGGTAGATATTGAATAATGGTAAAATGCCTATTTTGTTCCTTGCTCTCCTATCGCGCCATTTTGATATATGACCCTAAGTTAGAAGTACAGAGGGGCATTTAGAGCATTTTTTCTCTGCCTGTAATTGCCTATTTTGGGCGTTCGTGTCAAAGCGCCCATAAGTGCCTATGAATAATTCTTTTTTTTCCGCTTGTATCAACATTATTTACCTCGTGTTTCACTTTCACGCGTAGTTTGAGGCGGTTATTTATGTTACCAGGCCACTTTGTTTGTTCAGAACTCTATGGAATTGAACCTCGTACTTTAACTTAACCCTTAGTCGTATATCCCTTTTTTCAGTCTCAACCAACTCTCGAAAAGCAAGCGCTAGCAGCAGTCGTATGGGTCGCATCGGCCACTATATATATATATGCGTGCCTCTGCGTTGGCTTCACGCGAGCAGTTAGAGTGTGCGTCACCGTGGAAAGCCTTCAAGACTCAGTCGCGTGATGAAAACGCACGAGGTGCAGCCTGCCATGTCGCGCGAAACTACATAGCGTAAGGGACCTATAGTTGCCGCGCTACTCCAGGGCCTCCCTCGCTACGCGACAGGAGTACGTGGACAGGAGCGCTGCTTTGGTTAGATCCGCATGCTGGACGGCCGCTGCACAGCACGCATAACGTAAACACGTTACACAGGCATTGCAGTTGAGCAATCTGGTTCCAATATACAGAGTAAAATGCGAGAGCTGCCTCTAAGGGTATGACAGCCGAGAATGGTGGTATAGTCAATATCAGCTTCTACGGCGCACCGTTGCGACCTGGTTTTTGAGCCATATACAGTCACTACATGAAAAGAAAGTAGCAGAACTCTTCACGAGCCGTGTCACCTATGCAGTTGACGCTTTCGTCGACTGCTTAGCGAGAGAATATTAGAAATTCGATTGCTGAAAATGTTAATGCAAGGTACTTGATCTGAATGCATTGCCCTGATAAAATTTAGGATTCGTTAGTTTTCCACCAGGTAGACGAAAGTCTGCCACCTCAGCTGAGCTCTTATAGTGGGACCTTAAATGATTCCTTAGCCACCTTACAGCCGAAGAAATGCTCTTTAGTCATACTTTATCGCATTTACTCTACGCCGTGCGAAAACTCATCGAAATAATGGGTCGTTTGTGTCTTGCATTCTGGCGCTCATTGACAGCCAACAGTAGGGTGATAAAACACACATGCATAACAACAAGAATTTGACATTTTCATGCTAAAGCATTTACAGAGAAAATGCATGCAAACAACACGCGCAATATATTCAATTAACACAGAGAACTTCTTCCGCAGTGTTTTTTGCGGCTTCCCGGACAGAGAGACGTTCGTAAAGCCCCCGAAAGTTTACGTATGCAGTCGCGCCCCTGCAATAACACCACCGACCACGACATCCTCGAGGCGTGTGATCTGTAGTACTCCTCCTGCCCTTGTTTTCGCGCCAGCCCTTTCAATATGCATAACTAATTTCAACATGCCCGAATGTCAATCCCTCTAAAGTTCACGCTTGCTGCTTGAACGATGAAAACCCCTTCAGGTCCCTCCCCCTTCTCTGGCGTCTCCGGCGTCCGTGGTCATTCGGCAGTGCAAAAACGGGCGGCACGTTTGCTCTCGTGTTGAGAACCAATCGATGTGCAGTTCTCGCAAGCGGGATGATGCTATCATATGCGTCCTGCATGCCCTCCATGCTAGGTAGTTTCTCGTCCCCAACTCACATGCTTTCTCTTGCTCGCATGCTACCGGTTTGGACTTTACACCCAACTTGACACTGCGAAAGATTATATAATTCGGAACTGTATGCACACACACAAAAGAGGCAACCGATGCGCCATCGCGGACGCGTCCGAACTGTACATCACTTGAATTGCGTTGGGAAACCTTGTCGCACGCCGATAAAGCGAGTGATTAGGAGAGCGGCAGTGAAGAAGGCTTTCAAAGCTTCACTGACCATAACCGACGTTAACGAAAAGTGCAGCGCGCTAGTGCACGCACTGCGAAAGAAGCACGTGAGACAGGCCGCTTACAATAAAATAATAATTGTTGGGGTTTAATGTCCCAAAACCACCATATGAATATGAGAGACCGCTAAGTGGACGGCTCGGGAAATTTAGACCAGCTGGGGTCTAAATTACCAAAATCTCAGCACGCGGGCATCGAGCATTTTCGCCTCCATCGAAAACGCGGCCGCCGTGGCGGCGATTTGATCCCGCGAACGCGGGTCAGCAGTCGGACGCCAGTGGACCCCCGTGGCGGGTCGATCTGCTTGGATTAAGCCCTGCCGCGGTGGTCTAGTGGATAAGGTTCTCGGCTGCTGACACGCAGGACGCGGGAGTAATTCCAGGTTGTGGCGGCTGCATTTCCGAAGAAGGCAAAAATATTGTAGGCCCGTGTGCTCAGATTGGGGTGCACTTTAAAGAATCCCAGGTGGTCGAAATTTCCGGAGCCCTCCACTATGGCGTCTCTCATAATCATATGGTGGTATTGGGACGTTAAACCCCACATATCAATCAAATCCGCTTGCATTAAAGCTGTCAACTTGTTCGTGGGTACAGTTGTCTCAGCACACAAGCGTGAGACAACACGTGTTGGAATATTTTACTCTGACTTTAAAGTTTCCATCACTTAGCATCTGCAAGCCCGTTCCACCCCAATAGATATTATCACGACAAATTCACACGGTTCACTTGATTTGTAAAGTCTGCCTCTTCTTGCGTGCATCCTAAATAACAAAAATTAAAGTCAGAGTCGCTGGACGATAAATTACTTATCTTCGTTTACGTGAACGACGTGAACGACTCACAGTAAATGATAAAGCTGGTACTGCATTTTTTGACTTTCAGTATTTTCGTGACGACAGACTTGGTTGACGCATCACTGAGAAGCTGCTTCTTGAATACTGTAAACAAGGTGCTTTTTCACGATAGAAGTGTTAAACACATAATCGCTGCTTTTGCAAGCACTTTGACACTGTTGCTAAGGTTCTCCAGATCCGTGACTTTATGTATACAAACATGCCTAAATAGTTTAGATTTTGCGTCCGCACTCCTTTAACGTCTGATGATTGACAACGTTCGCGGTAGTCGTTATACAAGACGAACTTCTGTGCCCCGCAAGGCCACCTAATTAGTACCCCTTGCTATTCGCTATTTCACTCCAAAAACATGACTACACATGCAGAATTCAGGAAATATTCTCGCGTTGAATAGAGCATCTCGGCATTGAAGCGCTAGAGAATGAAGCACTAAAAGGCTACCGAATATGATAGCTATCAGCTGAGCTTATCACCTGTCTTGCTACTACATATGTTTTGGGATGACATTACTATGCATACGCACAGCTGCACACACACACACACACACACACACACACACATATATATATACATATATATATATACATACATATACATATATATATATATATATATACATATATACATATATACATATATACATATATACATATATATACATATATACATATATACATATATACACATATATACACATATATACATATATATACATATATACATATATACACATATATACATATATACACATATACACATATACACATATACACATATACACATATATACATATATACACATATATATACATATATATACATATATACACATATATATACATATATATACATATATACACATATATACACATATATACACATATATACATATATATACACATATATATATATATATATATATATATGTTATCACGGCAGCGGGCGGTACCAACCAGCCATAGAGTTTCTCACAATACTTACTAGAGGGAACTGTGGCGCTAGTGTTTATGGGAGCTGCAACACACAGCGCTTCACCGAGCATGGGAATGATGGGTAGTACACACATTTGTCTAAACTTCGTACTTCTGGCCTGCTTTTGACTCCGTGTGTGTTCGTGTGACTTGAAGCTGTTTTCTCATGAAACAAAAATCGGCAAATGTTCAGCGATTGCGCTTCACCACCCTATTTTTTTTTAATTACCTTTTCAAATTGGATCAAAAAGTTTAAAAGGGTTGAATCTTTCTTTCAAAACAAAATCGAAACACAGCAATAAAAGAAGCCGCAAGTACGATTCGCCGCCCGCAAGTACAAAGACTAGGCAATTGTGTGTACTTCAGTACCCATAATTTCCATGGTCGCTGAACGATCGCAGCGCCAGAGTGCCCTCTAGTTAATTTTGAGAAACTCTATGGTACCAGCTAAGCGTTTTTCATCTGCGGCCCATAGGGGCGCGTCAGTCGAGAGTTGTTCGAGACCTGCAACTGTCACCGCTATTTCGGAGGCTATGCAAAGTGTTGCGTCGTTGCACCATCCTCCACAAGTGACGCTAGCGATCGAGAACATTCTAAAATAAAGGAGGGAACAGGTTTGGCAGCCGTTTTTCTTCTCATGCGGCAGGCATCTTCAAGAGGAGGCATTGGCCCGACAAACGTCTCCTCGAGGAAGATGCCTGCCACATGAGAAGAAAAACAGCTGCCACACCCTTTCCTGCCTTCATTCTGAAAATGTTCTCGCAGATGAAAAACGCTTAGCTGGTACCGCCCGCTGCCGTGATAATAGTCTCGGTCGCGAGCGTCACCGTGCGGAGCTTGTTTAAAACTGAAGGCAGGCCAACTCCACTGGGAGCACGAGCTATTCCCCAGGCATTGTTTAGAGGAGGCTGGTTGGTTGGTTGGTTCCTAAACACCTTGGCGCAACCCACCTAGGGGGATAGGCCCTGAATGGGACGGTGCCTTGCTTTTCAAATTATTCCACTTCTTGAAAGAGAGGGTTGGATTACTTAGGTAATATAGGTAATAATAAAAAGGTGTTAAATTTCTGAAAAAACATTGAAAAGAAAACATATACACATACAAAAAATTATGCATAAAACAACTGAATTTTTTTATTATTAGCATTTAATTCTTTTAGATTCTCGTAAGAAATTTGTAACAGTGGTAAAAACGCTCCTGTGGCTGAATCCAAATGCGACTGCGCCAAATAAAAGAATCATCGGAAGTGTCAAGTTTAAGCCCAACTTTCGTAGGGGTTCTTCTAGTAGATTTTCTCTTTGAGTTTTGAATTTTCGGCATGACAAAAAGAAGTGCTCCAAAGATTCCCTCTCATTACAATAAAGGCACAAAGGCGACTGCGCCAGACCCAACCTGTGAAGTTAAAAGTTCAATGAGGGTACTCGACAACGCAGCCTGGTAATCACTATTTCTTCCTTTTTGATGAACACCACTTGTTCTTCCAAGGGAACTTTAGCTGTGGGAAGTCTGATACAAACAAAGGGGATTTTTTAAAGTTATTGGCCGTTGTGCGTTTTTCAAAGCGTGCTGCTGTGATATATTCCGAAGTAGGCAAAATAGGTAAAACAGGACAATCAAGGGAAGATACAGCTAGTGCACCTGCATGCTCATTCAGAGCTAAACCTCTATGGCCTGGTACCCAGACTAGTCGGACGAGTCGCACAAGTGTAGGAATGAGCAAGTAGAAAGTTTCCAAGGTACGCGAAAAATTTGGTGAGCTTAAGGCAGTATATACCGAGAGACAGTCTGTTAGAACAATAACCGCTGATAGATCTTGCGGCACTTTACGCAATGCAAGGACTATTGCCAGTAGTTCAGCGTGGTAAATAGGTGTAAAATCGGGTAATCGAATTGAAAAAGCCCAATCTAGAGAGGATGATACGATTCCTACGCCAGACTTCTCTTCATAAACTGAAGTGTCAGTCGCTATCACAATGGATGTTTCTAGAGTGGCCAAATGATATTTCAAAATGCCATTTATACACTGATATGGTAATTTTTTTGCATTCTTGGGATATCTATTGTCAAATTCTATCCCTATTGCATCTTCAGTGTTGAGCACAAGTGTTTCCCGAAGGTTAACTCTTAAGGGCTCCAAAAGTTTCTGAGTAAATATTACTCTAGGACACCTTAATTTAGGCCATTGGCGGTTGAAGAATGAGGTCTGCTGGTTGATGAACACATTCTGTGCCCTCCGCTGAGGTGATGCATAGATTTTAAGGAATGTACGTACTGTTAGAATATGAAATCTTTTGATAAGAGAAGGCAGGCGGGATTCTTCGTATAGGATATTGTTGGCAACATATTTGGGGAGCCCTAGGAATAAGCGTAAAGATTCGCGTTCTAGCAGAATCAGTGGTCGAACCCTGCAGGCCGGAGCGCCAGAAAACAAAACACAGCCGAATTCTAATATCGGTCGAGTGTACATGCAATATATCATAACGAGCACGTCTCTACGCAAACTGGCACGATAAATACTGAGCCTGCGCAGCATCCCTACGGCACGTGCTCCTTTAGCAGCCATTTTTTTATGTGGGGACTCCAGTTAAGTGTTTCGGTGTAGGTTACCCCCAAGTACCTAACTGACTCGACCTGAGGTATGGCGTCCTGTCAGTACATTAGTGAAATTCGCACTGCGGCAGTTTGTGCGAAAACTATCATAGTACTTTTGTTTGTATTGAGGCCTAGGTTGATATCCTCCAGCCACGTTTCCAGACTATTCATGTATGTATGCAGATTCAGGTACAGTGTGTGAATGTCCACCGACGCAGCAAAAAATGCAATATCATCGGCATACACATAGACCTGTACATCTTGCTGTATGTAAATGGTACATAGTAGTGCATTAAATAATAAGGGCGATAGTACTGACCCTTGCGGTATACCTCGCGTTTGCCTGTATATTGAAGAGTTGACACCAGATTGCGAGCAGTAAAATCCTCTGTCACCTAAGTAAACATGGATCCAGGCCACAAAGTATTGAGGCAGTCCTAAATTCTGAAGTGAATCTAGCAGTTTAACATGCTCCACGCTATTCTAGGCTTTTGTAATATCTAAGGTTACCAAAGCGGAGTATTGTTTCTGATATCGAGCAAGTTTAATTCTGCTTTCGAGATCCACGTGCGCACACCAAATGGAGCAACCACGCCTGAATCCAATCAGACATGGGCTCAGTGCCAGTTTTTCTGACATCCATCGATCTATACGTTTATATAAAATTTTTTCAACAAGTTTTACTAGGTTCCATGTAAATGAAATGGGCCTGATATTATCTAAGGTAAATCCAGCGCCTTGTTTTTTTTTTAATAATGAAATCACTTTTGTCATTCTCCAATCTGGTGACATCCAAGAGCTTCTAAGTGAGTGATTAATAATTTCGAGTAGGCCAAGTGGGTATATTTTATGTACTGATTTTATTACCGATGTTGTCATGCCATCAGGACCAGGAGCCGAATGGGGTAGTGTTATGACTACGTTTTCTAATTCCGCAGGCGTAACCTCTTCAAAATCCTCAGCCCTTTGGGGGGACTGGGCTTGGTATGAGACAAGTGTCGTAAAGCGACTTTCTAGGCCCTGAGCTATATCTTCTAGAAGGGCCTTCAGTTCAACTGGTGATGATACTACAGATTCTATATTTCTTTGTACTATATTTTTTTCGCTTTCTGAGAACTTTCTTAGTTCTCAGAAAGCGAAAAAGTGCTTTTCTATTATTCGGCTTTGACAGGAACTCACATCGGTCGTTGTTAAATTTTTCCTTCGCATTAGCGATGGTTCTCTTAAAAAAATTGCCCGCAGCTTCCCTCAGGGGAACACTGAGGAGGATGCGGAAGCATGTAATTGGTTAACGGGTGTTAAATTGCGACTTACTTGGGTCGATGGCTAAATTCAAGTCAAGTCAAGTCAAGTTTATTTCCAACAACATCAAGTCGGAGGTCCTTAGGCGAAAAGATGTCGGAGACATCTTGAGAGAGCCCAAGAACCCGTTCCAGAGCAGCAGGCATTTTACAAAAATATCGCGTAATTCACTGTACATGCATAAGCCAAAATGAGAGCTTAGTACTTTTTCCTTTTAGTGAACAAAATACACACATAATTTCACGTAGGTCGCATAAATCTTGTATGCACATGCGCAAAACAACAACTCTTATACAAAAAGGAAAGAAAACATGTAAAAACATGATAACGAAAGATAGCTAGTGCTGTTTGAGCAATTCCTATGCGTGTAACAACATACTTCGTACATGTTTCTTGAATATACGTTCAGGCAGTTCGAAGTCGATACTGGTTAAGAATTTGTTCAATATTGTTGGTATCTGGTGGTGTAGAAGGCATTCTCCGTAACGTGTGCGAGAAAAGGGAACTGGTCTTAGTTGATTTCGGAGAGCGTATCGACAGGAGCTGTCAATTGAATGCTGATGAAGTTTGTTTTTCTGAATATAAAGTATTAGTTTATATGTGTAAAGGTCACTTGCTCTAATAAGATCATGATTTATAAAGAGCTGATGAGTACGTAGTTCGCTAGGAAGCCCATAAAATTTTTCAAATATTCTAAGAACCTTTTTCTGTAACGTCTCTAGTTTGTTGAGGTTCTGAGCAGACGTTTTTGCCCATACTAGTGCGCAGTAAGATAACCGAGAATAGAAATGGGCGTAGTATATAGCCTTTTTAAGCCATAATGGTACAAGGTCTGATAACTTATACATGCAGCCAACAGTTTTACCTAATTCAGAGACAAGTTTTGATATATGTGTGTTCCATGACATGTTTTCCTCAAACCATACTCCTAGAAATTTTTGCGTTTTAACACATTCCAGCATGGTGCCCTGAAAGGAGAAATTCAGTGTAATGCATGGCTTATTAGGAGGCCTAAATATAACATATTTTGTTTTACTTGCGTTTAAGTCAAGCTTGTTTTCATGGAGCCACAGTTCCAGGTGTCTTAAATAATTAGTTACAGTAACTTGAAGATCGGCCACTGTATCAGCACTGAAAAAGGCATTCGTGTCATCTGCGTACATGACTAGTTTTTCTGTGTATGGGATATTACATATATCATCTATATAAAGTATAAATAACAAGGGTCCTAAGATAGAACCTTGTGGAACGCCTTGCTTAAGTTCTGTTGCTTCTGACGCTAAGCTTCCGAGTGTAACATATTGTTTTCTATCAGATAAGTAATTCGTAATAAGTTTAAGAGCAGCGCCACGCAATCCATAGTCAAATAATTTTTCTTCTAGAATGTCATGTTTTATGCTATCGAAAGCCTTCTTCAGGTCAAGGAACAGTCCTACTGTATATAGTCTTTTTTCAAAATTGTTCAGTATGACCTCTTTTACGTTTAATAGGGCTAATTCAGTGGACTTTCCTTTCTGGAAACCATACTGAGCAGGGTTTATTATTTGATACTTTGAAAGAAAGTTCCTTAGTCTACAATTTATGGCACTCTCAAATACCTTCGATAGCACTGGTAAAACAGAGATAGGCCTATAATTAGAAATGTCATTCAAAGCACCGCCTTTGTGCACAGGACATACACGCGCAAGCTTGAGTTCTGAGGGGAAAATACCAGAAACTAACATGCAATTAATAATATGAGCCAAGGGCTCCGATATAAGGTCCGCAACGTGCTTCAAGGGCGCTGCACTTAAGTCATCAGCGCCTCTTGCGACATTGTTACGTAGTCTAATTATCGAGCTGTGTACCTCTGAAGGTGTCACTGGACTTAGACTGATTGTGTTAGGCTCTCTCGTTCTACGGGTAATCCTTTCTTGCGTACAATGTCCTGAAAGAGGCACATAATCACCAGAATGGGCAAAATATTCGTTCATAGCCGTGATAGCTGCTTCGTCGCTCATATCTTGGGAGAAGGCTTTGACATTAATACGCATTTTACTTTCGGTAAATTGTCCCAGGTTCTTCACTTCATTGCACAGTTTACGAGGATCATTATAAATCTTGGCGAATAGGCATTCATAATAAATCTTCTTAGCCTTGCGTATGTCGGCGTTTAGCTTTTTGCGATACGTTTTGAATTTTTTCAGCACCTCTAGGTCGCGTGTTTGGACAAACTTATGATACATTTTGTTTTTCGTTTTGATTCTTTTGTGAAGATTCTTGTTGATCCATGGTTTACGAATTTTCGTTTTCTTTATTGTGTATGTCACCATAGGAAAACTGTTGTCATAACATGCTTTCAGATAGCGCGAGAAAGCGCTATATGCGTGATCTGAAATTTGCTCAGCGTACACAAAAGACCAGTCCGTATGGGTTATTTCAGAACGAAATTTTTCTAGGGTGAGCTGGTTTATGACGCGGTACGTTGTTTTTTCATTGTACCTAGGCTTATTCGTTGCAGTGGAAAAAAGAGCAAAAATGGGTAAGTGGTCACTAAGGTCGAGTGAAAATAAGCCTGTAAAAGTCTTATTCGTCGGCACGTTTGTGATACAGACGTCCAGAAGAGTGGCGCTATGGTCCGTGATTCGGCTAGGCAGACCGATAGTGTTTTCACTACAATAGGTGGACAGAATAGTTTCAAACTGTATAGTGGCAACGTCATCGCTTAGCATGTTCATATTTACGTCACCCATCAGAAAAAATGGCACGCGGAACGAGTGAAGCTTAGATATAATGGTTTCAAAAATAACAAGAAAATCAGATTTGCTGCTTGCGGGTGGCCGATACACTGCAGTAACTAGAACATTTGGTAATCGGATTGTAATACATTCAACGGTAGTCGTCAAAAAGGTTAGCTCCTCAATAATATCATGAGGAATACAGTCCTTCACGTACAAAGCAACGCCTCCGCCACGACTATTAGTCCTGGTAACACCATTGTATTTGTAAGACTGTAGTTGTGAAGGACAGTCATTAGGAGCGAGCCATGTCTCGGAAAGCAAAATTACATCGAATTTTATAGCTAAGGAATCGAGGAACATGCTGAGATCAGAAACCTTATTTTTAATACTGCGCACGTTCCAATGTAAAGCACTGAAGTGCCTTCCAATATGCGTGACCGCTTTGTTAAAACTGTCTGCATCATGGCATTGACAACTGTCAAATAACGCCATTTCGCAGCAGACTGTATCAATTCAGAGTGCCTGTTCGATACCTAGCGGCACATCTTTTCTAAATCGTCGCGTTCAGCAATTCTGAGCACCTCTGATGATTCCGTTTTCCTGGCAAAAATTTTTCCATTGCGCGTCCACACGTATTTCCATCCAACGCCACGCTTCTTAGCTATGGTTGCGCCTAGGAGTTGTTTCCCAAGCTGGGTTAGGTTTTCATTGACAAATATAGGATCGGTTGACTGGAAACCAATTTTGTTAGCAGAAAGACGTGCCCTCTTGGCCTTAGCCAGGACGGCATCTCGTTTCTCCCGGCGAACAAATCGTACAATGATATTCTTTACATCGGGATCTTTTGTTCCCATTCTGTGACAAACATCAATATCTGTGGAAGTGATGGGTTCCCCGACTGCTGAGCAAATATTCTGGACTACTTCGGAAGGGTCACCTTCATTGGGCACGCCCTTGATTTCAAGGTTGTTTGCTCTGGTATACGCCTCCAGGTCCTCAACTTTCATGCGTAATTTCTTCGTCTCCATCATGAGAATATCGTTTGCCTTTCGCGCATCTGCGAGTTCTTTTCGTAACGATCTTATCTCTTCGGAGAGCGGCTTTATGTCATCACACACTGCACTACAATAGTCCACACTTTTTTTAAAATCGCGGAGTTCCTTCCGTATCTCTCGCTGAAATACGTCTAGTTCCTTATTCATCCTTCAACAACACAACAGCAGCTGACACAACGTATACAATGGTGCTTGGCAGCAGTGCTAGCAATAACAGAGTTTAGGTGTAGTAGTGAAATTCTCACCTGCGTACAGAGAATATCTGTTAGCGACGTGAAGCTTGCGAGCACTGCCGTCAGAGCGGAAGTTTCCTGACTTATGAAGTGCTCGTGTTCTGGGGACACGTCATCCGCGCAGGCGCAATTCGCTCCGCAGCCACTTCTTGTAGATGGCGTAGAACTGCACTGTATGTCGTCACAATGTGCGCCGATTTGGCTGTCCGAAATAGTGCTCTCGTCAGTGGTACTGCTTGCAGTGTGCGGCGATAACGATCCCAGGAATGTGATCAGCTGCGTACAGAGAATATCTGTTAGCGACGTGAAGCTTGCGAGCACTGCTGCCAAACTGCCGTCAGAGCGGAAGTTTCCTGACTTATGAAGTGCTCGTGTTCTGGGGACACGTCATCCGCGCAGGCGCAATTCGCTCCGCAGCCACTTCTTGTAGATGGCGTAGAACTGCACTGTATGTCGTCACAATGTGCGCCGATTTGGCTGTCCGAAATAGTGCTCTCGTCAGTGGTACTGCTTGCAGTGTGCGGCGATAACGATCCCAGGAATGTGATCAGCTGCGTACAGAGAATATCTGTTAGCGACGTGAAGCTTGCGAGCACTGCTGCCAAACTCAAATTGGTTAACGTGGTTGTGAAATGGGGTGTTAAATGAGTGAACACGTACGGCACGTATGCGAAAGGGCGGTGTTTTATTTATTGCGACGAACTTTGAGGACGATGGCTTTGTGGTCGGTAAAGTAAAGAGTGAGTGGATCGGGTTGCATCGGTCGTAGGTCGAAATTTGCAAAGACGTGGTCGATGCAGGTTCCGCGAATGGTGGTCGGCTGGTGGTGTTTGCAGTCGTCGTGCGTTGCGCGTTTCAGCGAGTGTCGCGACGCCATGTATTCGACTATCCAATCGTCCTTGATGACGTCGACGTTCAAGTCGCCAACTAGCATGAACGGTCGATGTTGCGGTTGTTGTTTTCTGTAATCTTGCACGGCCTCTTCGACGTACTTTTCTACGGCGGCACGAGAGAGGTTTGGCGCGAGGTACATCGTCATGACGTCGACGCCACAGACGGTAGCAACGCAGTGCTCGCCGTTGGCGCGTTGTTGAACGCCGGCGCGCGCGCGGCACAGATGGCGACGGCACGATGGCGCATGCGCGCGCGTCAGCTGTCGAATGTTCGAGAAGCGGTGCGGAAGGCGCGGACGGCGCACTACAAGGCGCGAGTATAGGATGCTTCCGCATCTAAAATAGCGGCCACATACTTATAATCACTCCAGTTCCTGGGACACTGGTTGAAGATTAATTTTTTACATTCAGCCTTTCTTAGTCTATAAGCCCGCGAACAGTCCGCATTCCACCAAGGGTTCGTAGACGGTTTAGAGCTTTCAATAATGAATTTTGATTTATTTAACGACTCTTTTAAAATGTCACTAATTCTGGTAGCGTCTAGTGCTGCATCATTTGTTTGGTTAGATAAAGCGCCTCGTAAGTATTTCTCGAAAGTATTAAAGTTTACATGTGTTATGGAAGATCTATTCTTGGAGGTTGTTGGACATACCACCTCAAACAATATTGGCATATGGTAACTACTTGTTCCCTAGTTATTCGCAGACCATGATAAGATGGAGAGGTTAGCGTTAGAAAAAGTTAGATCGAGTACCGAGGAGGACTGATTACACATAAAAGTTGGAGTTTTTGTGTTTATGCATATAAAGTTAGTATTGTTCACCAAATCCCATAAATGTTTGCCATTCAGATCAGTTTTAAAACCCCCAAAATTATGATGAGAATTGAAGTCACCTACTAGTACAATATCTTTTTGGCAATAGTGAACTGCAGTATCTAGAACGGAAGAATTTAGAACACCCGCAGGAAAATAAGCATTAATAAATGAGAATGGGAGGGACCCAGGAATAGTAATGCTTATTGCTAAAATCTCGCTTTCTGAAGCCAATTACAGATAAATAATTTTAACTCTATGGGCGATTTTAGATGAGATAAATATTGCCAAACCTCCACCCCGACTTGGGCGGTCTAGACGGAATGTGCGGTAATTTTTAATCCTAAAATACTTATTTTCTGCAAGCCAAGTTTCTTGTAATACAACAGTATCAGGGGAATAATTATCGCAAAGTTGAACTAAGTCTGTAGCTGCTGAAAAAAATGGAGCGGCAATTCCACTGTAGTACTTTTAAATTCCCTATTTTGAAGAGATACCAGCAGCACTCACTGCTTTCTCTAAGATGCTATCCTTTAAAAAATCCTTTTTTGACGGGTTTTCCTTCTGATATCTCTTATTTCTTGATTTAGGACTAACTGAGGACCGCTGTGTCTCAGGAGAAGCACGTCGTTTCATATTTTTTGAGTCAGAATGCATTTGTTCTGGTTGTGAGACGTGAGAACCGGAGTCCGAGCTCCAATCTAGGTCCTGTACAA
Source organism: Rhipicephalus annulatus (assembly GCA_013436015.1). Classification (NCBI taxonomy): domain Eukaryota; kingdom Metazoa; phylum Arthropoda; class Arachnida; order Ixodida; family Ixodidae; genus Rhipicephalus; species Rhipicephalus annulatus. Next base: position 376,155 of record WOVY01002606.1, on the reverse strand, counting down.
GAGGCGTAATTATTCTATGGCCAGTCTGGCTTTGACTTCGAAGGGCCTGGTTTCGATGGAATAACAGTAACCTGAACTGGTGAAGGTAGAGAAGGGGGCACAGTAGGTTGGTTACCTCCCTGCAATATTTCATTCAACTGAGTGCTCACTATGTGTGCCAATGACTTCGTTTAGGCTCACGAATAGAGATTCCATAAGTTTCGTCATGGCCTTTTCCACCGTTGATGTTATTAAATCAGGCAACGACGACTCAAGCATCTGGTTTGCCCGGTTGGCAACGGAGGCATAGCCACGTGAGTGCTCAGAAAGAATAGATCGGGCCTCACGCCGGGAGCATCTTTGTTGTTCGATGATTTCAAGAAGTTGCAACTCACATGTCCTCATGGGGCAACTTTCTACGTCAGCCGCGTGATTTCCTCTGCATAGACAGCATCTCACCTCTTGGGTTGAACAATTGTCGGTTTTATGTTGGTCAGTACATGTGCGACACCTCACTTCCGATCTACATCCCTTGATGGTATGCCCATACCTCCAGCATTTTTTGCTCTGCAGTGGACGAGGAGATAGTGCATCTACACGATAAATTAGTGGCCATGCCTTAATTTCTGTCGGTCGAGACGTGCCGGCAAACGGCAAAAGTCACAATCACTGATTCTGTGGGGACCTTTTTGTTTTCAACGTTTCGCGAGCATCGAAATACAGAGACTGCTCATGCGGCCGCAAATATTTCAAGTATTTCGGGTGGTGTAAGGCTCAAGACCACTCCTCGAACCAGTACCTTCACACAGGTGAAATGGACAGGTACGAAACAGCTCACCGGATTTGAGGCAAACGTTGTGCATTTTAGAAGATCTGTGATGCAGGCCTGGTCTGGCGAGCAGCACAGGATGCCTCCACGCCCAAATTGACGCACCTCAGTAATCATTTGGTAATAATCGGAAATCTTTCGGAGTTCTTCCTGAATTAGTTTCGGGTTTTTCATGCGAATAGACTCGCCGTTGGTTGGAACAAAAGCCACAGGAACGCTCTTCAGACCACTGCGCAAAAATAGATCGATTGGCAAATCACTGTTAGGAAGGGAAGCTGACCAGGCAGAATCTGCCTGGCCGGGAGAGAAAAGAGACATCTGGTTAATAGGCTTAACAGCACCGCCCGATCCGGCCGCTCCCCCACAGGAGGAAGCACGAAGGTGCCCTTGAAGTAGCAGCGGGGGTAGATCCAAAAATGAAACCGGACGCTCAGGCCTCAGGAAGCACCAGAGGAAGCACCACGCTGGGGCGTCGTGGCAGGCCGCGAAGAGGCCGAGATGGAACACCTCGCGATCGGAGGCATTGGTCCGACATGCTTCCAAGGTTGCCATTACCGGCCTCCTTTCCCTTTGAGCCGAGCCAAGTCGAGCCTAACAAAAACGTAAAAGAACAAGATGGCTACTTTGAGGTCTGCTACCAGCACGGCACCTCGGACACGCTACTCGCCTTCCGACGATAAAACTATTCTTGAAGAAGTTCTTGCGGTGAACCCTTACGAGAATGCTTCTCGGTGGCACACGATCACTGAAAGAGTGTCAATGCTGCTGCGGCGGACACTTAATTCGCGAAGTGTGAAAGAGCGTGTTGACCTTCTCCTGGCCCACTTTCTACGGAATGACGCGAAAAACAGAAAAAAAGTAAGTACACCGTATATTTCACGTTATCTTCAAGCCACCACGTTGTGGCCAAACTTTGTAAACGTGATTGTTTGCTTGACTAGATCGGAAACAGAAGAAGAATACGCGGGAATCGATTTAATTCTCTAGCACGTGGCTGACCTCACCGCCGAATACTCGTATCGGCCACCACAGTCGGTTGTTCGGAAGCACCGTGTGATGAACACTCCAGCTTTCGCATCAGAGACCGCGCCAGAGTCTGCGTCGGGGTCTACTGCTAAGCGGGTCAGAGCTACCGCGCAGGCCAGTTGGGAAAACCGCCACATCGCCGCGCTGGAGTGCTATGCTGCTGAATCAGCAGCAGAGATAAGCTATCAATCTGGTAAGAACCTCGCTACAATCCCCCCCCCCTTTTTTTCTTTTTCTTGTTTCATAAGGCGTGGAGAAGGAAGCTCTGAAACATTGGCAATTATCTGCATCGTTCAATCAAATTAACTTGCACGATTCGAGGCCAAGTATACTCTGTATTGGTTGACCCATATGATACGTTTATGTTAACATTATTATTCACACTTAAATCTGTCAATGTGTGACTTTCTGAAAGTTTTCTTTTCCAGTGGATATGCACGAGATAATTGCTATTTTCACCTCATAAAGTTTTTGGAGTGAATTCCACGATGACGCCGTTATTACGGTCGCTACGAATGCCCCTCAATTATCTGATAATCTATCTTCTTAACTACCTCAAAAGGAAACAACAACCTATTGTTATGGCACCAATTTTTAGCACAATGAAAAGCCTAATACTCAGAGTGTCTAATCACAGAATAGTAACAAGCAAAATGCCGTGAAACATTTGTAATACTTTGTTTCTCTCTGCGGTGAATTTGCGGTTGGAGATGCACGTGACAACACATGCCTCAAAAAGTGAGCGCAAGAGTGGTTTGTGTCCAAGCAAGGCAGTACACTCTGCATGTGCACACTCTATGCGTTTACGCAGCAACTTGACAAGGTACACTAGCTGCTCAAAAGGCAGCACCGCCTCTCACCGTGCAACTCCTTTTACCTTGTAAATAAAACACATAATAGAGCAGGCTTTGTTATACGTGCTGTAATTTTGATGATGGCATGCATGACAGCATGGGAATATGCAACTGCATACAGCAGCAATAGACTCTGGAATCTAGCTGCGAGGGGCTTCTTCTGGGCTTTAGGACTTACATGTTTCTGGTTGCTTTTAAAAAAAATATTCAAAATATAAATCCTACTTACAATGCAAAAAGGCTGCTGTAATCTGTCACTATTTTCATGTTTGTTTTTTATTTCTGCTTTGATGTAGTCACATTTCTACTGGTTGTCGGTCTCATCAAGTAACTGCATTCACAAATTTCCAAATGATGTGCTGCAACAATGCTTTCTAGCGTTTAGGGTCACTCGTGTTGTTCAGCCTGATTGAAAGCAAATATGCACCTGTTTCAGGGTGAAATGTTAGGAACTTGCGTAACTAACATCACTAAAGAGGCACTGGTTTTTGATTTCACGTGTTTTAATACTTTCCATCTGTACAACGTGGCGCAGTGACCCCAGCGGCTTCATTGCTGCGTAGCATGTATGCGATGGAGAATGAAGATACTGCAAATGATGTGGACGATCCAGACACACGCTGCCATTTTGAGTGGCCCTTATCAGCTGAGGTACAATGTATGTAAATATATTGAAGTTTCAACATGATTCACTATAACAAAGAATTCGTGAGGCACTTATACACGTTTTTGCCAGCATACTCGTGAAAACCTGTAAAAGCCGTTGTTAGGTAAAACTGCCTTCACTTATTTTGCACTGCAGTGTTCCTGAGCATGTGCACAGCGTGATAATCTGCCACATCTTCTGCATTGTTCTTATCATCAATATAGCTTACCGCATAACACTGTTTTGTTTTTGCTGTTGTTGGTTGAATATGCAGCCATACCATCTCGTAGCACTGAATGGATATTTTTAATGAATAAATGGCCTCGCTCTCTGGTGTGATAACTTCCCCAGACACCAGTGGCAACAGCTAGAATGGTCAATATTTTTTTCCTACGCTGTTTAATTAATACTTCAGCAATCCTACAGGTGCAGGTGTTTTGTTGCTTCTTGTCACCCTGCTTAATGCAAGGAGCCACTTAAAGGTTTACTTGAAATTACGCCATTACGTTGAAGAATCACATGTGTGCCCATATTGGGGTCAAATTTTCTAGCTCCCAACATGAGCGCAGCTGGCATGGCTGATGAGCGGACCCGCACGCCAGCAACAACTGTTGATGAGCCAGCAACAACTGTTGATGGGCCCTCAAAAGAAGCTCGTGGCAGCCATACACCATCACCAGGTATATTATTTTGTTGTTTCCTTGTCATGTTTTTAATAGCAATTATTAGTGGGTTTTCATGTGCCACGTAAAATTTACCGATTTTCTTTGGTTGTGAGCACAGCTGATAGCATGATCAATACTTGGGCAAGTACACTGGTGTAAATGTGTTGCTTTTCGTAACATTGCCTAGTGTAACAAGCCAATTAAAGGCTTACTTAAAACTATGTCATCACTTTGAAGAGTCCCGTATGTGACAATGATGGCGTCAATTTTTCCAGAGCCTGAGCTAACACCTGGCACGGCCAATGAGGCAAGCCATACGCCAGCGACAAGTGTGGATGGGCCTCCCCAAGTCACTCATAACCATACACCATTGCGAGGTACATCAATTTGTTAACTTTATATCCCTGTTTGTTATGTTTTCAAAAGCTACAATTTGTGGGATTTCGCTTGCAAAACCCACAATATGAGTATGAGGTGTGTTGTAATGTACGTACTCGGCATTTTTCTTTACAACTTTCCGTTCTTTTATATCAACCTTAGTTAAGTAGACGAATGCCATTGCATTTCGCACACACTAAAATGAAGCCACAGCAGCCAAGAATTCAACATACAACCTTGGATTAGGCAGTTCAACAACAAAGCTTGTTTCATGTTTTATTTGTTCTCTCATAAAGAAAACAGGCAGTATTTGCGATGAGCATGCCACTGCTACCAGTATGATTATCAGCATTTAATGATTCATAATACAATTCATGAAACATGACTGCCTGTTGACATATGGATACTTTTTGTCAGCTTGTGCAGAAATTATATTCGTTGTGCCATAATGTGAGGTCATACAGAGACACAAGTATTCAATGCCATTTGCACATATTTTACAGCAATCTTTTAGACACTTCCATTATTATCAGATGTCCAGTGATGGAAGTGCATTTTTACTTTTTGGAGCATACTTTGGAGCAGCCATAGTTGTTTTCGGAGCAGAAAAAATGGTAGTTCAGAGCAGCTGTCGGTGTTTTAGAAGATATTAAATTTGCCATACATTAGTACGAGTTCGGAGTATTGTCGAATAAGCTCGAAAGTAATATTTCTGATTAAACATTTTGAACAGACAGCAGTCATTAAAAATTAAATGTATCATACAATAAATAGCAGATTGTCCAAAATATGCTGTGCAATAAGCTGCAATTTAAAATACTACCATGTGTGGCAGATATGAAATCAAACTGGAAAAGCTGAGCACCACACTTTAAAAGTAACGACAGTCCCATATAACTGTTGCCGAATAAGCAGTAGATAATCTGCATCAGATAAAAGCAGTCCTGCTCATTTTCAAAATGCTTCATATGCCAATTCTTGTCGCACATATGAGATCAGAGCCAATAATGCGGCACACTAGTAACACACTGGGATGGTAGTACGCAGATTCTTTTTAGTTTCTTTAAGACTTGTGTGTCGGTCAAACAGTAAGTTCGGCATTCTCATACTCTCAGTGTCATCTCAAAGCAAGTTTGAAGCTATTAGTAACAAAGAATAAACTTCGGAGCAGCATTTCTCTTTTGGAGCAGTTTTGAGCGATTGAAGCAGCACTTCCATCACTGCGTGTGATCAAGCAAGCTGTGGTTTATGCACTGAGCAATACTGGACTCCCCAAACATAGGCATATTTTGTGGTAACAATTAAAATTCACGTGACGAATCAATTTCAATTAGTGTCTGAAGTGCACATTTTGAGAGCCAGTAGACACAAAGCAATAAACACGACAATCTTGTGCATTTTCAGAGCTTTCAACAAATGTGCCACAGCCACTGCCTAGAGGCAGTGCACAAGCACAACTGGCTGCATCAACAGAACAGACCCCTCGACGACGCACACCATTAAGAGGTACATAACAAAGTTTTTGCTTTATCCAAGTGAGCCTAGAGCCTAAAGGGCTTGTCTGCCATGATGACACCCAGGAAAGAATTCATTTCATTAAAGCAAAGTAATATGTGCCATTGTGCAATCGCAGCACCAACTTTGACTTTACTACAGTGTGGTTTTGAGCTCAAGTACAGATATGAATGCAACAGTCAATCTTTGAAGTCCAGAGTATTATTTCATATCTTATGGGCATATTATTCAGCAGCATAAATCGGCCTTAGCTTATTAAGTAGATCATGTATAACTTAATCACTATAGAAGTCACAAGGCTGTCCAGAGAGTTAATGTTTGGTGCACTTCCTATCGCATAGCTTGTTACTGAGGCATAAAGCCTTGCCACTTTCTAAGGGATTATAGAGCTGGTTAAAGTTACTGAATTTCAATCTGCCACTGCCAGCACAGCAGAACACAAAAATGTATTGAAATGATTTCAGAAATATAATAAGAATTTCAGTAATAAAGCCTGTTCAGCGAAAATGTTTGCTATTCAGATATGTCCAAACGAAACATTTTTGCACAAAACAGATAGAAAAACCAATGGCGGTTTCCTAAAAGCGCAAATAATTCTTAGATGTTTGTAAATCTGAGTGTTTACTGTTTATGGTACTAATACCCCAGCAAGAGTGCTCGTCTTCTTCAGTTGATGCTAGATTGTCAATGCTTGTCAGGGGGCCACTTGGTTTGCAAGCACTGTAACGAAAGTACAGTGCAAGAAAACAGGGACACACTGGGCACACAGATGAGCACTGACTCACACCCGATCTTTATTTTTTATTTGCTGCAGTGCATAAATATATATACCATACACATGAAAATACAAAGCTGTTCAACAACTCTTGCTTTCGTCCACTTATAGTGAACGCTCATACTGAACAGAAGCAGACATACTGCTCATACTGAACAGAAGCAGACAGGAATACATGAGGGCACAGGCATTGTTTCTGTGTGAATGTGGTTATTGTGCAACGTTAAATATTTCTGAAAAAGCAAAGTATTAATCAGAGACAGGCTGCAATTAAGCAAACTAATGCATTCTATACACACACTGGCAACACATTCATGTCATTTTGTTATGAACAAGTGCCCAGCACTGATTTCTATACAAGTGAGCTGAATAATGTGAACCGTTCACTCATTCATAGCAGTAAAATGATGCTGCAAAAGTTTAAGTAGCATTTGTTCAAAAAGCATAATGACAGCACACACAGTTTCATCAGACACAGCGTTGCACAGCCATTTAAGATTGACTGTATAAATTTCATTCACATAGCCAGTGAGATATCTCTTCTTCTCATTTCGATGTGCAGCATACATAGGATTTTATTAACATAATAGGCACATTAAACTTCTGTATGCACATCTTCTATATAGCAGTGCTTAATCAAGAATGCAAGCGACTTCTTATAATGAATAAACCTCGTGTTGAGTGCAATCATATTGTCATTTTAACTCCCAAAGAATGCCTAAAACAGTTCATATACTAGTGGCACCATCAAATACACAGAGAGAAGTTTTCATCACTGCAGTTCACCGCCTCGGCCAAGCCATGCCGCGGAACCTGAACGTACCTCTGATACGGCTGAGGAGACTGGTGTCGACACCTGCAGCAATGAGTAAAGCCTTTATGAATCCTCCTAAGTAATGACAAACGAAGCGCATGCATAGATAGCCAACATAAAAACATGTTTTGTAACTTTCTTCGTGTTCTAGCACATTTGGAGAATGTGTCTAATGTTTTCACAACAGATTCTGCAGCAGGCAATTGTAACACTTCATAAGTTATATAGTAATACTTCCTTCTTCTGCAGTGACGCTTCAGCAACTACATCAAGAGAGTAGCCACCATCAAAACGGTGCATAAATGGAAAAATTATTTTAGGTACTCCTGGCAAGAGATCACAATCACAACTTTTTGAAAAGGATCTGTTTCTGTACATTTAAGCAATATGTACAATTCACTGCAGGTCGCGCTCGTCAAGACGACAAAGGACCTGCGAAGGAGCCAGGTGAGATATACCACAAGAGCTATAGGATAAACTTGCAGATTTTTTTCTAACAATCCTGCACATGATACAAAAAAAACTTTATAAGGGTAATGCTTGGTCAAGTTGGTACACAGACATAGTAGAAAAAACAGTGTGAGAACGACAAGGTAGAAACAGAAAAAACAGGACAGAGCACCGACTTTAAACTGATGTGTATTATTGTGGGCACAATAATACTATGGCAAACAGAACCCATGCAACTACCGCAATATTAGACGTCAATATCTCAACATCAGCACCCTATCGAAAAACACGAGTGTCCGTTTCAAAGATGAAAAGCCCATTTATTTCTCAAAGAGAGGTAGACGCCCTATTGGCACATTTATCTTTTAAGTGTGCTATTTCATTTGCTTCAGTTATTCTATTTTTTTTCCTTTCGTAGTGCCCAAAATCACAAACATCAGTTGAAGGTCAGTGCTGTCTTGTTTCTTCTGTTTCTACCTTGTCATTCTCACACATTTTTTTTACTAAACAGTGCTTTATGAAGCAACAATGCCACCTTAAAGCATTCATATGCATGAATCACAGATCACACTTGTTTTATAGCGATGCAGGAGAGGGCACAAGCCATGAAGCTGTGGCGCAAGCGTGCATGGAGCACCTTGAAAACATCTGAGCGAACCGGGGAATTAACAAAACAAAAAACTTTGGTTTTTTCGCTCTACGTACCGATGCACCCCTCGGAGAGCTACCAGTGCACACTGCGCAAGATATAATGCATGCACTAGAACTTATGCTGTATGAAGCAGAGGTGAAACTGTGTCAGAGCAGTGAAGCAACTTGAAGTGTTTACATACCACCAATGACACACACCTTTTTTTTATCTTGTGTTTGCTTCTCTAGTCCCAACTTAAAAGGGTCATGACTGGTCACCCAACAATTCACGGTTATCAGCAAAAACAAAACTATAGAAACAATAGTGCTAATACACGTGTGAAAAGTGGCCTTAAGAGACTATTTCAGACAAAAATAAGCCGTAGAAATCATCGGCTCTTAACTCAACCAACCACAAGTGACCGCCATTTTGTCATGGCGTGCGAGACGTCACAAGCCGAAGGAGCTGTGGCAAAGGTATACGCCTTGTACATTCACAGGACCCATTTTGCCATCCAAAATTATTTGCTGCAAGTACCAGCGCTACATTGCTAATGCAGTAGCAATGTTTCAACCCCTGGAAGTCACTTAGCTTTAGTGGCGAGTTAGACAATGCAAAAAAAAAAATTGATTGCAAGCACAGTTGACGACGAAACACGACTATTTGCCAGAATGCACACCGTGCAGCAGCTTGCCAAACAAGCGGTTCGTGATGTAACGGCTAGGGAGTGCGTCAGTGTTGCCCAACTGTCAGGCCACTAGCTCGTTTATAAAAATATTCAATTATAACTTAACAGCTCGACCACATTGCTCAAACTTTGCCAGCTTGTCTGTGAACATACAAGAATCAGGCCGTACAACACACATTATGGTTGAAAATTGGGTGTCATGACCCCTTTCAGGCAACTTATTTCTTTGATAATTGTAGTGATAACTGTGCATGAACTCAAAGACTTTAACATGCTTTATTTATTTTTGTGTTTTCATGGTTATATTTGGACAAGACATAGTTTTCCCTGTAATGCATCTGCTGTGTCACCGGTGATTTTTCTCTTCTTTGTTTAGCTCAAGAGGATGCCATGTACACAAGTTCTGTAAGCAATAAAATGCATTTACAACACATCTTCACCTTGTACGCCTCAAGTGCTGTTCTCCACTTTGTCCTGCCAAGGAACCTGGCCGTCTGTGAAGAAGTAGTGCGCCAATTTATGTCGAACTTTCTTGGCACACCCGCAACGCATAAGTGCCATGTGAAATTTATGTCAGCGTAGTCTGATGGAGGACACACAGTGTAAAAGGAGCATGCTGAGCTTGAAAATCTCACGCGTAGTTGCATTTCAGTGTCGTAGTCATGACGCTACATCGCCAAAGTGTTCCTCATTTTTATGTAATATTGAGTGCTACCTCTGCTGTCTATTTTCTACGGCAGTATCACAGCTTTGGATAGAATGCATATTTACTAAATAACTTTAGAAATTTCGATATGTCAACTTCCATGACAGCCAAGGTCAGCAACTGCTCGCATTTGGACAAAACCATTGGACACTTTTGAGAAAACGATTGCCCTGTACAGTTAAACCTAATTAAATGTAACTCGGTCAGCTCAAAATTCATCATATTTGATGGACCCGTTCAATAGGCATCAGCAAGGTACTCAACAGGAATATCGTTTTGTTTTGTTAAAACCTCATCTTGCGCGGCACATGGCTGTGCCCGCCAATTTGGAACAAGGTTGACCTCTATGTTCTGTTATTGCTCCTTTGTTAACATATATTCAGCTACAATAGGAAAGTAGAAGAATCAAGGACTCATTTCTGTTAAGTAGACACAGTCCTAATTGGAACGAACAAGAAAACTGATATAAGTATATAGGATGCTGTTGGTAGTAATTATGATATAAATGTGAAGAAACCAAATGGACGTAAAGATTGGCACTTCTAGGGACAAAACTTGTGCCACAAATCTCGCATAAAGTGACCGGGGAGATTTGGTAGAAGCCACTATGGTAGAACATAGCTCGTTATATTCGAGGGTCAGAGATTCATTTCACCGGCACCAAGGTATCCTTTCACTACGCTTCTTTCTTTATATTGTCATTGTGAATACTACTAGCATCTTCTACACATTCCTTTGCTTTGATGTGTGATAGTACTACAGAACTTTCACCAACTGATGCTTATAATTAAAAGTAGTAAAACTTGACTTGCTCTTGAGCAACAGAGACGATTTGACATACAAATGATCTCGAAAACAGAAAACAAATGACCTCAAAAACAGAAGTCGCCGGAAAAATCTTGTTTTCTATGGCGTTGATAAAACCTCAGAATCCTGGGATGAATCCGAAGCTATAATAAAGAACATTTGCAAAACGAGCCTTGGATTGGAACTCGAGTCTGTGGAAAGGGCACATCGCTTAGGATGCTATAATTAGAATAAAAAGAGGCTAATTGATGGTAAATTCTCATTGTACAAAGAGCATCAGGCAGTGCTTCTCAATGCCAAAAGATTCAAGAATTCCCAGTACAGCGCTAGCGAAGATTACTCACATGAGACAAGGAGTATCGGGAATAAGCTGTGGGAATATGCTAAGACAAAAAGAGAGGATAACAACAATAAAGTGAAGCTGAATTTCGACAAACTGATTATTAACGGCAGGGCTTTCAGATGGGATGACAAAAAGGAAGAGGTTGTCCCAGTACGCAGGCAATAACAAACTAGAAAAAAGTAGAAGTACCGATGTCAAGAACTTGTTGCCGTCATCGTGAACTGCCGAAGCGTAGTTAATAAAGTTGCTGAGCTCTTGGGCTTAATTGAGAGTGTTAACGCAGATATAGTCCTTGGCACAGAATCTTGGCTAAAGCCCTCGATTGCTGATAATGAGGTGCTTCCACAAAAATTCGTCGTCTATCACAGCGATAGGCTCACAGCAGGTGGTGGCGTTTTTTACTTGATCGTTCTTGCTTACAGTCATTTGAAGTTGATTATAAGTGCGACGCACTGGAGTCTGTATGGTGCAAGCTAATACTGCCCGATAACTTCGCGTTTTTGGTCGGAGTGGTTTATCGCTCGCCGAGCTCAGATATTAGCATAATGCAAACACTAGATGAAATTCTTTCTGAAGCCTCAGCCCAGACAATACTCCTAGGGGGGATTTTAATCTGCCTGGCTTATCCTGGGGTAATGGTTCCTGTATAAGTATAAGTGGGCACATGAACCTTGCGATGAAATATATCGTCGACACGTTTGCTTTGGTGCAGTACGTTACTACCCCTACTCACAAGGACGCTGTGTTAGACTTGTTGCTTTGTAACTCACCAAATTTTGTAACTGACGTGACTGTGATTCCAGGAGTTAGTGACCATCTTGCTGTTGTTGCTTGTATCCGAAAGAAAAAAGTGTGTGCGAAGTTACCTATGAGTAGAAGGATCTACTTTTATGACAAGGGTGACTACGATGCAATTTCTAAAAAACTTCGTAATTCCTTCCCTGTTTTCGAATGTCTTTTTGAGGAGGGCAATTCGCATGATATGTGGGACAAATTTAGAAATATATTTTCCCAGTTAACAAATAGACATATCCCCAGTGTTCATTCATCAGGCTAAAAACGCACAAACAACCATGGGTAACAGCACATATATTAAAACTTATCAACAAAAGGAAGAGGGCATTAGGCGCGTTCAAGAAAAGCGAATCAGTTGCTCACTTTAAAAAACTGAAGTCGATTACACACGAATATAGGCTAAAGATAGAAAAAGCTAAAGATGATTACTTCACTGAGCTGAGCAACAAAATGAAATCAAATCCTTAAATGTTTTGGAAGTACTTAAAACAGTGTGGCTCAAATTCCTTTGAAATACAGGAGTTAAATTATAATGGCAAGATAATTACGAATGACGAGAATAAGGCTGCATCGCTAAACAACTTTTTCCACTCGGTATTCTTACACAAACACAGCTGTAATTATCATCCAACTATTATGAGCATTTCGCTCATACTACCTGTCGAGCTTAGTGTTAATGGAATTGAAAAACTATTGAAGGACGTTGATGAATGTAAATCTAGTGGTCCAGATGGAATTTCTCCGCGTGTACTCTAGCATTGTGCGGGGCCAATTTCTATGTATCTTTATGCAATTTTGAAAGATCTTTAATGACAGGTACCTTACTACATGACTGGAAAATTGCGCACGTGGTAACGATACACAAAGGTGGGTCCAAAAAAGACGTTGGTAACTATAGACCAATATCGCTTACGTCTATCTCGTGTAAAATCCTCGAGCAGATTTTATACAAAGAAATAATAACTCACTTAAACAAGCATAAGGTACTAATCAACGAGCAGCATGGATTTCACAGAGGGCTGTCTTGCACAACACAATTAGTGGGATTTTATCATGATGCAATATCGGGCATAGATACTGTAGGACAGGTTGACGGTGTGTTCTTGGATTTTCGGAAAGCGTTTGACACGGTGTCACATTCACTCTTACTGTTTAAGCTTACCACCCTGAACATTGATAAAACTGTTTTCAAATGTATCGAATGTTACCTTTCCCAAAAAACACAAACCGTAGTACTGAATGTAAAATGCTCTGAATACACCGATGTTACCTCAGGGATCCCACAAGGCTCCGTCCTGGGTCCGCTATTGTTTTTAATTTATGTTAATGATATCTCTGCAGTAATTTCATCTTCTATATGGTTGTTTGCGTACAGAAAAGTTTTTGATCGCAATGATGTATTAGAACTTCAGAAAGACTTATCGCTCATTCATAGCTGGTGTACCAAATGGAAAATGAATTTGAATATAACAAAGTGTGTACATATTTCATTTACCAAAAAGATGAAACTGTTTCAGTCACAGTACCATCTGAACAATGTACAGTTGAAACAAGAGAGTACATATAAGTACCTAGGTATAATATTATCATCTGAATGTTCATGGAGGCCTCTAGTTGACACTCTCATAGCCAAAGCTGGTAAGGCCTTAAATTTCATTCAAAGAAACCTGCGATGTTGGCATGTGAATTTAAAACGTATGGCATACACTACTTGTATCAGACCTATCTTAGAATACGGTTGTGTCATGTGGTACCCCGCTGAGGTAACCTTCATTGCTGCTCCGGAACAATTACAAAATCGTTCTGCCAGGTTCGTCTTGGGACAGTACGGAAGGAGGGAGAGCTGCACTGCAATGAAGGCTGAGCTAGGATGGGTTGTCTTTTTGACCGCCGCCAGAAGCAGATATTAAAATTTTTTTACTCATTTACTACAATAAAACTGGAATTAATAGAGAAATATACCTACACAACCCTCATTGAACTTCAAAACGTTTTGATAATAGTTGTTAAATTCGGGATTACCCAGCTAAAATGAACATGTATGCCAATTCAATTTTTCCTAGAACAATTAAACACTGGAACAGGCTAACTGAAATGCAAGTAGATAGTGGGAACGAAGGTATAATTTATTCACTGCTGTAAACCCGTGTTGTAACCTGAACGAAGATGTATTGATGTGTGAACAAAATTCTACTATGTGTGTGAACGAAAATGTATTTCAGGTATTTATGTGTGAACAAAGCTGTATTGTGTGTGTTAATGAAGATGTACATCATTTATTGATGTAACCCCCCCTGCTATAACGCCTTCGGGCGCTGCAGGGTATCTGATGAATAAAGAATAAAGAATAAATACACGTAGTGTTCATGTCTTTACATGTTTTCTTTTACAAAGTGCATTCTAAAAAACGTCGCTGCAGAGTAACATTTTTACAATGTGTGTTTGTCGTATGCTTTAACACAAAACCTTCTGTCCGAGCACTGTTTAAATGCCCATTACTAATACAAAACGCATGTGAGCCTCTCGTCTGTGTCCTTTCTGTATCCTTCTGTCTTTGTCGGTCGCGCACTATATGTGTCACAGCACCTCAACAGTCATAAATTAAATGAAAGCATACCGCGCAGCAATGCAGCCGGTAGGCCTTGATGGTATGAGCGCTCCGCCGGCTGCTTCCTCGTCCCTCCAGCTTTCAGGTGAAAGATGTCCTTCCCAATCCTCGCTGTCTGTGGCACCAGGGGGGCAATAGGCAGTGGAGGATGCTGTGGACTCCTTAAGGAGAAAGTTATGTAGCACTATGCATGCTCCGATGTATGCCTTCATATTGACTTCTTTTGCCTTAATGGGTCGGCACAGCACCCTCCACCTTTGTGCCAGAATGCCTAAGGTATTCTCAATAGTGCGGCGTGTCCTGGATATCCTATAACTGAAGACGCGAAGCGCGTAGGACTTGTCGTCGTCTTCATGCAGTGCTGAAAAGGACAACACTGAACATTGTAGCAAAAATAAGCTCACAAGCCTTATATAACATAACGCTAACATTGGTGATAACAAATGAAACATGCAGTGAGCCGTGCACTGTCACAAAGGTCCAGCAAAGACGCTAACTTGCCATCACAGATGTTTCTGTAAGAGATCTTCAAAGGCCCCGATAAACTATAACTCTAATTACCTACATCAGTGCAAGAAAAAATCTCAAAATTCAAAACAATGATCACACAAGGAAGCAGAATTAGGCGCACAAGTCGCCAGTGTGCTTAAAGAGTACGCCCTTGTTTTGCTCCTCATTCTGAGTTTTGGTGGCTGTTCTCGCATTGCACCAACCGAACCATTTTTGCATACTTCTGAAGCACGATTGCCTACTCAAACACTTCTCTATTGCATATTGCTTTTAACAAATCTCACAGGTCATTTGTCGAGTAATATAATGATGAAATTTGTACCTCTCTTTACTTTTTTCAATTGTAAGCAGTGAGGTCCTGCGTTCACCCGTGTTTGAGGCATAATTCGAACCACATATTGCTCCGGTGTAATGTGTTGTAATTGTACCAGTGCAAGCACCTTCTTTCCCACAACATTAAACACGTGTCCAATCACGAGAGAGGTGGGCCAACATTTTTCCCTAAAATTCACGCATAGTCTTCATTTCCACAGACACATCATGGTGCAACGATTCCTTAGTAAAATTAGGATGGTACGTAACAGCTACAATACAATGGCTTTAGTCCTGAAAGCTTGTGCTGTTACTCACAAAATAGTAAACACAAACAGGTAATGATATCTTGAGCCACCTATCTGATGTCCAAAATCACAACAGGGATTGTTGTAGCATATCTTCTGCAAAGCTCTTGCACATAAATTGAAAAAAACTAAGCATTTCTTTCATACATTCTTAACTTACTCCGTCTTGCGTATGGCCGCATTACGTACTCTTTTAACGGGAAGGCCTCGTCTCCAACGAAGAAGTAAGGGAGGGGACCCTCGTTGCCCATGGTGCTCACTGGTGGTAAGCCCAGTGCTCCTTGCAAAATATTTTTTTTGGAGAATGCAGCGGGAGAAAATCCCACCGTCACTTTCACTTCCAGAGTGCCCGAATTTCACGTCTATGAACCTGGGTGCAAAAGTACTGTAGCTATAAGACTTTCAGCAAAGGCCAGCCACCAATACTCACAGCATGTCTTGAAACCCATTGTCTTTCTAAGAAAAATGTTGTTGGACCATGCACTGTAACTGCGTCCGCATACAATACTCATTGTTACGTCAGTGGTTCACAAAATAACTAGACACCTATATTGTTTTGTGCAGCATTCATCTCTAATGAGTTACCAAGTTGTGAAGCAGTCCGCCACTTTCAAGGATGGACTACTGCATTGCCTTCTAAAGTTCTATGTACACGCATGCACACATGGCAAAGTAAAATCATACACATCACTCAACCTCTTGAATATCACTTGTTACTTTGTGCATTAATGAAATGGTCAACACCTAGGCTCATGATGCTGATGCTACCTTACTAGGGTACACATTTCAGTACAAGAACCCAGAATCACCTGTATTATGCATCACACAGCAAGCAGCGACTTGCTGAATAAGCCCTTCCCTATCGGAAAAAAACGAATGGTGGGCATGGTGGAAACCACCACCCACCATTATAGTGGATTAATGTAGTGGGTGAATGGTGGGAAACGCCCACCATGGCGCATGGTGGGTATGGTGGGAGCTGCAGTGCCGGCAACACTTGAGCGCGAAATGACGTCAGAATCACCGTGACGAGCTGCCACAAAAAATAAAAAAGAATTCTATAAAAACGGTATAAAAAACACCCGTCCCGTAAAAAAAAAACAAGGCGCCACGGAGGATCGAACGTGCAACCTGCGAATTCCCATTCGAAGACGCTAACCACTGCGCCACACCAACATGACGTTGATCACGGATTAAATACTTAGTTGCCATACAAACTTAAGGTTCAACTTGGCTATGTTTGTCGTGTACACAACATAGACAAGATCTACACCTGCTACTAAATATGACACATTTATTAAACACAAGCAACTGCGGCCTGTAACGATTGCCACTATGTTAATGACACTATATATAGTGCTATTTTTTGCAATTCACAACTTCAAGAAAAAAAAACCAAGTGGACTGGGGAGCAGCGACAGTTTACCGGCGGGGTCTGCCAAGTTTAATATCTGTTTCGCGCTCGTTCTAAAGGGCGACATCTGTTCACGATTTATGACGCTTCTAGGCTCATTCCATAGATACGCCCGCCTAAATTATTTGATTGAGTATTGGGATGCTTTTCGCGCAATGTAGAGGGCGGTCGCGCCAGCGCAATGCTGTAGCTCTTTCGCTAAAGCAACAACTACATAACGGCTTGGCCAAAACGAATGCAGTGTGCCGGAAACATTACGCTATCATATTGGTTCACCAAGCACACGAATTGCCACGTCTTAGTTTTCGTACAAAAGCTAGAGAAGTGCCGGCGAGTGTGACCGGCGGTTGTTGGTGAGAAGACACTTAATTACGTTCTCTGGGAGTGCTTTAATCGCGTCGCATCGATGTTTGTTGCTTCTTGAGTGGACACCATACACAATGAAAAATGCTTCATTTAGGTTAATTGATGCCATATGGCTGCGCTGTATTGTCATACTTAATCGTCGTAATCATGTATTCTGAAACCCGGAAGCACGGATAACACAATTGTACGGGCTCAGTCAGTAGGCCTAACCTTTGGTGGAAATCATGGTGGTAGAACATGTAGTGTACAGATCCCAGCTTTGTACACTATATAAATTGCACGCCATTATAGGCCCACCCATCATCTGCTTACTGCTTCCCAGCATTATCGCGATGGTGGGCAGAGCTTCTCAGCTTGGTACACCATGTGGCCCACCATAACAAGCAGCACCCATCATCTGCTTAGTGCTTCCCAGCATTATCGCAATGGTGGGAAGAGTTTCTCAACTTGGTACACCATGTAGCCCACCATAATAAGCACCACCCATCATATGCTTAGGGCTTCCCAGCATTATCGCAATGGTGGACAGAGTGTCCCATTATTGCCCACTATCTAGCCTCTGCTTTCCACCATCATTTCCACTTTACCCATCATCTGTACACCATACCACCCAGTATGTCCCAGCATAACCACCATATTTTCCACTACGTCCCACCATAGCCATAATCATTTCCACCATGCCCACTATTATTTCCACCATGCCCACTATTATTTCCACTACTCCCACCATGTTTTCCAGTATCCACCATGGCAATTTTTCCGATAGGGTTATATTTGAACTCCACAGACCCGGAGTTCGCAGGGCACTCTATGGTCACGTACTTGCCATCTATAGCACCGAGGCAGTGAGGGATGTTGCACCTCTCGTGAAATTCTTTTGAAATCTGCAAAAAAAATCCAACAAATGATCACCTTCACACACGTTGCCACTGCTACGAAATGTACATCTGGCTGCTTCAAATACTCAAAACTTTTTGTAGCCAAAAAGCATTTGTAGCTAAATATGTGCCTCTCCTGAAGGGACTCTTAAGTCAATATGACAAAGGTTATGACACTGATGCTATGCCAAACAGGTTGGCTACAGGTTTTACAATGATCTCTGACAGGCAACCTGCATTTCCTATTGAAACGGAATGTTTACTTCAATTATATGAAAGTTATTGAGTTCTACTGAACATAAAGCCCATGGTGCAATGTATTTTGCATATGATTATCCTCATGTGCTCTCCTGTGTTGAGAGGGTCAGGACTACGATGAGCTAAACATAAGCACATCATTCCCAGTTTAGTTCAACATGCATTTCTCCCTTCCTGTAAAGGTGTGTTTCCAGTGTTTTGCCACAATATATTTGGTTTAACATAGGCTGATCGGGCTTGCATTGCACTTTTTACATGCAAGCACATTCACTTTTTTATGTCATTTTTCAGTTAAAACCAAACTCTCACACATCAGCCATGAGTATTTTGGTGGAAAACCTCGCAATGTTACACACTCCTTTAATGACTGAGTTACCTTTTACGTTGCGTTGTATCGACTTTGCCAGTAAAGCTGCTGCTATTGAGTTGTGTGTCAACCACCTTCACTCTGAACACACAATAACTTGTCTCACCAATGCATACACAAATCTATGAAATAGCGATGTTATGTCCTTGCTTGTTCCAATATATTATGCAATGCCTAAAAGGCAGTGTCCTGAAGTGTGTGCTATTTTGGTAACGTTCTAGCTACATTTCAATTACACCACACAAAGCAGCACAAGCCAGCAATGTGTCAATATCATTGCTGCAAAAATGCTGGAAATACTAGCCTGCCACACCTTCATCCACTCAACTGTTGTTGAAGGGTGCCGGAGGTACATTTGCTGAAGTACAAGCCAAAGGGCCTCACTGACCTCCGACAGTATGGAGGAAACGATTGTTCTTTCCGCTAGGAAGTTGAAGGCCACGTCTCTCTGGGTTTTGCCTGTCGCCAGAAACCTGGCAAGGCAATGAGATGCAGCAATGAAATAAATAAATACACTGAAATTAGCACGCATTAAGTACACTACTCTGTCCTTATGACAACAATCCTTTCAGATAGAGCTTTCTTTGTTAATTGAGCACCTTCACTAATTACTTTAGAGGTGACCGGACAATTAACATTAAGAACCTCAGTGCACTGCTTGTGCACTCTGCAAGCTGTCGTATATGCAGTGAATATTTCTGTGCGTACACATTTTGGCGAATCATAAGCATGCATCAACCTTTTCATGGAAGAGCGTACGTGCTCATATCACTGAGGTTGACGAAGGGCCACCTAAACCTACCTGTAGCAATTTGCTTAGCATAAATTTCTGAAAAGCTGTAAATTCAAGGAGAACCTCTTTCACAAAACGTACATCAGTCAAGTCTATTGTTTAAATTGCTTTCATACAATGTGCTAACGTCCACAATACGTTTTGCCACTGCGCTACTGTCCACAGTGTATTGGGTCACTGTCAATTTAACACAACATACGTATAATTGTAGCAAGGTGCAAGGGTTAAATGCTGCCATGTTTGTGAGAAATTTCGCATGTGTACTTGTGCTAACACACACCGTCGTGCATGCAGATACGTAAAGGGTGGTTGGTTGAACCTCCTCCCTCCCCGAAGCTAAAAAATATTTTTGGCACGAATACTCTTTGAGTGTCTCGAACAGCACATCAATTTGTCCTAACAATTTGTGCATAATTGTACTCGCAAAGCTTAGAATTGTGTTTCACGTATTTTACAACATCATTAATTGCGCTCTATATAGTACCTGTGCATCAGGATAACAAAAAACGGGAACTGACACGTCCACAATGTGATGTCATTGGTAGCACAGAATCCCATTTTCTGGGATTTTACAAGCGGAAACCATGTACTGATTACGCAATAAGCCACAACAGATGGTTTTCAAATATTCACCACCTGAGATTCTTAACTTACGTGCGCAACAAACGCGCCAACTTAAGTGCATTTCGCCTCCACCTAAAGGCGATCGATGCGGCCGTAATCAAACCCGTCACCTAGGCGTAAACTGCCGACCGCAGTAACGACTGCACCATCGAGCCCGTATACGTCATAAATGCAATTCATTCTATCCGCCACAGCAAAACTTCCTTACAAGCGAAGCGCAGCCGCAAGCCACAGCATATTAATCTTCAAACCACAAGCTCTTACCTAATGGTCACGGCCAGGCAGTCGTGCGCCGAAATTGCAGGCCGGTAGTCTGTGTCCTGCTTCGATAATGTGGGGCGCAGCAGTTCGAGCAAAGTATCGAACGTTCGTGGTGGCATCCGCATGAAGCTAACCACCAAAAAAGAATGAGATAACATGTTACGCACTACCTTATAAGCACGTAAAACAACCATACACTTACTCTCGGAAATACTCCTTGTCGTGTGAGCGCAGGTCGAGAAGCAGACGCCCTGTGTCGCCAGCCACTTCTCGCGAGCGAAGGGATGGTCTCACCCACCACCGCCTTGCATGCTTTGAACGTTTTCGTGCTGCCAGCGCTGACACGTTGGCTGAGCACATCAGCACCGCCACAGCCTCTTCTTCATCACTCGACTCGAAGTCTATGATGCTGCCAGGAGAACGCTACGCAAACACAGCCGTCAAAAACAAACGCGTCGCGCTCGGCGGGCTCTGTATCTGATCAGCTGATTGTCGCCGGTCGCCCAATTTTTCGTTGATAACAAGATCTGTACGTGACTCTCCGGGTTTGAGACTTCCGATCGCTCGCACGAAGCCTTAAAGCTTGCCGGTGTGAACGTCGCTCGCAAAATGGTCGCCAGTCGCAAAGGTCGCGCGACCGCGGCTAGTCGCCGGTGTGCTCCAGCCTTTAGTGTTTATTCCCTCCACACATAGTCGCGCTTCAATCGCAGCTCCCATAAGTCTTCATGCTAATCTCGCTATAGCAATAAATTTTGAACCGTTTTCGCCCGACCCTTCGCGATCATTGAAATAGATATTCAAACTTGTTTCACCATTTCGAGTACTTCGTATGAGCCGTCTCGATATTAAGTGAACAGTAACGTACAAGAGGGAGAGAGGTTACAAAAAAGTGGTCAACGATTTAGAGTACTTGGTACTCTACTATGGGAGAGCAGGCCCTGGATGAGGCTGCATAGACTAAAGTTACGAAAACATCACTGTGTTTAGAATAAGTTGTTAACGATTTAGAGTACTTGGTACTCTACTATGGGAGAGCTGAAAGCCGTCCCAACTAGAGATATTTCCCTAGAGTTGGCAGCACAGTATGTTTAGATACACAGTGGAAAATGAAACGTGTGCACGACGCTGTCCTGGAACATCGAACTTGGTCCATCCGTCATCTACATAAACCTCCATGGTGAATCAAGTTATGTTGTTGATTTTGGATACTTTTACGCATTTGCTTGATTTGTAATTTGTTCATTAAAACATTATCAAATGTATCAATCGGCTCCAAATTTATCTTTCAATAAAACTAATACGAGATAAATGTAGTATTGAGAGTAGCCCTATAAAACATCAGAAGTTATCACAGGCGGCGGGTGCTTTGTTTGAGAGAATTCCCCTGTTCTAGTGTCTCCAGATCCTACCAAAAAAACAAGTGCATACTCGTCGCAAAGGAAGCCCATCAAGTATAAACATTGAATTTCACCAATCTTTAAATATCTTTAATTATGGTAGAAACGCCAGGCCTGCGCTGGAAGCACCGCACAGTAAAAGCGAAAGCTGGAAGAGCACCATTTTTAAAACGTGTTGCAAACTCTCTTGGCGTTACTATAATGCAAGCGCAATTTCAAAGTACCCACTACTGCATTAATTGATTCGGTGGCTGCCGAAAATAAAGAATTATCTCCTAGCCCTTTGTAATGAGTTTGAAGCATTCGGCGACCCACCCATAACGCAATTCACAAGGTGTTATGCCTATTTACACAATTCGCATTCTGTAACGCCTGGTTGGTATTTCACTCATCTACACATTACATTGCTTAAGTCAACGCGATTCCTTCTCGACATAACGCTTGTATAAGGTTTTTGTGCAAGACAATTTCTAGCACCGGCGTGGCTTAGAAAAAAACAGCATTGCTGTATGGTAGAACACTGGGCATGGAGCGGACCCCGATTTGAACGTTATCCTAATTTGGATATATGCTTTCTTATTTCGTGTTTTTTTTTGTATCTCGTGCGTTAGCAGTTAAAGACGCCGGTGGCGCGGCGCACAATAAGGCACCTTGTTGTGATCTCATAGCAGCTGTCGCTTAAAAAAAAGGTTTACTCAAATACTAAAGAGACTTTAAATAGTCGCCTAATTGTTTTGTGCAGAGTAAGGATGTGCAACTACTATTTCCATGGTAGTTGCACAAAGACTCTCTCCAGGGTAGTCTCCATTCAGCGGGTACATTTACCAGCGCATGATTAACGTGCGCGCGGGGAACTCTCTTTCCACCTAGTCAACTAAAAGGGGGCACACGCTAAATCTGTCCCACATATAGACTTAGAAGGACGGTGGCGAAGGCGGGGAGCGCTGTGATGAACTTTCACCCCCTCCCCTGAAGGGGAACCCAGCGCACGGCTATGCACCCAACTACTCCGTCATCGACAACCACACTGTTAGTCAACTACAAATACGTACTCGTGAACGCGATGGTGGGTAGATATTGGATAATGGTAAAATGCCTATTTTGTTCCTTGCTCTCCTATCGCGCCATTTTGATATATTACCATAAGTTAGAAGTACAGAAGGACATTTAGAGCATTTTTTCTCTGCCTGTAAATGCCTATTTTGGGCGTTCGTGTCAAAGCGCCCATAAGTGCCTATGAATAATTCTTTTTTTTCCGCTTGTATCAACATTATTTACCTCATGTTTCACTTTCCCGCGTAGTTTGAGGCGGTTATTTATGTTACCAGGCCACTTTGTTTGTTCAGAACTCTATGGAATTGAACCTCGTACTTTAACTTCACCCTTAGTCGTATATCCCTTTTTTCAGGCTCAACCAACTCTCTTAAAGCCAGCGCTCCTGCACTTGTTTTCGCGCCAGCCCTTTCAATATGCATAACTAATTTCAACATGCCCGAATGTCAATCCCTCTAAAGTTCACGCTTGCTGCTTGAACGATGACAACCCCTTCAGGTCCCCCCCCCCTTCTCTGGCGTCTCCGGCGTCCGTGGTCATTCGGCAGTGCAAAGACGGGCGGCACGTTTGCTCTCGTGTTGAGAACCAATCGATGTGCAGTTCTCGCAAGCGGGATGATGCTATCATATGCGTCCTGCATGCCCTCCATGCTAGGTAGTTTCTCGTCCCCAACTCACATGCTTTCTCTTGCTCGCATGCTGCCGGTTTGGACTTTACACCCAACTTGACACTGCGAAAGATTATAAAATTCGGAACTGTATGCACACACACAAAAGAGGCAACCGATGCGCCATCGCGGACGCGTCCGAACTGTACATCACTTGAATTGCGTTGGGAAACCTTGTCGCACGCCGATAATCGAGTGATTAGGAGAGCGGCAGTGAAGAAGGCTTTCGAAGCTTCACTCACCATAACCGATGGTAACGAAAAGTGCAGCGCGCTAGTGCACGCACTGCGAAAGAAGCACGTGAGACAGGCCACTTACAATAAAATAATAATTGTTGGGGTTTAATGTCCCAAAACCACCATATGAATGTGAGAGACCGTTAAGTGGACGGCTCGGGAAATTTACACCAGCTGGGGTCTAAATCACCAAAATCTCAGCACGCGGGCATCGAGCATTTTCGCCTCCATCGAAAACACGGCCGCCGTGGCGGCGATTTGATCCCGCGAACGCGGGTCAGCAGTCGGACGCCAGTGGACCACCGTGGCGGGTCGATCTGCTTGGATTAAGCCCTGCCGCGGTGGTCTATTGGATAAGGTTCTCGGCTGCTGACACGCAGGACGCGGGAGTGAATCCAGGTTGTGTCGGCTGCATTTCCGAAGAAGGCAAAAATATTGTAGGCCCGTGTGCTCAGATTGGGGTGCACTTTAAAGAATCCCAGGTGGTCGAAATTTTCGGAGCCCTCCACTATGGCGTCTCTCATAATCATATGGTGGTATTGGGACGTTAAACCCCACATATCAATCAAATCCGCTTGCATTAAAGCTGTCAACCTGTTCGTGGGTACAGTTGTCTCAGCACACAAGCGTGAGACAACACGTGTTGGAATATTTTACTCTGACTTTAAAGTTTCCATCACTTAGCATATGCAAGCCCGCTCCACCCCAATATATATTATCACGACAAATTCACACGGTTCACTTGATTTGTAAAGTCTGCCTCTTCTTGCGTGCATCCTAAATAACAAAAATTAAAGTCAGAGTCGCTGGACGATGAATTACTTATCTTCGTTTACGTGAACGACGTGAACGACAAACAGTAAATGATAAAGCTTGTACTGCATTCTTTGACTTTCAGTATTTTCGTGACGTCAGACTTGGTTGACGCATCACTGAGAAGCTGCTTCTTGAATACTGTAAACAAGGTGCTTTTTCACGATAGAAGTGTTAAACACATAATCGCTGCTTTTGCAAGCACTTTGACGCTGTTGCTAAGGTTCTCCACATCCGTGATTTTATGTATACAAACGTGCCTAAAAAGTTTAGATTTTGCGTCCGCACTCCATTAACGTCTGATGATTGACAACGTTCGCGGTAGTCGTTATACAAGACCAATTTCTGTGTCCCGCAATGCCACCTAATCAGTACCCCTTGCTATTCGCTATTCCATTCCAAAGACATGACTACACATGCAGAATTCAGGAAATATTCTCGCGTTGAATCGAGCAGCTCGACATTGAAGCGCTAGAGAATGAAGCCCTTTAAGGCTACCAAATATGATAGCTATCAGCTGAGCTTATCACCTGTCTTGCTACTACATATGTTTTGAGATGACATTACTATGCATACGCACAGCTGCACACTCACACACACACACACACACACACACATACACACACACACATATATATATATATATATATATATATATATATATATATATATATATATATATATATATATGCGGTGCTTGAGCTTGGGTCGAAGCAATGCTTTCTGTTTTGTTTCTTTGACGTAGTATTACATAATTCCATATCATCGCAACACCGCATATATGACTCGTATACTTAAGAGTTTGCACACTAATGTTCATTATTATCTCCATAATGGGATACGAATGTACTCGAAGTAAAGATCGGAAGAAAAAACAACGCTTTAGCCTCTGAAGGGACCAAATTAAGTACGATGTAAATATTGAAATAACTAAATAATGCGTATACATGACATTAGACACTACAGAAACTGAAGAAACTTCCAGGGTGGACAAAAGGCAGCATCAAAAGAGTGACAGCATGCGTAAGCAGAAAAAAGGAAAGGGAAGCTTCTTGAATACTGCGTAAGAAGTTGTTTACACAACTATGCTTACCATCTATGTTCACTAACACAATCTAATGCGCAATTTTAGACTTGAAGTTATTATTTACGAGAAAAAAAAGTTTTCTAACAACTCTCTCGTTGTTTTTAAGAGTGGGTAGTGAATTATGAAGGCGAAAAACCTTTCGATTTTTAAGGAGTAATTGACAGGTCCTTTTTTTTTTCGTGCGAAAACACCTTCAAAATGGAGTCCCCAGTGCTATCCAAACATAGTGCCTAATGTGGAAACGGATCATCAGCCGTAAAAAAAAATCACACTGTTCCTCTTTTCTTCATCTGTTGGTTAGCACTCTTCCGCTGTTGGCTAGCAATGGCAGTCGACTACACCTGCGCCTGTGTGGCCGCTACTTCAGATCAAGAACGAGCCCCGCCTTCCACCTGCCCTCACGAAATGAAATAAAACTTACCAAAGTATGTTTACCACCACGGGAAATTTTACGTTCGTTCTTTTTTTGTTTGTTTTCTCCTCTGTGTTGATTTGTTTACGAACAGCAACGCTCTCCATGGAGACCACCATATCAGTCAAACTCGCTGTTGCTAAGTAGGAACGCTCGTCACTGCTGTTCAATCAATAGTTTGGCTTGACGTACGCGTCTACTACACAGCGGTAGAAGTCGGTGTTCTCTGGTTGATTCCATAGTTTTTTTCTTTTATTGCGATAGATATATATGTAGACACTCTCGGCTGGATTTCGCCGCGGGCGTCGACGGGGACATCGGCGTTGATGTCATGCATCGTATATGTATAAGTATCTGTATATATGAAGACGCAAGAAATAGCAAAAATACCAGAAAAAACGGCACCGGCGCGCGGAATCGAACGTGGGACCTCCACGTCGTGAATACGAGGCGTCAACCACTGAGCCACCAAAAGGCACCTCCTGCAACGTTCAAACGGCAAGCTGTTTGTTTTTACCACTTACCGCTCTTGGCAGGCATCTGGGGGGGGGGGGGGACTTATGCAGCGAACGCGCGGCAGCTTTCGTCTCTCACGCGTACTTTGGCCCGCGTAGACAATAGGAGGATGTACGTTCGATCGCTGGCCCTTATCTTGCATCGGGGAGGATCGTACGTCTTGGCTAGCCTTTCAGTTTCCTAGGAACGATTCTGTTGTTGCCACCGGGAGCACAAAGATCACTCCAATCGTTGCACAGCCTCCATTTGTAAAAGGGCGCGCTTTTCGTACACAGCGAAATAACAACTGAGACGCTTATTCGCGTTCATCTGTACCTGTGAGTACGTTTCATGCGTCCTTTGTGCGTGAGTAACAGGGGGCGCGTTTCGATCTGCATGTCATTCTGCGCGTGACCGTCCAATTTGTTGCGATCGCGCTCATTGCTTTGCCTGTGTGGCAAAGCTGTGCCTCTTTTTTTTTTACTTGGTCATTTGTGTCTGCCCTGGTGATATACAGTAGCTACAGTACTCGGCTGCTGATCCGGATGTCGCAGTTTTGATCCGTACCGCGGAAGTCACCCTTCGATGAAGTCATATAGGATTTTAGTCTGTCCGGCGCACCGCTATACGGAGAAAAAGTTTGCGGATACCGGTTTACCGGGTCTGAACTGCGCATGCGCGTGCCTTACGGGCGTTTACCGGACACGCTCAAACGCCCAAACGCCCGACCAACGCCTCCTCTAAACAATGCCTGGGGAATGGCTCGTGCTCCCAGCGGAGTTGGCCTGCTTTCAGTTTTGAGCAAGCACCGCGCGGTGGCGTTTGCGACCGAGAGGTTCTGTTCAGGCTGTCACGGTGGATGGACGTGTTTTTCAAGCGCTCCGGATCGACTGCGCATATAAGTGTTTTTGCATGTTTTGAGCTTGTATTTATAATTATAAGGCAGCGGTTGAAATCTTCTTAGCACTTATTTTATGGTACGGCTTTTTCGGGGGTCATCACCAGGTATCTTTAGTTATTGCGGGTGTGTGTGTTTGAAATTTTTTGTTGTTGTTGTGTTTTTCTTTTGCCACCCCGTGGGGGAGGTGCGCGTACATTGAACACGCAAATTTTTGTAGTAGAGCTTAGACTTTCTTTTTTTTTCGTAGTGCACGGCTCGACTTTAGTAATTATCGAGTATGGGGAGAATTGGTGTCAGAAAGACATGGTTAAAAAGACTGTAAAGTGTTCAGGATGTGGAGTGGGTTTGAAAGTGGACCCAAGCGTAGAAGCAGATGGAGAAGAGGCTGACGCGTAGTGTAAGCAATGTTAGGTCGAGGAAAAAATGGAGAAAATGATGGTTGCCCAAAGTGAACTGCTGGTGAGAATCAATGAGCTCGAGACTGCGTTGGCGACAGAGCAAGAGAAAACGAGGGCATTGGGAGAAAGACGGAAGTCCACCAAGGAAGCACTAGCGAAGCTGAACAAAGAAGCGGCCTACGGAGAGAACACTAGGGAACCAGCAACCAGAACGGTGGAGAAAGAAGAGCAAGCAAGTTTGGAAAAAAACCGGATTAGCCGGTTCAACTGTCGCAAGGCCCAACTTCAGCGAGGTAGAGGTGGGGCTGGGACGGGACAAAGCAGCCGGCGTCACAGGTGCAAGTAGCCGCCAGGTGCAGGACGCTCCAGCTGAAAAGTCATAGCATGTGATAATCGCCGGGGACTCGAATTTAAATCGATGCACAGAAGCCATAAAAGAGAGGGTAAGAGGTGACAAGAGGGTTGCAGCAGGGGCGTTCCCAGGACGCCAGCTTGAAGCAGTCATGAAGCAAGCGAGCGCAAAACTCAAAACTACAGCTGATAGACGAAACCTCGTGATAATTTCAGGTGGTTTAAACGATGTCTTAAATGAAGATACAGCAGGACTAGCAGCCACACTGGCGAAAGGTGTCGATGACATGCGCACCACTTCTCCTAAGGTACAGGTAGTGATATGCACAATACCGGAAGTACCTGTGCGTGATAGCAACGTGCAAAGAGCGGTTGTCAACGCAAACCAAGAGATATGGCGGATGAGTCGAGAGAAAGGCTTTCAGGTGGTGGAAATAAAAAGAGAGGTGCATAGGTGGGGTGCTTTTCAACGAGACAGAATTCACTTCGATGGGCGGCCAGGTCACGAGGTGGGTTGGCGACTTGCAGGACGCGCAGTAGCTTTTTTGGGGGGCAAGCGAGCCCTTCGGGGTGCAGGATAGCTAGTAACGAGGAAAACAACTAGAGAGACTCTTCGACAGGTGTTATGGACAGATACGATTCCAAAGTGGCACCAATGTCTAAGATAGGTAGAGTCCGGGGCATAAATAGACGTAGCCACGAGCGCCGAGCCCATTCAGACATAGGGTATATTAACATGCAGCGTGGTAGGAACAGGCTGAAGTGGGAAGAGATAGAAGAACAGCTAAGGGAATAGAGGCCGATAGTGTACGGTTTTGTAGAGACACATCTCAGGGACATGGAACAACCTCCGAACAATCCGGAATACGCGTGGGAATATTGTAATAGGACAGAAGGCAGCAGAAAGGGAGGTGGTATTGGGGCATTCATTCATAAAAGTACAGACTGGCAAAGGGTCAAGCAGGAGTGCAAGGAACATTTATGGCTAAAAGGGAAAGTGGCAGGTCAAATGACACTCCTTGATTTCGTGTGCTTGTGGACGGGAGCAAAGGCCAGAGAGGAAAACCAGGCAATGGTAGAGTGTATATCAAAGGACATTGAGGAGTTAGGAAGAGAGTGCGAGATAATTATACTAGGAGACATGAATGTACACATAGAAGATATAGATGGGTATACTGACCCGACAGGCAAAATGATCATGGATATGTGTGAAAGGCTTGATTTGATCATTTAAAACAGTACCAAGAAGTGTGAAGGGCAAATAACATGGGAGGTAGGAAGGCTGCAGTCGACGATAGATTATGCACTGATGTCACATAGGATATATGATAAGCTCAGGGGAATGCACATAGATGAAGGTGGCTCCAGAAGTCTGGGTAGTGATCACAAACGTATCAAGTCAACTTTTGCAAGAGCAGTGAAAGTGGGAAGGAGACAAGATGAGCAACTACAGGAAAATTTTTACTCAGGAAGGCAAATTGAAATAGCCACTAAACAAATTGAGAAAGTAATCACGGAGGATAATAAGACAGTGTGGACATACACAAATCTAGTTAGACTCTTTGAGCTAGAGCTTGCTAAGGCGCGTAACAAGTCACCCCGGAAAAGAAGACACAAACGCAAAAGTTGGTGGGATGAGGAAGTTAAGAGAGCCATAGCAAAACGTCAGGAAGCCTCTAGAGAACACAGACATGCTAAGCAGCGGGGTGAACCGACAGAAGATGTTGAAAGAAAATGGGAAACCTTTCTAAGCTGTAGAAGGGCTGCATCCCTTCTGATCAATGAAAAGATTACAAGAAAGGGAGCTCAGTGGCTGGCAGAAGTACATAAAAAAGATATAAAGGCAGCTGCGAAATTTTGGAACCACCTAAACTCCCTAAGAAATACGACGAGCCTAGAGCAGAGTTTTATAACTACAGCCCAAGGTTCCAGGCTAGAAGGGGACGAAGCTATGGAATATATAAGAACAAGGGTGACAGAAAAATTTCAACAAAGAAGTACTTTATGCACCACAATAGACAAGTACGAATCAAGTGGTGCAATGGCTCCATTTTCACAACGAGAGTGGGAAAGGGCTGAGAAAAGGGTTCCTAGTAGTACATCGACAGGCCCAGATGGCATTCCAATTAGGCTGATAAAGACATTAGGTCCGAAGTCTAAGCAGGCTTTGAGAAAGACAGTGAGCAAAATAATAATCGACGGTGAAGTTCCCGATGGATGGAAACTTAGCAGGATGACCATGATCTATAAAGGAAAGGGGGAAAAAGCTGACATAAACAACTACCGTCCTATAACAGTGACATCAGTGGTCTACAGGCTGGCGATGCAGATTATAAAGGAAAGACTGCAGGCAAGGATAGAAGATGAGGAGGTGCTGGGGGAACTGCAGAATGGGTTTCGGAAACACAGGAGGTTGGAAGACAATCTGTTCTCACTGACGCAGTGCATCGAAATAGCAGAAAAGGAACACAGGCCCCTGTGGCTAGCATTTTTGGATATCAAGGGAGGCGTACGATAGCGCAGTTCAAGAGGAATTGTGGGGAATAATAAACACACTAGGCGTGGAACATGTAGTCACCAATCTTTTAAAGGGTATCTATAAAGGTAACAAAGTAGTTATAAAGTGGGAAAAACAGGTATCCAAGCCTGCAGAGGTAAAACGGGGGCTTAGGCAGGGGTGCCCCCTGTCACCCTTATTATTCATGATGTACTTACAAGGATTAGAGGGAAAATTAGAGGGAAGTGGACTGGGCTTCGACCTCTCTTTAGTCAAAGGAAAACTTATTGATCAGGCACTACCAGCATTAATGCACGCAAGTGATATAGTGCTAATGGCCAACAACAAGAAAGATTTGCAGAGATTGATGGACATCTGCGGTAATGAGGGAGATAGGTTAGATTTTAGATTCAGTAAGAAAAAATCAGCAGTCACGATTTTCAATGACAACGAAGGTAGTGAGCTTAGGATACAGGAGGTCATGCTAGAGATAACAGATAAATACAAATATCTGGGCGTATGGATAAGCAATGGGACCGAGTACCTGAGGGAACACGAAATATACGTGACGACTAAAGGTAACAGGAATGCAGCAGTGATGAAAAATAGGGCACTGTGGAATTACAATAGGTATGATGTTGTGAGAGGAATATGAAAAGGGGTCATGGTTCCTGGCCTGACGTTCGGGAATGCGGTCTTGTGCATGAGATCAGAAGTTCAAGCAAGATTAGAAATTAAGCAACGTGGAATAGGTAGGCTTGCTTTAGGAGCTCGCGGGAATACACCAAATCAGGGAGTACAAGGTGATATGGGATGGAAATCATTTGAGGGCAGGGAAGCTAGCAGCAAGATAAAATTTGAGAAGCGATTGAGAGAAATGAAGGAAGAGCATTGGGCTAGGAAGGTTTTCAGCTACTTGTACACAAAGAATGTCGATACAAAATGGAGGAAGCGAACTAGGAAAATGACTGGTAAATACTTAGAAAACAGCAGGTGGCCAAACCAAAAAGAACTATCGGTTAAGAAGAAAGTGAAGGAAACCTAGACTGACATGTGGAAAATGGGCATGATTAAGAAGTCCGCACTCGAGATCTATCGAACTTTTAAGCAGGAAATTGCCAAGGAAAGGATCTATGATAATACTCGGGGTAGTTCTCTACTGTTTCAGGCAAGGACGGGAGTACTGCGAACCAAGACATATCGGGCCAAATACGAAGGGGTAGACACAGTATGCAGTGCGTGTGGAGAGGAAGAAGAAACTGCCGAACACTTGATAATGTTCTGTAATGGGCTTCACCCTGTAGTTCAGGATGACGGCGCAGAGTTTTTCAGAGCACTGGGGTTTAGGGACCGGGAGGTCAAAATAGACTTTAAGCAAGTAGACTTAACTAGAAGGAGGTTATCTGATTGGTGGCTAAAGTCAAGGCACGAGTGAAAATTAAACTCTTCAGCCATAGAGTTTCTCACAATACTTACTAGAGGGAACTCTGGTGCTAGTGTCTATGGGAGCTGCCACAGAGCGCTTCACCGAGCATGGGATTGATGGGTAGTACACACATTTGTCTAAACTTCGTGCTTCTGGCCTGCTTTTGACTCCGTGTGTGTTCGTGTGACTTGAAGCTGTTTTCTCATGAAACAAAAATCGGCAAATGTTCAGCGATTGCGCTTCACCACCCTATTTTTTTAATTACCTTTTCAAATTGGGTCACAAAGTTTGAAAGGGATGAATCTTTCTTTCAAAACAAAATTAAAACACAGCAATAAACGAAGCCGCAAGTACGATTCGCCACCCGCAAGTACGAAGACTGGGCAAATGTGTGTACTACAGTATAGTGTTCTAGAATAATGGGTAGTGAGCCCACTCTACGGGCAGAGGGTACGTTGCCGTGGCGCAAAAAAAAAATGTCAACGAGTTTTCGTTTTCTTGAGTGCCCGCGTGGCGGCGCTACCATCGTCAGCAATGGGAGTTTTCACCTTTTCACTCCGCTTCTGTGTTGGCTGTGTGTCGTCATCGCTGCAGGTTTACGGCCGAGCAGTGCTTTGTCAATACGTTCCATTTTTCAGTTCTTATAGTTGTGAATAATGTAGATTGGTAGTGAACACCTCGCGGTCATTGACACTTGATGGCACCATGTCGCCAGAACCATTGTTATGCGCCCGGATGCCAGACGGGCTACGTTCACGTAAAAGGGGCTTCAAAACCGTCACTGTTCGTCGTCCCCAGGGATGAGAGACTCAGAAGACTGTGGGAGAATAATTTACACCGTGCGGACAAGCCACTCGAAGACACAACTGTGGTTTGTGAACTCCACTTCGAGCCTCGGTACGTAATTCGCGATTATGTACACACCATCGGCAGTAAAGAAGTGCGAATCCCACGCGGGAGCCCTATGTTGAGCAGTGACGCTGTTCCCACTATTTTGCCAAATATGCCATCGTAATGACGCTGTTCCCACTATTTTGCCAAGTTTGCCATCGTATCTCACCAAAAAAGCAGTGAAAGAAAGGCCGCCTCGAAAAAGGTAGTCTGAAAGTCATGCTTCGCCGTGAAGCGCCGGCTGTGCATGAAGGCAACTCGACGGTGTTGCACACAAACGCCGTAAATATTCCGGATCCAGACGCTGCAGCATCGAGGCCAGAAGACGAACAGCTGGCCATCAATGTAGAAGTTTCTTCTTCAGAAAATCCGCAGGAAGACCGCAAGTCTATGTCGTTATTTAGCTGTCTCGAGGTACCATCGCCGCACTGGACTAAGCACATCTTTCCAGATCACAAAGGCATTGTGTACTGCACGTCCGTGTTGACACCGAAGAATGAAGTACGATCGGAAAAAGTGGTCATGTTTTTTGAGTCACGCATTGCGAGCTACTGCAAAGTGTTCATCAGAGGTACCCTGGAAAGAAGGCACCGTGGAAACAGAGGCAGCAGCAGAAGAAGTGCTGAAAACAAGTGATCGTATGTGCATTTGCGTTGGAGCAATATCTCACGAAGACTATGAAGAGCAATTTTTTACGAAGAAGCTAAAGGACCATGTGGTTACATGCAACGAAATGTACTTCAGCATTAAGTGTCTTGGCCAGGTTGATAAAAACGGTATTTATAATGTGCATTTTTACTAGTATGACAGCTATAACTCTTGTCGCTACGTAAGATTTCTTGCCAGATATTGCAACCTAATTAACTGCACCTTTCTTTCAGGAGCACAATGTGTGTCTTGCCGCTCTTTGAAACGAGCACTGCAAATCCGACGAGCCCGGGTGAAGCGAACAGCAACAAGAAATTGCCAATATGCAGCGCTGAAGTTGCGTGTTGTGGCCAGAAGAAACACTAGATTGTTTTCTCGCTTGAAAAGTGTGAAAAAGAAGCTGGAACAAATGCAAATTAGGAATGCTGCTATAAAAACAGAAACTTTGGAAGCACAGATTGCAAGGCTTCCACCAAGACAGCAGGAAGCTGTGTGACAGTGCTTTGCAGCTTCAAGAGTAAAACCCACTGGGTTGCGCTATACAAAAAGCTGGGTTTTAGATTGTTTAATCATGAAGATGAAGAGCCCTCGCCTGTATGAACACCTTCGTCGCAATAACATCCTAGCCCTTCCATGTAAATAAACCCTGAAGCGCTATGTACGTGCATACCACACTGTGCTTGGCTTTAGTGAGAGAGTCCTAAAGCAGCTAAAGAAAAAGACCGCGGAGCTTGATGTATGGAAGAAACACGGTCGGTGGATTGGTCATCGACGAACTGAAACTGTCAGAACATTTTTCAGTGAAGAAGTCAGGTGCAATTGAGGGTTTTGTGGATTTAGGTCCATTTACAACTTCCAAGAACAAAGGTGTACCATGTGCCCACGGTATGGTTATCCTTTTCGTCCCATTTGAAGGCAAATGGAGTCAAGTTATTGGTTACTTTGCTACACATGGAAACGTGAAAGGGGACACACTCGCCAAAGTTGTCATTGAAGCAACCATACTAGCTGAAAAGAGTGGGCTCTTTGTGGATTTTATTACTTGCGATGGTGCAAGTTGGAATAGAAATATGTGGAAAGTACTTGGGATTCAAGCGACAGCTGACTCTACTACTTCGAAAATTGAACACCCCAGTGATGCATCACGGCACCTATATTTTATATCTGACTTCCCACATCTCATCAAATGCCTACGGAACTCGCTGCTGAAGTCTGGATTCAACACCCCTGCAGGTCATGTAAGTCCAATGTTTTTTACGCATATCACACATTAGATTTCATATATGCTTACATTATCTCCAAGCTTAACCAGGTGCATTTCAATATGGTCCACTTAATTTCATTGCAGGTTGATATGCAACATGTAAGGGAAGCTCACAAAATAGACTCCTCCAACGTGACCCTTAAAGTGATGCCGGGCATAACACGGTGTCACCTGGATCCTAATGGATTTGAGAAGATGAGGGTCAGCTATGCCTTCCAGCTATTTGGGACAAAAGTCCTCCAAGCTTTCCACCTATACAAAGACAAGTTGGAAGCAACACTTGGAAGGATGGATGTAACACAAGAGTTCTTCAGGTGAGTCGTCTCTTGTCATAGGCTGGTTAAAATTAGGTAGTGAAATGTCTGATATAACCAACTTGTAAATGAAAATTATATCTTAACAGCATGCATCAATAGCACCGACATTTGGGCGAGTTGTTTTTGGTTCATAGTTATGAACGGCGCAAAACACACGTGACACAAATGGACATCCTTGTGTTTTAGATGCGGAAGCATCTTATACTCGCGCCTTGTAGTGCGCCGTTCATGCCGTCCGCACCGCTTCTCGAACATTCGACAGCTGACGCGCGCGCATGCGCCGTCGCGCCGTCGCCCACCGTCTGTGCCGGGCGCGCTTCTCCTTCGAGAACATTCGACAGCTGACAGCGCATGCGCCGTCGCCATCTGTGCCGCGCGCGCGCTTCTCCTTCGAGAACATTCGACAGCTGACAGCGCATGCGCCGTCGCGCTGTATATATACTCAAGGTCGGCGCTCGCTCGCTCAGTTGCCGCTCGTCCGTTGGTTTGTACGGCGCGTCGATGTCCGAAGTCGCCGTGAAATGAATGCCAACGAATCCACAAACACAATGATCGACGTCGCTTCGACCAGCGCCGCCCTTTCGTATACGTGTGTACGTGTTCACTCATTTAACACCCCCTCCTACAACCACGTTAACCAATTTAGCCATCGACCCAAGTAAGTCGCAATTTAACACCCCATTTCACAACCACGTTAACCAATTTAGCCATCGACCCAAGTAAGTCGCACTTTAACACCCCGTTAACCAATCATATGCTCCGCATCATCCTCAGTGTTCCCCCTAGGGAAGCTGCGGGCAATTTTTTTCGTCATTTTGTGTCTCGTGTGTTTTGCGCCGTTTATAACTATGAAGAATGCATCATGCATTGTAAACTACAAAATTATGAAAACAGCTGTTTTGCATATTTCAGCAAAATCTACCAGCTCATGAGAGTGATGACATCGCGGTCCCCTTCTGAAGCCCTCAGACCGTGTTCATCAGGAACAGCAGTGTTGCAGGATTTTCTGTCCTACCTCAAAGCATGGGAGCAGCATACGAAAGGTGGAGGAGGCTTTCTGAGCAATTCCACTGCTGCTGGCCTACGTGTGACCATTTCGAGTACACTAGAGTTGCTTGACTATCTCACTGAAAATGTTGGCTTTAAATACCTGAAGACTGCAAAAACTAGCCAGGATCCTTTGGAAAACCTTTTCGGTATTATCAGGCAATCTTCTGGCAGTAATGATCATCCAACACCAACTCAGTTTTTGAGTACAGTAAACTGCATGTCATTCTATGGTTTAGTTAAGGGTGTCAGTCAAGGAAACTGTGAAGAGGGCACGCTAGGTTTCCTTTTGGAAGTTAGTAGCCCACGAGACACATCGCAAAATGCGGCAGGCATGGATTTAGCACCGAGCTCTTCTCCGAATGCGCAGGCGTTGGTTATACCTTCCCAGGACCACAGCCAGCATGTTGCGAGGAGCGACTCGAGAATTATATTTTACATTGCTGGCTACGTGGCACGAAAGTGCATTTTGAAAAGCAATTGTAAAGATTGTTTGATAACTTACCGCACCTGCTTCAGACGAAAGCTTTCAGCTTGCAAGGTTGACACTATTTCGTGATAATGGTGGACTCCTCTACCCAAGTGCTTGCCTATTTCGGTTCATAAAGAAGCTTGAAGACTTGTTCACGGGCTGCTTTTCTTGTGAACAACTCCATGCAGACAGCATTTTAAATGTGCTGATCATTGTGAAAGCAAGGCTTTGGCAAGAGGTTGGGTGCCCAAGCCATGTCTCAATGCTCTCTCAAAAAATAATACAATTCTATGTTGTTACACGACTTCATTTTTACATTAAGGGGCTAAATACAGACAGAGCAGGCAAACGCCAGAAAGCAAAGCACTTAAAGATAAGCCGCTGCTGTTAAATATCTTTTCCTTGCTTTAGAAGATTTTTAAAAATTTAATATTGTTCCTGTGTGGACTTTACAAGTGTAGGTTAAATTTGATGTATAAATCCTTTCTGATTATTCTTTTTCTGTTTCACTGACCCAAATACAAGAGAATGCCAGATTTGAAAAACAAGCAAAATAGTATGTTGCCACTCGCCACGCATACTATAGCAATAAACCCTTGACTAAGTGACAACTTTGCTTAATTCAATTGTGAATGGTGACTTTGGTCCTCGGCGTACCATCAACAGTGCGATTAATATGATCTACGAGAACATCTGTAGATCTCTATAAAAATGCATGTTATTTGAATGGAAATGTGTCTATTATTTGTCCTTTTCAGTATTTCTTCTGATTCAGTGTCTTTACTTATTGTGTGAACAATATGTGTTGAGTGTTCATGTGTTTTTGTGAACTTTTTTATGCCAAGTGTGCTATTGAAAATATTCAGCATCTCTTTGTGATTATTTGTAGTTGTGAATATTTTTCTAGCATCTATTGGGCTGTTTTAGGAGACATGCTCTTTGTCGCACACGCTGATAAGTACATAATGGGGCAAGGCCCTCTTCAAGCCATTTCAGCTTTTTCCATCTGCTTTCACTTTGAGAAAAAAAAATGAAAGTGATTGATATGCGTGGCTTTTGTGGAGTACCGTCATTGTGCTGCCCCACCAAATAAGCTTTTAACTTATTCCCGTGAACGATTGTTGTCTATATTTCTTTCCACACCTTCATTACAAATTCACTTTTATTTCTTGGGCATGATTAGGATAGGTCTTTCCTTCTGTGCACTACCACACATTTTCTTGCACTTTTCAGGAGAATATATCAGCTGGGAGCGTGTAAGGTGCTTAAGTTTGTAGTAATATTGTTTTATTTAGTGAGAGTACGACTTCACTAAAGTTACTGTTGAGTACAAACGCTAGCATATTGGTGGAGAAATGTGAGCCGCTGATATGCAACTCTGCGACTTAATAAATTAGTGATCATGAAAGCATTAGTCTCTTTTATCTAAAGGCAATCGATGTCAGTGCACGTTAAAATTTCCGGAGGCCTCCACTACGGCGTGCTTCATAAGCAGAAAGTGGTTTCATAAATCAATTATCTAAAGGCAATAAAACTGCGAGAGCGCAATACAAAACTGGCTGTTTACAGCGTATATTGCATCCCGCTGATGACGCGCTCATGTTTAGCGATACTTCATGCGCCAGAACGACGGCCAAAGCAAGAATATGCTCATGCAAAAAAAGAAAAGCAACGAAAATGGCTATGAACAGGGGTTGCACAAGAGTAGTTTGTGCTTGAAGCGCTGGCAAACTAACCTTCGCGCTGCGTTGGCCGAGAGCAGCAACGCGTCGCTTCCATTGCAGGTGGTGGTGGCGCCATCTACCAAGTGAGACATAAAGTGCGTTAGTGCACGGCCTCCAGTCAGCCCACTACCCCTTTCTAGAACACTTTAACTACAGTACCCAACCTTTCTATGGTCGCTGAACGATCGCAGCGACAGAGTGCCCTCAGGTTAATTTTGAGAAACTCTATGGTACTAGTACTACTAGCTAAGCGTTTTTCATCTGCGGCCTATAGGGGCGCGTCAGTCGAGATTTGTTCGAGACCTGCAACTACACACCGCTATTTCGGAGGCTATGCAAAGTTTCGCGTTGTTGCACCGTCAGCCACAAGTATTAATTAATGAACCCAAACCTGAATTTATTTATTTTTCTCTTAAAAAGTGAGTTTGAAGATTTGTACTTTGCAATGAAGAGTTTAATTTTCACTCTTGTCTTGGCGAGTGAAATATTAGTCTTGGTCGCGAGCGTCACCGTGCGGAGCTTCTTTAAAACTGAAGGCAGGCCAACTCCGCTGGGAGCGCAAGCCATTCCCCAGGCATTGTTTAGAGGAGGCGTTGGTTAAGTGATTGTAGAACACTATAGCGAGGGGTTCTTGGCTCCGCAAGATAATCTGCATTATCTTCAAGTTGTAAAAAGTTGTACCGAGCGGTTGTGGTGTTTCGGGCCTGTCTGTGGGGATATACGACTCGCTGGCGCGACGCGTGTGCGAGAAAAGACGGAATATCGCTAACACGTGCGGTGGTCCAAGCCCATGACGGTTGGCACCCGTCGCGCAGGTAAGCACGCACTTCTTCGAAACGAATCATGCGTAGCGCCTTATCTAACGTTATCGAAGCGCGTCCCGCGGGCGATGGGTGCTGTGCCGATCTACACTAGCCTTCAACTTTTTCGACGGGGTGCCGTTTGTGTCGACCACGGACCGAAGGATCTACCGCGGTAGTGACCAGAAACGAGCGGCCACTTGTTGCGTTCATTTTAGGCCTACGTGCTTGACCGAGCCGCGCAAATTCAAACCGCTGGCGTCATTTGTCCTTTATTTTTTTTCTTCTTTGCGAAGCGAGCCTTATGTTCGCTACGGTTTGTGGCACATCGTTCAACCCGCGAGAAGCGCTTCGCACCGATGAATTCTACCGCGGCACCGATCGCAAGCAGCGGTGTTTCGACCTTACGCATCCTAGCGAACGCCGTGTTTTGTTTTTATCTTCGCTCAATGACGTTATTCTTCTCTCTTTTTTAGGCTGCACATCTAGCATGCGTCCCGCACGGTCAAGTTTAATTCGCGTATCCGAACTTCCAACTTGGAAAATTATATTGTAACCTGGCTAACCTGTCGCGGCAATATGCTGGTGTTCCTAGTCACCCGGCCCGGCGTTGTAACTTTGGTAAGTCGGGTCTCCGCTAAACAAGGGTGGCGCATGCTTCATACTAGCCGTAAATACTACGCTTGTCGCTAGTAACTTTCTTACGGATGCACTAGAAAGCGTAAACGAGAGAAACAGTGCGTATATTGCACTGCAATGTAAAAATGTCGGTATTACACTTGTAAAAATGTCGGTTGCAGCGACAACCCATGTTCACGAATTTTTCATCTGGCAGAGAGAAGCATTTTTACATTGTTTCATGATGTGAATGACGAGTTGACTGAGAAACACTCTTTTGCATTGTTTGACACTGTGTCGTCTTCCTTTGCAGCACATTAAAGTGTGCTTCATACACCCTTGTGGACCATGATAAATGGAAGTAGCAAGTCGCACGAGGCGCTCAAGGAGTTCCTCCGCAAGCGAGTCGAATCTCACCCGGGCATCTCGATCCAGAAGTTGACTGGCCAACTGTCCCAGCTTCCCGCTGAAATCCGCATGAAGTATGGCGGCAACGTCGACTCCATCCGCCGGGTGCTTGAGCAGTTTCCAGACATCTTCGTTATTCGCAATCGGGATCAGGTTCACGTGACCACGTCGAAGAGTTCCAGCAAGACGACGGGAGCATCGTCGTCTGCGGGTGGCAGTGATGACGAGACCACCACCCTGACAGGTGCCAAGGGAAAAGTTTATCGTTTGTTGAAGACATACGGCTTCATTTCGGTGCAGCACCCGATTAGCACGAGCGTTTACTTTAGCCTGCACTCGTTTGAAAACGGACAGCATTCGAGTCTCTTCGCATCTGGCCTTCAGCTCGGAGACGATGTCGTTCTAGACGCGGAGATGGGCCCCAATGAGGGCGAGGCCAAATTTCGCGCCAGCAGGGTGGCACGTATTAAGGGCGGGAACGCCGCTACTCCGTCCGATTCGTCGTCGCCTGCGTCGCAGACTCCGGTGTTTGCACCACTCATGAACCGAACTGGTGCCATAGAGACTCTGAAGGACGAGTTCGGTTTTATCAAATTGGAAAAAGAGCAGGAGTGCGCGTTTTTTCACGCAGACGACATCGAAAGGTACCTCGGGACGGCTGTGCCCGCTCTGCCAGAGGTGTTGGCCGTCGGGGACAAGATTCGCTTTGACGCCGACCTCAACAAGAACACGACTGCACGGGCCAAGTGGGCCGTGACGACCATACACAGCATACAAAATGTTCCTCCGTGCCATTCGGGTAGCGAGACGGAAGGCAGTGAGATAGCTCCGGGTACTATCATCAAGCGAGATGGACTCATATAGATGGTCAAACCGGAGTTTGGTTTCATCAAGTTCGGTACGAATAACCGTGACCGTGCCTTTTTTCACATTAACAATGTTGTGATGCCGCCGCGGGACACTATCAAGAGCCTACCGGACGTGTTCACCATCAACGATCGCGTGCACTTCAAAGCCAAACCTAACCAGAAGCCTTCTGAGAAGGTCAAATGGCAGGCGACGACGGTATGGCTCAGTGAGTTTGAGCCCAAAGGTGACGGACTTAATTCTGCTGATGAGAGCGGTAATGAGGTATTCCTTTCAGAGGACGAATCGGACATTAGGGACTTGATACAGGAGCGACTGGCTGCCGACACTGATGACGACATGGACGACGACATTTTGGGAGCGGGATCGAGGCTACCGGCCGCCTCGGCAAATACGATAGTGGATGGACTGAAGCAGTACTTGCGACCCGTCAGCCCCGATTTGTTGCCTCTCCCGAACGACACGAAAAGTTTGTTCGACTTTGACAAGGACGATTCCTTTAGCCCGGTGCCGCAGTCGGTCGAGCCATCCATAGTAATCTTTCGGGGCGCAACAGGGCTTGTCACTGACATCACTGACTTCGGTGGCACAATTGAAGTCCAAGACAAAGCGTGTTCAGTGGGTTCTGTGAAGGTGAACTTCTTCAGTGGTGTTTTTTACAGCGATGGGATGCTGTGTACGAAGCGCCTGAGTGAGGTGCTTGGCTGCGGAGACGCGGTGTCGCTGGACTTCATGGTTGGAAGCAATGGAGGACATGAGGAGGTGCGGTGCGACCTGGTGTGGCAGGGGGCGCGACCCCAGGGTGTAATTCAGATGAGCCCAGAGGATTTTTGCCGTCGGCTGCAGATCAAGGTCCCCGCACGTCATGGGGGACCCTCGTACGAAGACTTCCAGCTGGAATTGTGAGTCGGATTTACCTTTGCGCACCTTTCCTGCTTTTGTCCGTAGTCTCAACACCGTCACTTATTTTAGCTTCACTAACAACGTTGCAGTGCTAAGAGCATTTGGCTGAATGGCTCTGTGTTCATGGTGCTTGGTGGTAGGCAAGGCTGCTGGTGTTATTTTAAACAAAACTTTTGCAACTCGCATATT
The DNA here is from genome assembly GCA_013436015.1 of Rhipicephalus annulatus. Lineage (NCBI taxonomy): Eukaryota > Metazoa > Arthropoda > Arachnida > Ixodida > Ixodidae > Rhipicephalus > Rhipicephalus annulatus. Next base: position 333,674 of record WOVY01002606.1, on the reverse strand, counting down.
TCAGTGCCAAGGTTGCTTCGGGCAAACTGGTGCCAGGGAAGGTACAACAGTGTGTTGCTTGAATGTGCGCTGGTCACCTGCGTATTTTACTTGCTCTCTCTGGAAAGTTTTAATCAGTGCAGGAGTATGTATGAATTTCGCTGCACTGACGAGGTGTGCATGTCATTCCCTCCCTTCTAGTTCTTGTGTTACTTTGTCCTAAATATCTCTTCATATCTTGCCAACAAGGCGGAATCTCTCCCGTAGCATTTGCACTGTTGTAAAGTACACCTTTTAGGACATCGAAAGTGGATTTATTTTGAGGAAGAAATTTCAAGATTGCTTCAAATGTTTTTAATATTGGCGAGTCTTCTGCTAATGTTTCATGTGATGGTTAATTCCCTACAATAGAAAGGCATATATGTTGAATTTGTCAGCTGGCTATTGGGTGATTGGCTATTTCAGGGTTTGGCAACCTTTTAAGAGGGACGGCCCCATTGAATGAAGTAGACCGTGGAGGCTGAATGGCTAATTAAAAAGGGGTGGAGTGTTTTGCTAGCATAGAAATAAAAGAAAAAGTAAACGAATGGACTATTATGCAAAAAACTAGAAGAAAAGTCATGTTTGGTTGTCAGTATGCATGTCGCTAAGTTGTAATTTACAAGCATAGGTACTAAAACCCCACTTGAGGTCCAAACTTCCATTCATGCCAGCCTTCAGATAGTGAGTCACAAAGGGAAGGTTCTTGGAGTGTGCCCAGGGCTGCATAATACTGTCTTCCGAGCCCCAGGTTGCTACGCCCTGGGTTGTGTGAATAAAAAAATAAGGCTTGTGCAGTTTGGACTTATGTTCGTACTGTGAGCCCCACTTATACTTTTTCAGTCAACTCTCATGCTTAGCAGTTGAAAGCTGCTTGTCATGGAAAAAAAAAATTAATTTTGCAGGCGGCCTGGGAAGTGTTGTTCACTCGCAGTAGCATGGGCCGAGATCTTGTACCCACTCCAAAAAAGAAAAAAAGGAACAAATGGTGTCGCTGCATGTAATTGGTTGAAGCTTGCATGAATGTCTCTTGTGTGTGACGTATGCAGGACAATCGACCAATAGCTCGAGGAAAAGGTAATGTGTACAAGATCCAGGCCTTGGTGTTCACTTGATTTAGTTTAAACAAATGATGCAAGCAGTAGCTTAGCGGGTTCTAAGTGCTGGATATATTAATAGAGTAAAATTGACCATTGAGGCAGTAGTTCTCACCAGTACTAGACTACGAGGGTCGTTAGTGCTTCATTTACCCTCTTTTTGCTGTACTTGTGTTCCATGCAAATTGGCAGTGGCTGGCTGCCCACACCCATGTGTCATTAGCTTCTTTAGATTACAAGGCAGTTGTACTGAAATTGCAGATTGAGAACAAGACAGCTTTAGGTGGCACATATATAGTGGAGCGGTTGCAAAGTATATTACATTTCGAGTAAGAGAGAGTAGATGTGACACCCTGTAATGTTCATATTATAGGTTGACGAGGACGAATGCTGGGCATGGAGCTGTGGTTTTATTTCTCGGCTGTGACACATTTACCTAGGAGGTGAAGTGAATAAAAAAATAATAAAACCTGCGCACATTGGTGTAAATGTGGTTTGAAAAAGCCCAGATAGTCAAAAATAATCTGGAGTCCGGCCCCGCCCCTGTAACGCAGCGGGCTTCGTAGTTGTCATTGCTTACGTACACTACACCCTAGAACTTGACTGGTGCCGCTTCACTGTACACGTGAAACTGTTCAAATGATTACAGCGCCCTTTTTTTTTGTCGTAACAGGGAGGAGGCGGGCCACTGCAAGTCCGCGCACACAAGTATATCGAACAGCATCAACCTGCACAGGAGAAAGAGCCACCAAAGTCCGCCATCCTTCCCACCAACGTCCAGCGAAGCTTCGCCATCGGGGAGCATTCACGGGGAACGTGCCATTCCAAAGGACATCTGTGGTGAGTTAATAACAATTCAGCCCTCAACCAACTGAGTACTATTAAAACATGTCACTCTGTAGACTACTTTGGTGATAGCTTTGCCGCCATAGCGACGCTACATAATACCGAGCAACCCCCTAGCGTACCTATGTATTCCGTAAGAATGCTTTCCCCCCCAAGACCTGTCATTCCCAGAGTGCCGTGGTTCTATTGAGAGGTCAGAAGGTGAATGCAGACGGTTTCGCGTGCATAGTCAGCCAGAGTGATAGCCACAGCTATGCACCTGTTGCCAGAGAAAGACAGGGGAAACTGGCCAAATAGGTCTAAGCCAACGCGAAATAACGGTTCTGCTGAAATGTCGAGGGATCGAAGGCAACCCCCGGGGAGCGTCGATGGCGTTATGTGGCACTGACTACTCACTGCAGTGTATCCACATATGGAGCGTGAAAGCCTGGCTGACGGAAGCGTCGGTGGATCTGGTCGCAAGTGCACGATACACGAAGGTGACGGGCGGTTGGAAGGTCATGAAGTGTGTGAAGAACATCCGAGCGGAGCTGTTTCGGAGCAGCAAGTAGCAGGGTTGGTCTGTCAGGATGAAAGTTGTGGGATTAGAGCGTACCATTTCGGAGGACGAACAAGCAATAAGTCTGTTTGGTGGACAACGAGTCTAGGCGTTCGATGATCGTATGCAAAGATGCATCACCGTGTTGCGGTGCATCATTGATGAACGTTTTGCACTGCCTCCGTGATAAGCCAGTCTATGACCAAGTGACATCATGTGATGACATCATGTGTCGTTCACATAATGTGACGTTGAGGATATGTTTTGAAATTTGGCTATCTGGTTATATCACGTTGACATCATATGGTAATAGCCTGGCGATTATTTTTTTGCATCAGTTGTGTTGACACGGATGCCATGGGATGCCAACCAATGTTGACACTCAGTTTTTCTTCTTTGATGAGGCGCTTAAGGCTTTAGCCTTAAAAGAGAAAAAAAGCACTCTGCACTAATCTTTGCGTATACAAGCTTTCATGTAACCTGAAAATTATGGTAACTGAACATAATATAAACTTTTCTGCCCATTGTAAACTCTGTAAAGCTTGTGTCCCAGTCAATTTACAATGGTTCAGTTGCTGACTGCAAGTGTGATTTTGTCTACGAAATAGCACTCGGCTGTACAAAAATCTACATTTGACAGACAGGGCTGTCCTCTTGAAGAATAACACACATGTTTGCTGACAATGTGAAGAGCGCATGTGACAACACTCTGGCATGTCATTACGAGGAGTGGTTAGTGCACCCTTCTTTTTGAGTAAATCAGATTTCTTAAAAAAAGGGCTGCAGCAAAGAAAGACAAAACATCAGAATAAAAGCAGCATTTAGGGCAAGTTGGTACAAACTCGGTAAGACTGTGGAACAAAAAAAACGGGGCACGGACAGCAGGGAAATCTTCTGTGTTGTCCGTGCCTTTTACTTGTTGCATAGTCGTACGGAAACATCAGAAGCATCCTTCATCAGGAAGACAACAGATTGGTGCATCAGCATACCATTCATTACTTCGCCTTAGTGAACGAGGAGTTATCGTTTCTTGGCCATTATTTGCAGGGTAGATAATGTTATGACTAGTCTTACTCTCCATGGGTCTAATTCTTACTTTCTGAATTTCGGAAGCTTTAACTTATAAGGGTAGAGAAATGGCTGGCCTTTTTCATTAATAAAATGCATTGAAAGTTGGCACATGTACTACTACATCTCTTCTTGTTTTCGTTTTTTCACTATTATTTGTGTACTACACCTCCCACATCTAGTTTAGCATGTCCTGTTTAGTTTTTAAATGTTGGCTTTGCTGTCGCTGTGTCCCTATTCATTTGCATTTGGCAGACTCACGGGGCTCAGTTATAAATACCCGGTCGTGTTTTTTTTTTCAGTTGGAAATTCTCTCGCAACTAGGGCTCTCTTTTCCAACGACATAAGCGTAAGTACTGCACTCTTGATGTCGAACCCATCAGCTTGTGCTTCACTGCGTTTGATTTTTGGTGCATTTCAGTAAAAATGTTTTCTACAAGATGCACCAGAAACACCATCACTTGCATCACATGATATTTGCAACACCAGATGCACCGACATTCTCACTTTATTGCAAATATTGGTGCAAACTTGAAACTTGTCTAACTTTTGGCACGCTAGTGGATTCATAAAGTAATCTACCCATTGTCTGTTGCGCTTTGCTGTCAAATTCAAGGTCACAGGTTTGATTCCCAGTCATTTTGCCTGCTTTGCGACAGGGTTGAAGTAATTGTGTTTGGCTTGTGCAAGTGTGTGAGATATTTGAAATTTGCCTGTAGCTCATAGCTTACATCATGATTGCCTGTGCATTGCTTTAGGATACTGCGTAAATGGGTGTGATATTTTTGTTCAGCAGTGGTCAATCTGTTGCTGTTCCGTCTGGTCCTGCAATAGCTAGAAAGCAGCAACTACTGTTGCAGTCAAAGCTTGCTTCAATGACTGCTGCTTCAGGGAAATTTTCGGTACAATGAAAAATTCACTATTCCCCCTCAGCACGCCTTGGGAGTAAATGCATAAATATCGTCAAAATGAACACTTTTTTGCCATTTGCTTAAACGAAATTCGGCAATGCAATTTCAAGCCCATATATGTAATGCGGGGCAGTAAACACAATCTTGAACATTTGTATGCATCGTTTGAACACGAAAGTAGGTGTAAGAAATTTAAATCGTGCGCTGGCACCATCAAAAACTGCTGCGTTGACAGAGTGGGGGGGGGGCACCATTACATAGAGATGGCAATGAGATTTCCCTGCTTTTACCACTGGCTTGATTTTTAGCCACAGACAATCCAAAGCTGAAGTTCAGTTGCTCGGTTGCCCATACTGCCGGGCGCAATCTCGAAGCGATGCCTTTTTAGATGCAAATCCTTTCTGTTCTTTATACACTTCGCCAGTGTGGTCACTGGTCAGAATGACTGTTCATCCGCGTTATTAACAAAATAAGCCTGCCACGGCAAGTGGATAAAAATACTATCATAAAATAACGCGCAAGTTACCACTTCGTAATACCACGCCTGCTTCTCGGTGTTGTCAGATACTTTTTGACGGCGGACAACTGCTAAACGTGCAACTTTTTGGTTAGTTCACGGAAGCCATTGTTTCAGTGTGCATTTCAACTTGCCATCACAATGCATGTGCGAGCATTGCGTCACGATGCTACTGGGAAAGAAAACAAAGCAGCCGACACTATTTGAATTTTGTGAATAAAACTTTCTTTGTTTTGCTAGTTCAGGTCAAATATATTTTTTTAGATTTCGCTTCAATGAAAATTTTTCTGCGCCCCATCAATCTTATTGTAGCGAGTTTCAACTTTACAGTAATACCTCGTTAACTCAAAGTTGTAAAAATGGGGGAACATTTTAAGATAAATGGATTTTCGAGATAAGCAAAGTTGCACATTGCCGGGAAAAAGCACTTTTCAGAAAAATCATTATTACTTGCCGGCTCTTTAATGGTTATTACTTGCCGGCTCTTTAATGGCAGTTTGTACTCTTTTTTTCTCCTGCAGGTATAAAAGAGAAAAAAATAGGCGTACAAGAGGCTTGAACCGGCTGGGTTTCGCCGCGCTGCTATTTTATTTAGCCTAGAAAAACTGCCTAATGCTCCTCTGCTTTCCGGTCGTACTTGGGTCTAGACAGGTGTCCTCTAGCTGCTTGACGAATCGCATCAGTCTATCTTCTTTGTCGTTGCACTCGACGTTATTTCAAAGCAAGCGCAGCTAATTTCTTGTCTCTGAAGATGTTTGCATCGTCGTCCCCACCGTCCTCTACGTTAGTGGCCGTTAGAATGATTTTGGCGTCCGTCATTTCTCCAGTCACCGCCACATTCTGCTCAAACAGCGTAATTTTTGGCGGCACCCTTACCTCTAAGCTTGATAACCTCTTGACAAAGTTTCTCACAGTCTCTGCTGAAATTCATCCAGCACCTTCTGCTTGTTTTTCAGCGTCGTCGAAAGCATGGACAAAGGAATTGCGAATTCCTGCTCGATGCTCAATTTCATTCGGTCTCCTTTCTCCATTTTCCTAATGAGGGCAACCTCTTTTTTTAGCGTTAAAAACTTGCACTGCTTCGACACCGTGCTTGCTGCACTCACGCTAAGCTGCCGTTCCTCACAGTCGGTGAAAAATCTGTACTGCTCTGTTTGCACAGATGAACGGAAATCACACCTCAGGGAAAATCACAAGCACTGCACTTGCAATGAGCAAAAAAGAATTACCACGTGGTTGGTGCAGATGAACGGAAGTCACACATTGGGGAAAATTATGTGCCCTGCACAAAGTGAACAAGGCAAACTACGCGAAGCATGGCCACAGGGCATCCCTGCTCAGCCCATGTGTCACATGATGTGCCACAGGGTTGCTTCACAAAGTTCATATGTTGCAGGGCTGAGACTTCGCGCACTTTGCATTCGCGAAAAGCATTGATGTAGTCGCAGGCGCAGCTCAATAAAAAAAATCTACGGATTTCAGGCATAGCAGCATTGCGCAAACCTTGTGAAATGTTGCGGCGGCGGAATTTTCGTTCCACTTCCAGTCAAGGTTTCGAGTTGTCCTCTATCCGACCCAAAAATACTTTGAGATGAAGGGAAAAATGTACATGGGACGTACAGGAACGTGTTCGGTGCTGGTGAAAATTTCTCCCTAGCAAATTTTTCGAGATATGTGTTGGAGTTTAATGAGGTATTACTGTAGTTCCGTTACGCGAGGTACTCGTTCATGATGAGGCACGGGATGCTCAGAAATTGTGCGTTTTCAGTTCGGTGGTGTGGTGCGGGTACTAGAAATGGTTGGCACAATGCCGACACGGTGCAAGCTGTGGAACAGTTTTCTAATTTTCACACGTTTTTCAAGGTTAAAACACAATCTACCTTGCACAGACATAATATATGTGCCTAGGAAGTGTTTTATTGACATCCACGTCTGCGTGCTGTATTGTCTGTAAAGATGCAAAATTTCTGGCAATTTTGAGGAATTAATAGAAAACCTATTCTTTTCATGTTTTTTTTTGAAATCTTGAGAAAAAAAATAACTTTCTTTAGCATATGGCAATAGTTTTGCCAAGTGTCAAAAGAAATGGCTTTGTAGTGTAAATAACCGAAATTAAATGTTTTTTTTCCTTTTTTTACAAACGAATGCAGCATTCAACAGATCGAAGGCAGCCAGAAGCATCACTGCGATCTCATTTAGCTCCTATTGAATGGGTGCGGCTTCCTAAAATAGCTATGGCGGTTAGAACAAAAAACCCAGAATTTGGTCATGGCTTCGACTAATGATCAAGATAGTAAAAAGATGAAGTCCAAACTCTTATTCAGAGTTAGCATTCCTGGCTTCATCTGTAGCTTTCAACATCGCAAGATGCACTTGCAAAAGCGCAGCTGCTGTGCCAGTGCTTACAAACCTGTTTCCTGCCACCGGTCTCCTTGACCGTGAAGTACATCTACGCCTCTTGCATTAGCCCAAGTCACGGAGCAAGAATTTTCGAGCAAGCGAAACTGCACTCGCTCAAGTGCCCTGAAAAAGTCACGAAATCGGGCACAGCACTTATGAGCCCTTTGTCCTGAAACTCCGCTAACGAAGAACGTAAAACCTGCACGCCGCTCTCATCACACTCTCATTCAAGGCCACTGCGCTCCGATTGGCCGTTCGTGCTTCATGTCCGACTGGGTGTTTCTATCCGGCTCCAAATTTTAACGCGACAACATGAAAGCTCGTTTCCCAGGAAGGCTGACGCCAGCGTCGTTAGTAGGGAAGGAAAAATCAATGTTCTCCATGACTGTGAAATTAAGAAAGATGCAAATGTTTGCGGTTTTAGGCATGTTTTAGATAGAAATCGCATTCACACATTCTTCATTACACGCAGCTGTTTGACTTCAGAGCTACAACACTGCTGGAAGGTACTTTGAAAAAAAGAACTATGAATGTCATGCAGTGTCATGTAAAGTAGATGGGCAGAGTCGCCATCCGAGAAGTGCTTTCCACAAACCTATTCACGAGGCTTCAGCTGGTGATCTTTCTTAGGTATGGTGCAAGCCCACATTTCCAATGTCATTGGGTCACTAACTACATTCTCCTTGCAGGATGTGTAATTGCTGTTGCATTTTGGCAGACCATGTTTCCGCCTCATCCTGAAGATGAATCTTGCTCGAATTCTGCAAAGCGATCTCCCTTGTCGCGACGTGAAAAGGGCGCGTAATGAGTCGGCACAGCTGGCACAACGCACTGAAGGCACCGAGAGTACCACAGAGGAAGGGAGAGCATTAAAGAAACAGAAAGCCTGCATATTGCGAAGGGATTTGCGGCAGCTTGTGGGGAACTTTTTCTCCCGATGTAACCCGCGCATGCGTATCCACGACATGCGAGCGAGGAGCAAGAAACATGCTGCGGACGTTGTCTACTCCTGAGCCATTACTAGCAGCTCGTTTTGATTGCTTTGCGGCTCGTAATTCTAGCAGTATCAATTAGTAACTGATGCTGAAATATCTGTTGCATCTAGTCATTCATGTTACGCACAAAAGTGGGGAAAGTTTGGCTGTGCATGAGGCGCTATTATGATTTTTATGTGTTGCGTTCATAGAAGTGCGTAAAAAATGGCAACACGTCAAAAGCGTCACCTGCTGAGCGTTGCCGCAAACCACATCCCTCCGTGATGCTGTCGCGTTGCCCTCGCCCGCTGGCACGTCCTGGGAGTTTCTCCTCCTCAAATACTTCTTTCTGTGTGGTCCAAAGCATCGCAAAAGCTGCTTGCACACTGCTTTTTAAGCAGACTTTCCCCACAGGTAGCAGCAATGTATGAGGGAAAATCAAAACTGAACAATAACGGGTACCAAAACATTCGGAATCCCCCCCCCCCGCTACATGACCACTTCAGATCACACCCGATCAATGAAGCTACGCAACTATAGACTCAAGCTAAGCTGATGCTGGAGGAGCCGACTTCATGTGATGTCGATGATCTAGTAGCGATCTTCAATCTAGTAACGATGTGCCTTATGAATTAAGATACGACCATTATAGAATTCCACTTGAACCGCGTGTTGAACACAAGCGCTTACATATTTAATTCCCAGTCGCCTCAATAAACATTCACATGGTATAGAAATCGCTCAGAAATTTTTGTCTCAGATCTTTCGAAAAATATATCAAAGCTTACGTTCTATTCTGTCTTCAAGATTGATACCATAATTAGTCGAATCTAACCCTCACCTTTTTTCCGGTTAAGCGAGTTCATAAATCGCATGTGCGTTAGAATCGAGTACGAAAAAAAAATGAATAGGGTCATTCTATTGCCATCGGCATTTCCAAAATGGCCGCCTGCTACGTGCGTCAGCATAGCGCGTCGGCCATTTTTGCCTATGTGTTTCCTATGTGCGGCACTTCGTACATGTGCTGAGGAGTTTTTCATCTTGCAGTGCATTAGCGTCGGCGGCGTGGAAGGGCCGGCTCCAAAAACTCGAGTGCACATGATGCCGCTTTTAAAATCATCGCGTGTGCAGAAACGGACAGAAATCGGGCCGCGTCGCGGTCGTTCGGAGTTCCAGAAACGTGCGTGCGAAACTGGCGGAAACAAAAGCAGAAGATTGTCGACAGCAAAGCTTCACGCAAAAGCTTCAGTTGACCACAGCAGGGTTGGTTTCCGCAAATTGAAAAGCTGCTCGGCGAGTATGTACTTGAGCAGCGAGCGGCACAGCCACCCGTGACGACAGAACTGCTCCAAAGGCGGGCTATGCAGTTAGCCTTGGAAAAAGGGCTAATGTGGAGTCACTTAAAGCGAGCAGGTGCTGGCTAACTAACTTTATGAAGAGGAAAGGCTTTTTCCTTTAAAGGCGAACGGGCATATGCGAAAAGTTTCCGGAGGAGTACGATGAAAAGCTTCACAGTTTTAACAGGTTCCTCCTAAGCTTGTGGCACAACAACGGCTACCTGCTTGGGCAAATCGGGAATGCCGGTCAGACGCCTCTTTACTTCGACATGCCTGGCACCACAACCATCGAGAAGAAGGGGGCAAGCAAGTTTGCGTGCTGACATCGGTCCACGGTAAAACTACAGTGACGGCAATGCTCTGTTACACGTCAGATAGGCACAGGCTTCCCCCGTACCTCATATTTAAAGGAAGACGCTCCTGAAAGGAATAGTTTTTTCGAGAAGTGTGATCGTGCAAGCCAACGAGAAAAATGTGTGCGCATTGCAATCGATGTCTTACTTTTTCTTTTTCGTTGTGTAAACCGGGTGTGTGTTACAATTGAGGGCGCGGTAGAATCGAGTAAATACGTTAAATTGTGTATATAGCAGTTATATGTTTCTCTAGTTTCGTTTTTTGTAGTGTTACGTCTCTTGATTCATTTATTGATGATTGATTGAATCGATTGATTGATTGATGAGTGATCCACCGTCATTTGGTGTTTTGGTATGATGTGCAATGTTTTGCTTTACTTTCAATGCCTAAGCTTTATTTCTGTGCCTTTTCGCCTTTGGAAATTTTGGCCAATATCTTCAGCTGCGCCGAAATAAAATGAAAAAAGTTTTTTGTAATTTTTCTTCTTTTTTTTCGCACTTCCCATTTATAGTCGTCTGGTGCATGGTTGTTTTGCACCGGCACGCTTGTGCCAAGCTGGCCCTGTAGGAAGAGAGCGCGTGGAAGATTTTCTGACGATCCTGTCATGTGTGAAACCGCTGGCATAGGTGGTCCACCGCATTGGTGCAGTGGTTACAGTTCTCGGCTGAAGACATGAAAGTTGCGGGCCCAGTCCTGGCTAAGGTGGCAGCATTTTGGTGGTGGCAACTTGCTGTCGGCGGCCCGTGTTCCGTGTTATGTGAATGTGAGTTGGAGAGCACCGGGTGGTTGACATAGACCTTTTGCACAGAGTGCCCACTTGGTACTTTTTTAGTGTGCACCTTGTGCTGAGCAGGGCGTTGTTGCGTATGTCACGCTCTTATGGACCTCATGTACACCGTGATAAAACCTTGTTAAAAGATCTTTCCATTCCTGAACGTCGCGGGGTCTCTGACCGACGCTTCGCGATTCTCATAAAAAAGGCTGAGTGACTGGGACCGCTGACTTCCCCCTTGCTGAACCAGAATGACCGTTTTTATGCTAGGCGGCGCAGCTTAAATAGCCGGAGCTAGAGAGGTCTGTGCGGGGGAACTAAATCGCCAAAGTCCGAAACCTTTCGACAGCGAACACAGATGCTCTGCTCCCTGAAGTAGTTGTAGAGTAAATAAACGTGATGTTTGTGGCATAGAAACCCATCGTAAGCGAGTTATTATAATCAATCTTTTTTTTATAACAAACTTGCTAATGTTGGATTGAACGGCTCATATCAGCTTGTGTTGGCGTACTGGTGGTTGATGTCGGCTTGTGTTACCGCATGTTGCTTTATACCTATATATTTCTTTATTTTAGGGAACTGTGCTTCGTCGTGTTGCCAGGATGATGGCCGAAGAGCTTCACGCGCTGCAGCATCAGGAGCGATTGGCCAAGGGCTCGGTTCGTGATGTGGCTACGCAGACAACAGAACGCGGCGTGCGTTCCGTTCCGTGATGAGACTCTATACACGAGGAGTAAGAAGACATAAAGAAACGACGAAGAGAAATAACGGCGCTCTTATCGAGTGCCCGACTAGCCTCGACAACCTTGACGTCGTCACATTGTGCCTTGGGAAAACGGGGGGTGGGGGGTAGAATGAATTGTGTGTAGTTGCCACGGTTAGTTGTGCCTTGCATTTTTTTTTGGGGGGGGGATGTCACATCGTAACGGGAGAGAATCTGGTTCCACAACCCTGCTTGCTTGTTGTCCTTGTTGTTATTTTTTATTTGTTTTCTTTTTCGTTGTTATATTCTTTTTGTTTATATTCATTGTTATATTATTTCATTCCTTTCATTTCATTCCAGTCGTGCACGGTTTTTTTCGTACTGGCAGTTCTACAGCTCTGTCACCAATATATTTTTGAATGGCATGTGGGTGCTTGTAGCATCAGTGTCAGTACATGAAAGTTGTCTATGATGTCAGGGTAGCGCTGTAACTGAAACCGCACTGTCTAACTTTTTTACAAGCTGGAAAATCGGTAGTTAAATGTTCAGTCTTGGGAGTGGTAGCGCTGAAGTGACGAATTACTAAACAAAGATGCAAAGCATACCTGATTCACATCGCCTCTCCATCATTTCATGCCTGTTTAGCTCTACCTCCCAGACCGTAAACTTTGCCCACATTACAATTCTTGCAAAGCATTGCTTTATCAGACTGTGAAAATCAATCTCTGCATTGAGTCTGATCTGGCATTGTTTGACATTTATGCCCACGATTGCAGCGTGTTTACAGTTTGAGATAACACTGCCCACGCCTTTCCTGAATGGCACGTGAGCCGAGAGTCAAGCTAGCGGACTGTTCTTCGGTGAGTTGTAGAAAACTCAGCTCAATATTAATAAGCATTTATCACTCCATAATCGTTGTTGGAGAAGTAGCTAGTGATTTGTTTATGCAATGGGGAACATTGATTGGCTCATTAATATCTTGCCATGTCAGTACAAAATGAGTGTGAATAGGTGTCAGTTTTGCTACTGAACACAAAGCCACGATTAATGATCTAAATTATGGCAAGTACATTGTGGAGGAAGTTATGTCAACAAGCGCATTGCTTGAAATATTCATTGCCCATGTTTTTAAAGTTTGACAAGAGTTCTTATTAAGTGAACGGAAGTAAATTGGTGCTAACCCACATAAGTGCATTTGGAATCGGAACAAAGAGCATTTAGTCGAAATTCCATATGCTTTGGCATTTCAAATAAATGGCTTTATTGGTTAACAGGAATCAAGACTGTGTGGAATTGTACGCCGAGCAGGCACGAGCATATATTTCAACATTCTGGCAGACCTCGGTGCCAAAAATTAGTTAAAGGAGGAGAGATAAAATAGATGAAGTTCATAAGCATACTCAGTGGCGAGCTGGTGAAACATTTTTTTTCAGGTTCACCTCATTATTGTTTAATGTACAGTTTGGGATATGAAAAGATTGCTGCAGTTTACCTGAAAGCTAGCGCTTTTAGCACAGAGGCCCACATTGACAATGGTCTTTATCTGTGATGTAATTTCAGACGAAACTGGTAATATTATGCATAAACGTATCTTATATGAATTGACACTATGCGATATGTAACTGAACACGTAGTATCCATAATCAGTGTTAACACTACTAACAAATCAGTTGTAAAGTAACTAAAAGTTAGACAGCAAACTGTGTTGGAAAACATGTATGTTTCTAAGGTTTCTGTGTTCACCGGCTTCTCTGCCACACATGTTCTCCAGCACTGTTGGCAGTCTATGTGAAATGAAGGCACTTGGTAATGCTTTTCGATGAAATTGATTGACAGGTTCTGTTTGTTGTGACGTCCCGCTTCGCCGAATTGTAGCGAACAGGTTAGCTTGGTGCCATGTGCGCAATGGTGGCAAACGAACCACTTGTGCAATTAGTACTTATATTGATCCACGCATGACGCTCGAGAATGCGCGAGTCTTGAAGGCATTCTTTGTTATGCCTGTTCTTTGGCACAGTTTGCAAGCTTGGCTAACAGGTAAAGTTAGGAGCCTGTCTTGACGGAAATGCTGGACACTGCCCACTGTGCTTCTTTGGTTGTGAAGTGGTTATACACTACGCATTTTTGTATGCTCACGTTGCAACCTGACGTTTTTTACCATGAATGAATTGACGTCGATTGACGCAGAAGCAGGTGGGTGTGGAACCACATTCCATCTTGTTAGTTTTTTTCCCCTTCTGTTGGTACTCAGTTTATTCGTGATAGCGGCCTCGCTGGCGACTGTTCATGCCTTTGGTGTGCTTGTTAAAACACACTCCACGGCTATCCTCATCTGCGTGTGCCAAATTGTGAATCGAAGGGACGAGGAGGCAAGACTGATATTTTGCAGGCCGGAGCATACGAGTATTCGACCCCCTACATACAATGCCGAGATCGCTATTGTTGCGTTTTTTTTCTACAAGTGGGTGTTGGTATAGGCTCACGACGTATATGGATTTTCTTTTCTTTACATTAAATTCAGATCTGTACAGATTTCTACAATGTGCACTTCTTTTTCCTTCAAAAGCTTTTTTCGCTCCTTTTCTTACAGAATGAATTTTCAAAGTGCTCAAGATTGTAAGGTTCCAACAATGTGCATGTCTCTTTTTATCTATTGACTTATGTTGTCTCTTACTTTGTGACATAAGGTGTAAAAATAAAGATGAACCTTTCACATGTTTCATATTTTTCAATAGAGTTGTTGCCATAGGTGATTGTCTGTTAAACACAACCAAGTGTGTTTTGTTAAACACAAGCAAATGAATTGAACACTTCGGCCAGGGAAAGCATAGATGACGTTGCCTGTTGTCTTTAATCATAAAGATGCAAGTTTAAGTGAATTAAAGAGGACAAAAGTCACTCTTTAGGCCAGTTTAATATGAGCTGACCACCTTCAAGGTTTCCTTCCGATTCTCTACCAACAGACTTTTTTCATAATCCGCAGCTACGCTTCCTTGTGCTACATATTTGCCCAACTAATGGCGGCATCCCTCGTTCTTCAGCACCATTTCCTAGTTGCACATGCTATGGCTTGTATATCATGCGTGTTTGTATCAAAGATGCCCGTTAAGTTTCCCCACACCATAGGGCAAGTTAAATTGCGCTTGAACATAGCGTTTGCTGAATGTGACTAGCCACAATTAGTATGGCAAATTGCATTGCAGAAAAGCTGGCTTTACAGTTTTGAAAAGGCTCTATTGAGCTAAAACAAAGGTGCCTTCCATCCACTTCGTTGGATGTTTCTGTGCATGTATCTCTAATAATGTTAGCTGATGTAAACGAGTCCCTCAGTGAAATTCTCCTTGTTTCATATTGAGACTGGCACCTATAAAACAAGTGGGCCAGCCTGTGCTTCTCATGCTTGCATGGACTTGATTGGCTTGGTTTGATTGCTTTATTAGTAAGCAACAACATTCCCAGTTTCACTACGTAGCATTAGTGACGCGGCATGGTATGCGAACATATGTGGTCCAGTGT
The DNA here is from genome assembly GCA_013436015.1 of Rhipicephalus annulatus. Taxonomy (NCBI): domain Eukaryota; kingdom Metazoa; phylum Arthropoda; class Arachnida; order Ixodida; family Ixodidae; genus Rhipicephalus; species Rhipicephalus annulatus. The sequence goes on along the minus strand of WOVY01002606.1, from coordinate 318,623 downwards.
CATGTTGTGCTCTGTATGCTATATAAAAAAAGAAAATGGTGGGGGGCGGCGGGCCGATGGGCCATCCCTGACAGCGCCACTGCATGTGAATAAGCACAGCAAAGGCTGCATGTGCAATCCTTTATTCCGTCATATGTTCTGTCTCTCTCCTCACCGCCTCCTGACATTGATATAATATCTCATTCAGGCGTACAAAATGCAAATTATTTCCGCAATAGCACAAGGGCACAGTAAGTGCAGCTGCTTTGCCGTCGCTGCAGTGTGAACAAGAGGGCCTATCCCAGTGTCACAAAACGAGCGCCCAAAAAAAGGGCGCGCCGCCAAATTCTCTCGACGAAACGCCTGAGTGACGCCGCGAGGTCAACGATAAAAAAAAGAAAGAAGAAAGAAAACAAGCATCCAAAGACTTCCGGGCACGCGTCCTTCTCCCCTCGGAAGCGTGGGCTCGCCGACGAACCTCCTCTCATCGGCGCCCGAGCAAGCCCTTGAATGTTCTAGATGGAAAGGAAGGGGGGATGTCGGGTTTCGTCATCCGTCGCGACGCCTTCGAACCGTCTCGCCCTCTCCCCAGCCTTTGCTGCGTATCGCGCCGACGAAATGACGAGAACTTTCTGCAATCTCGCACGGAAGGTATTTAATGGAGCAGCCGAGGTGAGAGGTGGGGAAAAAACGGAAGTTAGCGCCAGAGCGCGTAGGGATTCTGCCGTGTAGTCGACGAAGGTTTTGGCCGTAGGGACAAAGCAGGAGAAGAAGAGGATTTCCACCTGAGGTGTGAAGGCTCGAGCTACAGGCAAGAGCATGTGTCTACCGCTATCGAGCGAAGACGCATGGCAACAGCTGCGGGTGTGAAGCGGACGTGTTTCCGGCGAAGAAGTTTGAAGCTTGGAGAGGGGCCAAGTGAAGACGTGAGGTTTCCTGGAAGAGAAACTTCGGGGGCAGTGGAACGACAGAGGTTTCCTGGAAGAGAAGCTTCGGGGCAGCGGAACGACAGAGGTTTCCTTGAAGAGAAACTTCGAGGGCAGCGGAACGCCAACAACGCTGGTCTTAGAGTGAGTGATTCTCGAAAGAGTATGATCCAGACTTCTGTTCCAAGAACTTTGGACTGAATAGGTTTTCTATCTCTTTAGTCTTTAAGTGTCTTGGTTGTTCAATGCATGCGACTGCATTGTAGTTTGTATTGTTGTCTGAGTCCATTGTTTCGAGTGTGGTGATTGTACGGTGTAGTACGTTGTTTGATTGGTGACATATTGTACTCCACTATTGTGGAGTGTGCATACTTGTGTATTGTTTTTGATCTGCCATTAGTGAGAATATAATTTTGTTTTGGTTATCAACTCTCGGCTCTGACTTGTTCTTTCGGCCACAGCCGCTGTCCGCTGGCGTGCCAAAAAGAACCACTTCTAAATTGTCCACGCCTTCGTGGTGCGGTTCGGGGGGCCGATACTTCAGCCCTTGGAATTTGCCCGGCGATCGCCTCCCGAATTAACGGGACCCGTAACAATTATACTGGCATCCGCGACAGGACCTTTTGGTGCACAGTGTGTCCAAAGTAGTGAGAAAGAGCCTCGAGTGTTTGATAGTGCTATCGGAACGATTTTGTGTGTTGCTCAGTGTTCTCGTTAACGAGTGCAGGAGAGTGTTCCGATATATTGATTCAGGCAGATATTTTTTGCACACGGCATGGTTTTATTTGCGAGACACAATGGATTTCGAAAAGTTAGTCGCTCTTGGAGAGAAGATGGGTCTTTCTGGCGCCGAACTACGGAAGTGGGTCACCCAGAAGGAAAAAGAAGAAAAAGAGAGGGCCAAAGAAAAAAGGCAGCTGAGCTGGAAAAAGAAAGGTTGGTGGTCCAAAGAGCCAAAGCGGAAAAAGAAGCTGAGTTCGAATGAGAGAGGTTGGCGGCTGAAAGGGTGAGAGAAGAAAGAGAAGCTAAGGAGCGACAGCTGAAAAAAGAAAGAGAGGCAAAACAGCGACAGCTGAAGGAAGAAAGAGAGCAGCAATTGAAGTTGGAGCTGGAGAGAGAAAAGTTGGCAGCCGAAAGGGCGAGAGAAGAAAGAGAAGCGGAGATGGCTGAAAGAGAACGGCAGCGGCAGCACCAGATAGAACTCGAGCAACTCCGTTTGCAAGAGCGAAGTGAAACTCCGGTCCAAGCTAGAGTTGTAAGCAGCGAACGGTAAGAGCATGGCTTCCGCTCGAACCCAAGCAAGCTGCTCGTAGCATTGGATTAAAGGACGACCTTGACGCGTACGTTCAGAGATTTGAGACAATTGCAAGGAGCCAAAATTGGCCGGAACATCAATGGGCAACTGCTTTGAGTACTTGCTTGAGTGGTGAAGCGCTCAGTGTGTACGGTAGGCTGACGCTGACCGATGCAGCCAACTATGCAAAGGTGAAAACTGCTTTGCTGAAGCGATTTAGATTTACTGTGGAAAGATTCCAGGACAGATTTCGGACAGGAAAGCCAGCCGATGGTGAGACGGCTACGCAGTACGCCGCCTGACTTAGCCATTCTTTCGACAGATGGATTGAACTTTCAGGGACAGCGCAGGAGTACGATGAGCTTAGAGAGCTCCTTATTAGAGAGCAATTTCTTACTAGTTGCCACCCAAGCCTGTCGCTGTACTTGAAAGAGAGTAAGGCTGAGTCACTTGAAGGAATGCTCGAATTGGCTGATCAATTCTTGGAAGCGCAAGGTGGAACTAATTTGGCCAAGGTCAAGAAGGGGTGTCCCGAAGATTCGAAATTTCGGCACCCGAACAAAAGAAGCGGGCACCGGAGAGTGTTCCGCGATGTTTTCTGTGTAACCGAGTGGGTCATCGCGCGAACAACTGTCGTACTAACTTTACGAGCCCTACGGTAGTAAAATGTTTCAAGTGTGGTCAGACTGGGCACAAAGCAGACGCTTGTCGGAACGGAGTGAGTCAAACTCACCAGGTATCCTGTGTGCTAGCAGCACCGAAATCCGATAGTGATGCCATCAATGACGGATTCGTAGAGTTGAAAAATGGGGAGAAACTTCCTATTGTGGGTGCTGTAATGACAAAACAGCAAACCGGTTTTACGAAGGAAATGCCAACGCAGCCTGGAAAAGTTGCGGGCAAGAAGGTTACGGTGTTAAGAGATACCGGCAGCTCCACTGTTATTGTGCGGAGAAATTTGGCACGAGAAAGTGAGTTAACTGGCAAAACGAAAGCGGTTTGCCTAATTGACAGTACGGTTCGGATGCTTCCCGAAGCAGAGATTGAGGTTGAAACCCCGTACTTCAGCGGGGAGGTTACCGCTCTATGTATGACGACCCCCCTGTATGACTTCGTCATCGGAAACATCGACGGGGCACGAGGGCCGAACGAACCAGAACGTCTGGGGAAAGACCCGAAGATGGAGCCCCCGCCGACACAGGGGCCGCGACATACAGAGGAGAACAATCCCGTGAAGGATTTCACTCGAGCCCAAGGTGAAGTCTGGGCACAAGAAACAGTGAATGAGAACATCATCGTATTGAATGAGTTTACGTGCTGGGCAGCTGGACTTACGTCATCTCGACCTCAACCGATCGACAGTGTAAAAGTGACGGAGTCGGCCAGCCAGGCCCAATGTCGTGACATGAACAAGCGGGTGACAGGATCGGTTGAATGTTATGACCCGTTAACGGTGCCGAAAGTGATAACGATGGCTGAGACGCTGCCTCAGATACCATCGGTGGGAAGGGCCCGCCGGAACAAAACGAGGAAAAACAAGAAGAGATCGAGCGAGCACTGCAAGAAAGGACGCAAGCGCAGCTCGAAGTACACGAGATAGGTGTTCAGGTCGACTCGAAATGTGTTTGACAGTGCTGAGTGCAATATGTTAAGTTAATGTGGTTGTTGTCCTGTGTCACAACTGCATGTCGAGTGAATCAAAATGTTTGTTGCAGTGATGTGATGTATAGTACTGTAAAATTGTTGTAATGAGAGAACTTTGTACTTTTGTATTGTTTGGAATATGTGATGGAGTGTTGTACTCATGTACCTGTGGTTATATTTCATGTGTCGTGAGATTGAATTACATTGTACAATTGTAATGAGTGATCTATAGTGAATGTGACGTGTCATGAGCGACGGACTATGTTACAGTCTTTGAGAGTGTGGGCACCATTCGTGCTCGTTTGTGTGGTTTTGAATATTATGAGATAGTATTCTTAAAGTGGGGGCAGTGTCACAAAATGAGCGCTAAAAAAAGGGCGCGCCGCCAAATTCTCGCGACGAAACGCCGGAGTGACGCCGCGAGGTCAACGATAAAAAAAAGAAAGTAGAAAGAAAACAAGCATCCAAAGACTCCCCGGGCACGCGTCCTTCTCCCCTTGGAAGCGTGGGCTCGCCGACGAATCTCCTCTCATCGCGCCCGAGCAAGCCCTCGAATGTTCTAGATGGAAATGGGCGGGGTGATGCCGGGTTGCGTCATCCGTCGCGGACGGCCTTTGAACTGTCTCGCGCTCTCCCCAGCCTTCGCTGCGTATCGCGCCGACAAAATGACGAGAACTTTCTGGAATCTCGTGTGGAAGGTATTTATGGGAGCAGCAGAGGTGAGAGGTGAGGAGAAGACAGAAGTTAGCGCCAGAGCGCGTAGGGATTCCGCCGTGTAGTCGGCGAAGGTTTTGTCTGTAGGGACAAAGCAGGAGAAGAAGAGGATTTCTACCTGAGAGGTGAAGGCTCGAGCTACAGGCAAGAGCGTGTGATACCGCTATCGAGCGAAGACGCGTGGCAACAGCTGCTGGTGTGAAGCCGACGTGTTTCCGGCGAAGAAGTTTGAAGCTTGGAGAGGGGCCAAGTGAAGACGTGAGGTTTCTTGGAAGAAAAACTTCGGGGGCGGCGGAACGACAGAGGTTTCCTGGAAGAGAAACTTCGGGGCAGCGGAACGACAGAGGTTTCCTGGAAGAGAAACTTCGGGGGCAGCGGAACGACAACAACGCTGGACTTTGAGTGATTCTCGGAAGAGTATCATCCAGACTTTTGTTCCAAGAACTTTGGACTGAATAGGTTTTCTATCTCTTTAGTCTTTAAGTGTCTTGGTTGTTCAATGCATGCGACTGCATTGTAGTGCGTATTGTTGTCTGAGTCCATTGTTTTGAGTGTGGCTGATTGTACGGTGTAGTACGTTGTTTGATTGGTGACATATTGTACTCGACTATTGTGGAGTGTGCATACTGGTGTATTGTTTTTGATCTGCCATTAGTGAGAATATAATTTTGTTTTGGTTATCAACTCTCGGCTCTGACTTGTTCTTTGGGCCACAGCCGGCTTCCGCTGCCGCGCAAAAAGGACCACTTCTAAATTGTCCACGCCTTCGTGGTGCAGTTCGGGGGGCCAATACTTCGGCCCTTGGAATTAGCCTGGCGATCGCCTCCCGAATTAACGGGACCCGTGACACCCAGCATTATAATTAGTTTTATTGCATTGTATTTAACGCCTGTTAGCAGCTTCAACGAATCGAAATAGTTGAAAGCATACTCACCTCCCTGCTGCCGACGCCATCACGTGACACGAACAGCATCCGATAGGAGCCCACCAGGCAGCCCCGGCACTGCGCGCAAGTACACGCAACAGTCGAGATTTTCTGACCGTCGTTGTAATTTTGCCAGGAAAAAAAACTTCAGCCATTTGGTTCTGGTTCATGTGGATGCCTTACGTCTTTTGGGTTTTTTGGTGACCGGGAATCTTCAGCACAGTTTGCCGTGACTGATAGCATCCTCGCGTATAACGGCTGTCGAATGTTGCACGCCGTCCCACTATTTCTGCCAGCGACGAACAATCGAGTCGTTATTTTTGTAGCTTGAGTTGGTCAGCCATAGCGCGCGTGAGAACGATGAACATATAATGAATACGCGTCGTGTCCCATACGCGAATTCCCAGCTTACTTGACGCCACTGAAGGTGCGTCTGGCTCTCTCTCACATTGTGGGTTAATGATTGGGTCCGCACAAACGGTGCACAGATAGTACACATTTGAACCAACGCATTAGTTAGCTGTATCAGTGCATCTTTTTGTGTGTTTCGTCTTTTTTGTGCTGCTTAATCTTTACATTAGGGCCAGTCAAGTTGTACACACTTACGCTGTGATTGTGTCGGGTACTAGTCAAAGATTACTAGCACATGAAGGCTTGAGGGCGATAATAAGAATGATAATTCGTAACAGAATAAAATGCTGGCCAGCTGTCACTCTGGCAGGCTCTTGAAACGTCAGCCTTTGAGTCGCTCATAGATAAGTTGTATAGATAAGATAGATAAGATAAGATAGGCATAGATAAGATAGTTGTAGCTGACGCTGAAACACAAACATGCAAAGAATTTTATTAAAGTTTGTAGGTGAAGCAAATACGCAACGTGCACAGGGGCTACACGAGTGTTCCGATTCGATTAGATGCACGAAAAGTACGTTCGCATACTGTGCCTAATTATGCTGGTATTTCTGTGGGAAAAAAGTACTAGAAGCTAGGTGACCTCAATCATTGACAATGATCCTAGTGGTGGCACGTCAGCGCTGTAGTGTGCGGCCCATGTGTATTCATTGGGTTAATGTAGTTTCATGCGCTGCCGAAGCGAGTCCCGGAGGCTACGTGAAAAGGAGCGCGTGGTTGAGATCTGCTCGCAATCTTTCAATGAGCTTCTCTATTAATTTTTATTGATTATACTGCATCCTGCCAGATATAGTTGGCTTGTAAGCTTATGCTCCGAAATCTTATGTATCCTACATTACTGTGAGTGGAACCACGGCATTATATTTCTTGTAAACATCATGAATATTTTTTTAAAGCGGACACTATAGCGAAGTCAAAGAGGAAGCGTGACCCAACCCCCGGATATTGTCGGTTTTGCATGCGATATACGTTCACGCACTCATAAAAAAATACCCGCACGAGTCGGTGGCATAGACAGGGGGTGGAAATTCGGGCCCACGCCGCTCCCGAATTAAAAAAAATTGTCATTGGCATACGGAGCACAAGAAGGCAATCGACATCGCCTGCCAACCTTGCATCCGCTTTAAATGAAAGAGGTGCCCCCTCCCCCGTAAATTTTCTGCTTACGCCCTTGCATACACGAGTATACATAAAGAACGGGTGAACCTTGGCCGAAAAAGAGTTTCAGCTACGCGCCCTGAAAACCAGAAGCAAGTGCTCAACCGGATATGCTTGGAAAAAACAATAGTCACTCTGTGTTCATATGCCATTCAAATTGAGCTGGCCACATGCATACCTGGCGCATGTGCTTTTAAACGGTCAATGTCAAATATGTCGCGAAGAAACGCTAAATTTATAAGCCATCATTTTTAGCTTTTCACGCACACAGTTTTTCATTATGTCATATTTTAAGCTGCGATGTTCGCATAACATTACAGGAACCCTGCACTCAGCATCTTTGAGAACAAGTCGGGCTAACATTACAGCGTAGGAAGCAGCCTGGAAGTTACCATCGATTCTCAATATCACCGAGAAATCACTCCGCTTTCATCGACAGATGATGCATTAAACACAAATGGCTACGCCATAAACCTAAAGACCCCTGTCAGTGGGGTATAAAGTGGGTGGCATACCGAGCCCATGTCCCCATCCCCGAACTCGTTTTTTCTCAAGTGGCAGTTGCCTACTGCGTGCTAGAGCGCGTCCCCCCAGGACCTCAATAAATGTATTTCTCAATCAATAAATGAACATTAATCAAGACATACAAAGTGAAAAATGGCCATTTCGAAAAGGTGCCCCTGTCCCCCACAAAAACTCTGCCTACGCCTCTGTCCCCAGCCATTGGACGATCTGAGCAACGTGAGCCGCACAGTAACCGTGGCCGCTGCGGAATGTCGCCACGTGCCTACGCGCGCGCTCACGATCACACCGAAAGAAGCCGCACATTGAAAGAAAAAAAAGAAAGCACTCAAGGTGAGACCACTTCAATTCTTGGGCGCTCCCCCACAGTCAGTGGGAGGCTCGAGAAACAGGTGAACAAGAACATGATGACGCGTTCTGCAAACGAATGCATCTTCTTGCTCCATTTGAAGCAAATGTTCCGTGAGTGCCCACAGGGGAAGGTACAGAGCCTTCTGAACTATTCCAAGCACACCACACGAATCAAGTCATGCGCGTTGCCATCAGTAAAACAGAACCGAAAACATAATCGGAACTTAATTGGCATCGACGCCCCCATTCAAAGAAGGGTAGACAACGTATCCCATGTTAATGGAGGCAGGACTAACATAAAACCACCGCCACGCAATATACATCCACAGTTCAACAAACATCGGCGCCGGGCACAGTCCAAAGCTCATGACAATTACTCAGACACTGAGAGTGCCTTCTTTGCCAATACAGCTGGACCAGTGAACGGAAAATACATGGCAGCCCCCCGCCACACTAGCATCAAGGAAAGCAGATCGACTGTACATCAGCACAGGACAAGACAAAACTAGGATGGAAGAAGCAGGAATTGCCCTCGCCCTACGAAGCCCTGAGTTCACCTTCATTCTCAAAGATTCACAAGCAGCCTACCAAAATGTCTGTAAAGGCTACATTGGCCCCTTTGCGCACCGAATCCTTACACTGATATCAGCCCCGCGTTCAGAGGGAGACTAGGAAAAGCTAATATGGATACCAGGCCACTGAGGAGTTAGAGGCAATGAAGTCTTTCATGCATCGGCCCGATTCCGAACTTCCGACCCTGGTATATCGCATCAACCCGCTCTGCGTATCGATCCGCTTCTCACGTATACAGAAATTCTGCAACACCAAAGATTTCAACGAGATAAACTTCCAATCTCAGGTAGCGTGGTTGCGTCGTCTACAGACCCTGTCCCCTGACCTGTCCTACCCCAATCCGTACATACTGTCAAAGAAAGATCCCCCCCACAACACACACACGGTGCAGGTTCTGCGCCAATTAAACAGCTACCCTGAACCACATGGTATGGGAGTGTCGACACAATCCCCGTTTGACACCCAAGACACAACACGACATGGAAGAGTGGGAGGCAGCCTTGTCCAGCTCGTATTCGAAGACCCAAAAGTTCTCGTGAAACGTGCGAGGACAGCCGCCCAACTCACCGATCTATACTCGAGCAGAAAATCTAATAAACATTTTAGTATCTCTCTCTCTTCTTTCCCTTTTGTCATTTCCACCCTGTATAGCTTTGAGCTTGCTCACTCGTACGAAAAGAGAGAGAAAACGCCCAAAGCGCTGTAAAAGGTCTTGTAACAGCTCTTGTACTTTGCCGATTCTAAGAAGGTTTTTCGCGGAACTCTTTCAGTGAAGGCATTTTACGAGTGCTTGAAAAAATATTTAGGGTCCTTTTAACTACCACATAAGACTGTTTCTTTCTTTCTTTCTTTCTCTTTTCTTTCTTTTTTCTTTCTTTTTCAGGGTATCTCCGAAGCGAGTAATCCACCCCGGCCGCCGTCTCCAAACACATCGGAGCCATTAAGCCCTATTAATTTGCTCTCATCCCCGCCACTGCAGCAACCGCAATGTACGTATATATCCTTTATAGTTCCAACCATAATCAACGTCCCTTACAGTTACGCTTGCTCTTGCACCCAGCGATGCCCGCTCTGGGTACACCTGAATGATCTCGATACGAGGCAATTTAATTGCTGTAGGAAAACTTCCGTGATGAGAACGATGATGATAATGATGATGCCCTGAATATTCCTCATACCCACTCAGGGGATCGGCCAAGAACTGGTCGTCACAGACTCTCCTTCTCTTTCGTTCTTTTACAACCGCTTTGCACTTTTTATCACAGGGCAGGAAACACGAGACTGCATCTAGTGGTTAACCTTCCTGTCTTTACCTTCTCTCTCTCTCTCTCTCTCGCTAGGGCCATCCCAATGCAAAATCGCCATTACGCCTAACGCGCGAAGCCCCGTGTTCTCCGGGTCAGACCATATCGCCAAGATTCAGTGAAGGGCATCATACCTGTTTACTCATTACGGGACTCACCTGTATTTTAGTGGTTGGCCCATAGTCTGCAGACTCAGCACATTGGGTTTCCCATTTTCAAAGTACAACAAGCACCCGTATTTTAACTGTTGACCCGTTCAGTGTAGGGGGATGAAAAAAAAGGATCTTTTATTTCCAAACTAAAAAAATTTCAAACCTGTACTTCAATGGTTGGTCCGTACAGGGCAAATGTAGAATACATTCAGTTTTAAAACTTCAGGCAGCCCCCTATTCTATGTATACTTTGGTACTATGAATACGACGGCACTCGTATTCTGTTTGACGGTTATCATTTTACAATCTGTCTGTTCTAGGGAAAGACTACTTTGCAGCTAATCGGGCTAGTTGGAACATGACTCATGTCACTTGTTTGTGTTGAGTGTCATTAGTGTTTTAAGTTCATGGGTTTCGTGGGGTCATAAGTTATCAGCACGTTTTCGCGTAAAGGAGGACAATTTTTTATAGTATATTACGCACCAACTGCAGTGTTCGTTTACTTGTGTTACTACTAAAATTAAAAAAAACGGCAAGGCTACAGCCCAATACAGTGACACTGAAACTCATCGTTTAAAAATATGCACCGAGCCCCCTATGCGTCCTCCTCAGCCGACTACAGGGTGAAATTCACCTTTTTTTAAGTCGACGTATTGGATCTTGTGAGCCCTCCTCCAAAAGCTCTCTGCAACTAATGGCGTTTAGCAATGCCTCTGTGATCGGTGGCACTGTAAGATTTCTCTGCACCTCATCTTGTTTTGGACTGCCTTCCGGATCAGGCTGCTTTATGCGACGTCACAGTGACATCACGTTGACGTCACGAGGTTTGGTGGTCTGTGACATCATTATTACATAATATGGTGACGTCATAACGCAACGACGTTATGACGTCAGCCATTACTCGCGTTGTCGACGTCTGTCAATTTTCACGTTTGACGCTGGGCTCGCTAGTGTCGTCTTTTTCGCAGCTTTATAGCGAGGCGGTTCACCAACATGGTAGCCTTGACGACGTAAAGGTAGTATAATCATATCACGCTTAACCTGGTTCAATGCGATAAGGAATGTGGCAGAATTTTATAATTCCGTTCCTCCCATACTCCCAAACTGCGGCCTATAGCGCCGTCCTTTTCTTCGAACAAAAATTTCCATTCATTCATTCATTGGTCTCAGTGCGCCAATAAAAAAAGTGATACTGATAACAGTAACACGTGGTGTTTATACCTTGCAAGTTTGTGGGAATTGAGGCTAGCCCGTTGCCTTTGCGCGGGCTTTGCCGCCTTTTCTGCCGTTATCATGTCCCGACATGTCTGCCGTCCTTTGTGGTGCAATTATGTACATGTTCCAAATCCGGACAAAGGCGGTCTGTTCCATTGAGTCGCATGCGATTGGCCCATACAAGCTGTGACGAATGCTGTGACGTTATGAGTGACGTGGGCTGGGGTGTAACGTGACTGTTTTTCTCCAGTTTTCGGAGAAAGGCGAAGGAATGGTCGAAGAGACCGTCCAAAAGCAACCGGATGGATTGCAATGGCTGCAAGGTGGCGTGGATTGGATTGAAATGGAAAGAATTCACGACTTTGCGGCATCGGGGCACTTAGACAACATGGCGTTTCCCACTGACACGGTACTTCATCTTGCCTGTGCGGTAGTTTTAACCGAGCAGAGGCGACGACACGAGGTAAAAGATGCATTTGAAGAGTTCAGCGAAGAAGAGTTCCGGCAATGTTTTCGTCTGTCCAAACGAACAGTGCGTAGCTTGTGCGACGAACTTGACCCTATCATCGGATGCCAGCGAGCCAGTGTTCTTTCCACAGAGAGAAAGGTGTTGTGCGCGCTGCGATTTTTCGCCACCGGTAGCTTCCAGCGGAGCATTGGTAGCGAGGAACACATCGGCATGTCTCAGCCGGCGGTGAGCAACAACATCCACGAGGTGACGGAGGCGATCATTACCGTGGCTGCTAGAAAAAGGGTGGTGGACTTCCCACTGACCACAGTTGCCAAGGATGAGGCTAAGGCGGAGTTTGTACGACGTGGTTGCATTCCAGGCGTGTCGGCGTTTGTCGACGGCACGTTGGTCGCCATTTGCAAGCCAAAGGGATACAGCCTGGCCGACACGGCGAGTTTAATGTCCAGAAAGGGCTAATATGCCCTGAACGTCATGATCGTAAGTACCGTTAGGATCCTTTCTTACTCGTCCATCGGAGTAGTTGTTCAGTTTTGATGTCGGAGCTGGGAAAAGTACCAATTCAAAGAATAAGAGAGAACATGCGGAGAAATGGGTGTGTGCTAGCTGGTGGCTCGCATGGCCTCGGTTATCATAAGTGGCAAGTGTTTGTGTAAGTGAGCCAGTTGTATTTTGTGTCTTCGTTCTGGCATGCATGCGCAATGGAGTTGAGCATTTTGAAGGTAATCAGAATATGGGCTGTAGTCGTAGCAGAATTATATACCCGATAAGGAAGTATTTCCTTATCGTGCGTGCTGGGTCCCCTTTTATTTTTGTTATATATAAATGACCTACCAAACCGCGTTACGGTCCCGATAAGGTTGTTTGCCGATGACTGTGTTGTTTATAGCAGAATCGAGACTGAACATGACCAAGTTAATCTAAACAACAATCTTCAAAGAATAAAGGATTGGTGCGAAGAATGGCAAATGAGTTTGAACACAGAAAAAACAGTCTTTATGACTATAACTAGAAAGAAAGCACCTCTAGATTACAACTACCAGATTGGCAATGCTTTCCTCAAGCGTGTACAAAACTATAAATATCTTGGGTTATGGTTCACGCCCGACCTCCGGTGGAACACTCATATTGATAATGTATGCTCCAGGGCTACCAAGGCATTGTATAGCCTTAGACGTAACCTTTATACCGCCCCATCTGATATAAAGTGTCTTGCTTACAAAACTCTTGTCAGACCTATTATCGAATATTCTAAAATTGTCTGGGACCCTTACACAAAGACAAACTGCAATAAAATAATAAAAATACAGCGACTTGGTCCGAGATTTATTTTTAATAAATATCGCCGACATCATTCTCCTACTGAACTGTGTAAAAAAGCTGGACTGGATAGTCCTGAACTTAGGACGAGGATTGAGCGTCTGAAATTCCTCTTCCAGTTAATTCATAATCATTTTAAACTAAACTATTCAGATTACTTCCAGGTCAACACACAAGAACACTCCAGACATCGCCATAATATGTACATACCACCCCTAGTCCCACGTAACGATTGCTTTAAGTTCAGTTACTTTCCACGTGCTATTGAAGATTGGAATATGCTGCCAGAGTCTATAATTGGTTGTTCCTCGCTTACATCATTTGAACAGAATCTAAAACGTTTATTTTCCGAATAACAGTGACATATGTTTTTTTTTTGCGTGTGTGTGTACTTTTTGTTGGTTGCATGATTCTGCAGTAGTTGTCTTTCAAATCTTCAGCGCGGTGCAAAAGTGCCGCCTCAAATGCGCCATGTGCTGTTCTGCGCGTATGTATTTCATCGCATGTGTGTTCCATTTCTTGTTATGAATAACTTCGAGTTGCTGGTCACAATAATACCGAGAAATTATCTCGAGACCTATACGGTACTTCTTTTTTGCAAATAATTGTTTGTACTTCCACCCTGTAACGGCCCACTTCTGGGCTAACAGTATAAATAAATGAAATGAAATTTCAAACACGAAAGTACTTATAACCACAATTGCATGGGCAAGCTGTGGTATTTACGAGTGTTCTTTCCCAATAGCATGGCGTAGGTTTTCATTTATCGATCATTCAGTGGAAGTCGTAGCCATGTGTACAGAAGAATGGTCATTGCCCCCTTCCCTCCTCAGTTGCTACACCCTGTCCCTGTGTTCCCCTCTAGGTGAAACTGCCTGTACCAATGACTGTACTAGTATGCATTGTTTCCGGCCTACGTGTAGAAAGAAGGGGTTTATTTGGAGCATAGATGCAGTACTATTTTGTATCGCTCATTGCAGGTGTGCAACGCGCGGCTGCGCATCCTTGTCGTAGACCCACGATTCCAAAGTTCGTGCCACGACTCCTGGGTTTGGGAACACAACCCTTTGCGTTCACGCCTAGCTGAACAGCTGCAGCCTGGCGAATATCTGCTTGGTAAGTATTAATGTGAACTAACTGGGGTAGAGCACTCAGCCGCCATTTTTCTATTGCAGGAGACGCACGGTATCTCCTCGAGCCATGGCTCCTCGTTCCAGTCCCTGGCAGTCACCCCGGCAACACTTCTGAAGGCCGATTCAACAAGGAGCACGCATCCATGCGCAATGTGGTGGAAAGATGTATCGGAGTGTTGAAGAGCAAGTTCCGCTGCTTGCAGCACTTTCGGACGATGCTCTACAAACCGATCGAGCAGGGCGAATTATTCATGCTTGCGCTGCTCTCCATAACATTGCATTGGACGCGGGGGACTGGACCTTGGATGAGTATGTTGGGGACATTCCACCAGCTGAGGATGACGATGGGGAGCCAGGAGAGAGCCATGTGCTCACACCGCGCAACGTGCTGCTCAGAGGACAGCAGCAGCGCCGCGCTTTCGTGGGCCTTTTTTGAAGTGCACAGGAACGCGGTAAGCTGTCATATCAGACACACGATTTATTCATACTAATTCCAGTGCACCCAGGCAAGACAGGGCCGTGTTTGCCACAACACAAAGTACTTACTCCTGCTTCAACATGATTCATGGTGGCAATGGGAAAATGTTGCATTTTCTTTAAATTTCACATGAAATAGGCAACGGAAACACCCTTTTCTATATCAGTGATCACAGTCACATTAGACTAGATAGGAGCAAGCGAATATGAGGGGCACCCTGTGCTGACTGTTGCCATCAAAATATTGTGGAAACATTCGCAGCAACAGTCACACAACTTCACGAAAATGCATAAAAATTGCAGTTACATTAGGAAACATGTGGCAAGAACGCATGATACATATGTCCGTCTCTTCTCATAGTCAATGACTGCAAGTATTCAATTGTACACGCTAGGCTTGCCGAGCACAATGCCGTGCCGGCTTTTTGTTCATTGTCCTCAACATTGTATAAATATTTAAATAATATTTCATTTGATTTGAATTCTCGGCTACAGTTATACTGCAATGCTACAAAATACGTAAATCAAAGCAGCAAATAACATGTGGGTTGTTTTGATGACAAACTGCATGAATAATTAGCTCAGCAATCTCGCTGCTTCCCAAAGTATACCACGTTCAAAATTAATTCTTGCAATGAGTAATTTACAATGAAAACTACGATGAAAACAGTCGTGCTGTGATGATGACCATTTTCATTAGTGAAACTGTGCGACATACCCACTTGCTAGTTTAGTGATCTCAAAAAAGACTTGGTTGTAGTTGTACTTAGCCTCATTGCGCTGAAATGACAATATCACAGTGTAAGCAATTTTCGGCAGGTAAACATGCTTCATAAAGAATGCAGCGAGCTGCGAAAGAGTGTGAGGCTAAGAGATATCACAGTCCAACACTATGTGGTAATGCTGCATAAATAGCGCAGTGAGCTAGAAAACAGTGAGGCAACACAAATATCACAGTGCTAAAACATTCACTAAAAAATGTCAACTATACGCTCTTGGTCTTCGTGTGGATGACTAGACACCTTTAAGATGGTGGGGGGGAGGGGGGAGATGCTGCCTCATGAGTAGGTCGAGCATAAATTGAGAAACTCATATATCGAATATCAAAATAGATGAAAGACATGTGAAGAAAAAATGCTGTACTCCTCGTACAAAAGTATATGCTAACCTAAAGCTAGTAATATGTATTAAATGCAAAAACAATCGTCTGAAATAGAACATTGAATAAAACACGTAAACATACAAAAACTAACAAACCAATAATGCATGATAAATATTTAAACCATTAAAAACATGATGTAAAACTTAAAGGAACTATGTATCTCTTTCCCGCAGAGGGCCCTCAGCCATGGCCTGCTCCAAGGATTGGACCACCTGCAGGATGCTCTCCTGTGCTGCTGCCGCCCGCTCCTGTGCTGCTGCCATACGCCGCGCTAGAAAGTGATGTGGATGGCTGACCTTTTGATCCCCCGCCCCTACCTGCAGTGAATCATCATGGTGGAAATGTTTGCATGAGCTGCTGAAGAACTCTCAACCATCTCGTGGCTCGAAGCTGCTGCTGCGGAGAATCGCAACGTGCACAACAATTTCCCCTCAGTTGAAAATTCATTGGCCTGGTGGCACCCTTTGAAAGTGTGAAGCTTTGTGTACAAGCTATGCCCTCTTCGTTTGGATCAACAAACAATTGCGGGAACTACTCTTCATTCATCTCCTCAAATGCATCTCTTACCATCAAACAGCCCTTTTCAGGGCTAACCAACCTTTTGCCCGGCAGTTTATCATTGCAGATGTCAGATACTGTGCCCTCAATACAATGCATGTTTCTTATTTACAGCCCAAGTTGGTTTCAGTCATCATAACAGAGCATCAAAAATGTTCACACCCTTTACGTAAAATTTAAACAAACGGTCTTAGCTCACATCAAGCAACTGCTCAGTCAGCTCGAGGCTCTGGTCACACTGCGAAGACACCCGCAACAAGGTGTCGGTGCGCCGTGGCCTCTGTCGACGGCGAGGCCGCACAGGAGGCTGAGACACTGAAAACATGCAGCGTTTTCGTCACCGCATGCTTTGGTAGACTTTAAATCTATGGCCATGTTGTGAATAATTTGGGCAATTCGAATAACATACGAGAGGTTATTTTCTCAAAACACTTTGATGATCAATAACTTACCTGGTGCAGCGGGCACGCTTTCAGGGTAACTTGAGGGGGCCTTCTGTGGAATAAAGAATAAAAGTTCACGAACTGGGGGCACATATGTCCTATAATCAATAAAACACTAAGTTCTCAGATGCTTACGTGTCACTGTGTCACTGTCGCCTGCAGCCGCTTCAGTGGGTTCCACCTCCACCTCCACTGCAGGAGCGGGAACATCCGCCTGCTGGAAAGTGTCGTGGGCATAATCTTTCAGAAAAAGGGTATTCGTTACTCTGGCTATTTTATAACCTTACGTACTAAACATCTGCGGAAATGTTCTGCAGCTATTCAGTGGTCATTGATATCACGTATTACCATTTTAGTGTATGCACTTGCCCGCAGGCATTGCTGTGTCTGTTATGATAAATAAGTACGCCTTTTACTGCAAGGGCTGCAAAGTGAGATTTCAGTTGACAAGCCTACCTGCTTTCGAATTCTTTTTCTGCACTATCTTACTGTTCAACAAAGGTTCCCCTAAAGGCACCCCTTACAAAATGGGCAAACTCTCTCATGGCACTGCTCAGGAACCCGTGATACTGCGGCGGCAGAGTGCTTACCTGTTGATATTCGAGGCAAGCGAAGACGCCACCGAAGCGTGCCAACCCGGTTAGCTGCAACAAGCTGACCACGGAAGCCTGGCAGACGACCCCCTCCAGCGCCCCTGGAAATATACACCAATGTACAAAGAACAAATCACCCGCACATTCGACGGTCACTCACGTTTGTGCCTCCTTGATGGCCGCGGCGTCACGGCGGGCCTCGTGCACCTGCCTGCGCCACCAAGCCTGTCACTCATCCACGTTTTTCTGCGCAGGGCCTTCAAGGTTCAGCGCGTGGCTGAGCTCTTGCCACAGCCGCCGCCGGTCGGCGACCGTGACGCCATGCTGCAGCTCAATGGCTTTCGCCACGAGCTGTGGATGTTCAGTCATGAAGGCGAGCACCAGCGCGCTGCAGACCGTCGGAAACGCGGATGAGCCGCTGCTGCTGGTGGCTAGCGGTGCCGTTGCCCTCCGCCATGACTGCGCTCGAACCAAGCCAACGACTTTGAAAGTAGCACCGTTTAGTAGTGAAGTTTTGAAAATAGTAACTGCTTGAAACAAAGTTGTACCTAGCGCCACCACTAACCATCCCGCTAAATTTAGCGTTGTTTAGAACAATAACAGAAAAAATACGTTTGGATTGTATCGTATTCCTTATTAAACAATTGAAAAACTAGTGTCAACACATTTTAATAGTGCGCAATATTTGTCAAACACTTCTGAACGTGTTACAAACACTTCGTACTTTGCTATACGGTCCCCAAGTCGACGTCAAAGTGATGACGCAAGCCTCTAATTCTCTCATTGGCTGTTCACTTCCTCTCGTCCTCGTGACCTTTGCGGACCGCCCACTTTTTGACGTCACCGACAGACCACCTCCGTCAGGATTTGGAATTTGTATATAATTGCACCACTGCATTGTACCCCTAGAAAACGTATTCGCACATTCATTAGTACTAACTTGTACCATGGTGAGCATTATTATCTACTGGACTGCGTTAGTGATATTGCACGAAATAGAGACCATGCTACTTGCTACTACAAGCAGTTTTTACTTTCATAAGTGTGTATTGAAACTAGTCGCAGGGTCCAATCTAAATAACTCAAATGAAAGCTCAATAGCCAAAACTATCGTTATTCTGTGTTATTTCATCTTCTTTTTTACCGCTGTGTCAATCACGCAAGGATTCCAACTCGTCCAACTTTCTATTCTACTTAAGAATAATTATGCAATTTGCGTATTGTTGCTTCGGGTCCATCAATCTGTGACTCTGAGCAAGCAAAGTGTATAGATCCCTTGAAAGCTCTCGTGATACTACGCCAAATATTTAGTGGGAAGCTCACAAAGGTTCTAACCATTGAGCCATTTACAAATTCTGACTTTGATTCGGTTGGCGCAACTGAGGCGTATTGAATTATTTTCAGTGTATTCAGTATTCTTGCGAATGTGAAAACAGGAGCAATCTCTGTGAGAACGCTGTTAGTTTGCTCCCGAATCCCTCGCAGAATGTTCGACTTTTATGGGCTTTGTGCTTCAATGGCTGCCAAAACTCTCTACTCATTTGCAAACCGGTTTAGTTGCTTTCTTTTTTCTGTGTGATATGCACCAAAACATAAAATATTTCCGAGAGCATTTCTAAACTTTTCTTAAATTTTAACGCACAATTTTACACAAATCCTTCCTATAGGTTACTAGTAAATTTACTTTTTACCTACAATATTTAATTAGTTTATAAACATTGAAGTGGTTACCAGCAAACCAGGCAGCCTCAAAGCAATGAGTAGTCGAAAGGGCAAAAGCAAAAACGCCATTAAAAATAAGTTTTACTATACCGTTGTGCTTTCGCCCACTTTTTAGGAGCAGTTATACCGTTGAACTTTTTTTCTGTCAGTGTCCTCAGAACAGCTCTCAGAAACAGTCCCTCGCAGCAATGCTTGCACGCCTCGACGACCAACCGCTTTTTAAGAAATCAGTCTTGAAATCCGGGAAAGATCGAGCTTCACGCCGCAAAGTGACGAGGGCGCTGTTGAACTTTCTATGAGCAACCCACCACTTTGAAAGTTTGTGGCACTTCTGCGTAAGCGTACGCTGTGTTTCAGTTTATCTCTCTCTGTTATTTCTCTCTTTCTTACTGTAGTGTCTCCTCGTACGCCTTTCCCAGTGCATGGTAGCCAACCACATATTTGTCTTCGAGTTAACCACTCTGCCTTTCGACATCAGGTCTCTCTCTCTCTCTCTGAAGTACTACAAGAGAGTAATTTTTCCCGCAATATATATCGCCCTGCGGCTCTCTCCCGTCTTTTTGTTTTCCTAAAAACTCGAAGACTGCTTATTCGCAATCAAGAATACCATGAGGCGTTGACAACGCTTATGTACGTTCGTGAACTGAACGTGTCGTACTAGTAGCGTTGAAAAGAGAAAAGAGACAAAACATAAAACAGCGGTTTTCACTATGATACAGAATGACGCCTGAAGGAATATAACAAATTTATAAGCCTAGTAGCCCATTCAGACTGTCAATCTGCGCATTCGCACAGTCGTCTAGGGAGGGTATTGCTAGTGCATATCTCGGGCAAACGCAGTTGACATGCATGGCACTGACACAGCAGAAGACGTCAACTCGGTACCGTTCGCGCTTTGTAGTGAATGCATCCAAGCATAGGCTCGGACACCGGATAGAGCAGTTATTCAACTGTCAATCTTTCTCTAGTATTTCCTGATGTTTCGTGATGTTTCTCTTATAAGCAGAATAGGTCGCCTGCGTATACCTTATCAGATACATGAGACAACCGGTTGACAGTCAGAGGACAACCTGTAGTAACGTATAGCCAGCCTATGAATTCCAAATTATTATAATGCCACACACGCTCCTTTCATTTTTCGTGGCCAGCCCATTGCCCATGTTGATACCATTTTAGATGAAATTCGTTAATGATTGCGCCTATCACATAAAATCTAGTATTGCCTTTGCTAGAACAAACGCTATTCCACATGATGTTCATGTTGCCAAAGACGGTACATGCACTGGCGAAACGGGACTGCCTCTTAAAGAAGCCGTGACGCCAAATTACAAACTCGAGATGTAGCGTTCATTTCATTGCTTGGTATGAATGAGATTTGTTAGTGAAATATGAATAAGGTTCGTTACGTAGAAGTTATTCTTCTTTCACCGTGAACAAGTACGTCCAAATGATCAATGACACGTTCCCGGCATTAAGAAATCGACAGCATTTAGGCATGTTAAGCGAAATCTTATGCCAAAGCCTCAAGCGCAGAGGGAGAGGGATTGACCAGCAATTACGTAGACAATTCTGTTTTGATCGCGGTGTCTACATGTCCTACCCTCCAGTGATGACGTCTGGTGGCCTGTCAACGGGTTCACTTCCACTGCTTTGCTTGGTGCGTGCAGCGTGTTCGTGTGAATGGTGCATTTTATTTGTGCTGCTTCGGGTGATTTGCCACGCAGTCGTGAGTTTGAATGCGATAATTTGAAGTAACGGACGTCACAAAGTAACAACATTTGCTTTACTAGCCAGCGTGGCCCAAATGTGCGTCTCCAGCTACGCCATCGCTGTTCAGTCAGGCGACGATTCCAGAATCACTGCTCAGAAGAGGATCGAACCGAAAGTTATGCACTACGCTGCAAATCACCGTGATTCCATATTTCTCGGTTTTTTCATCGTCAGTTCTGGACGCCCATGACGGTGGCGAGGACAATGAGGGTGGCGAAACATGCCTATACACGGGCGCGCCGAGCACATGAATTGTCAACTGAAACTGTCTTCACAATTTCTTGTGTCAACGTGATCAGATAGGCCATGACCGCGTAGGGTGACCACTTGGCAGCGCTGAAGATTTGCGGGCTTTGCGCTCATTTCAAATTTCATTCGATACTGGTCATACTAATCTATATTACAAAAACTGATTCGTCTTTCTATTGCATTATCAGTGCTGATCAAGGGATTGATAACTACGCGTTGACGCAAAAAAATAAACTCGACATGCTTCAAGTTGCTCTCCCTGCTGCTTTAATGTTCGATTAAACAGTCGAACGCGCACACCGCAAATAAATTACTGAAACAGTGCAACTACACCTTAATACCAAGTGACAACTTCGACAATAGGACACTTTACATACCTCAAACGTCTCGTCCGCAAACGACAAAGTATACATTCCTACATTATTGACTATTTCAAAAAGCTCCAGTTAAGAGGTATAAATGTTTCTATAAAAGCTCTCATTCAGTAATCGTCAACTTCTCCCGGCCCCACATTTGCTTTCTTTTTGTTCACAAAATACATCTACCATTTTTTTTGTTATGCCGTTTAATTGGTTATGCCGAACCTCTTCCGCAACCTCAAATACACAGTTGACCCCTCGCATTTCTTAGTTCGGATTGGAGGCGAGAGTACAAAGCATATACACACTAGTGCTAAGGAAATCAGTAGTAGCACTGAAGAAGACACTGACAACTTCTTGAGACGTAGGCTCGAGCACAAAACTTTTAGACGGATTGTGTTATGCTTCAATTGTACCGGTGTTATCAAAAAGTTAGGAAAATTATGTTGTGCATCCGGAAAACTATATTCAATTATGACGGGATAAAAGTATAGCACTCCGTCAACGCCCTTGCATGTTATAGCAAGTTATAGAAAGCAAGTTATAGAAACCTGAATTCAGGACACCCGTTATACGTTCGTCGCTAGAGTGAGTAGTACCCAAAGAAAGATTGTAGAAAGGAAGGGAAATTCAAGAGCGCGCTTTCATTTCGTTAAGGGCAATATTATTCAGAACTAACACATAATGAGGCCAAAGAAAGTGTATGGGATATTATCAGCAAATTCGTTATGTAAACGCGAAGAAAAAATTATTTCCTTCATGTTTCTTTTTTCATATCTATAATACCATTATTACTTCTAACCTCCCCTATACTTTCTTTAGCATCATTGTCTGCTAGTTTTCTTTAATACTGTTCTTTACTTCTTTCCTTCAATGTTTGCGAGGGTTTCTATCAATCAGACTTGACGTCTTCAGGTATAGTATTCGAGGGATTCTTGGTCAGTTGCCTGCTTGTAATAAAATCACGTGCTACATACGCCAAGAGGCAAACAAAATACTGTTCCACAGTCACCCTCGTGTCTACTAGTGGCACTGACTGACACTGTCACGCTTAAAAGTCACATATCTATATGAAAGATTGGACGCAGGTACGACGACCATGGTAGTAAAGCTGGTAGAGCATCGGTCGTTTTATTCTAATGTCACAGCCTGAACTGCCGCCAGGGGCAGGTTATGTTTTGTACACTTTTTTTCTACACATTTACATACCAGTAATATATTAGCATTCCCTACACTTTCGACCCGACATGGTGGTCTAGTTGCTAAGGTACATGGCTGTGGACTCGCAGGTCACGGGATCAAATCCCGGCTTCGGCAGTTGCGTTTTAGATGAAGGCGAAAATGTTGTAGGACCAGTGTGCTACGATTTGGGCGCACCTTAAAGAACCCCAGTTGGTATAAAGTACCAGAGCCCTCCACTAAAGCGTCTCTCATAATCATATATTGTTGGGACCTAA
Organism: Rhipicephalus annulatus; assembly: GCA_013436015.1. Classification (NCBI taxonomy): domain Eukaryota; kingdom Metazoa; phylum Arthropoda; class Arachnida; order Ixodida; family Ixodidae; genus Rhipicephalus; species Rhipicephalus annulatus. The sequence continues at coordinate 295,743 of WOVY01002606.1, read as the reverse complement.
AACCCCACAATTCAATCAAATATATCGATCCGTCATATTTTGCTTGGCATCTTTGTCTGTTGTCCTTAGAGAAAGGTTGTGCAGTACATAACCTTAAACTAGCTCCTAAAGGTTTTCTGTCGCGCAGAGTGCTCAATAATCTCTGCGACTTTATGGATGTCCCCGGTTAGGGTTAGATGAGTCCTCTATTCATTGTTACATGAAAGTGTCATTGCTGTGCCTAATTACCTTGGTAAGAAATTGTGGGCAATACAGCTTACAATTTGTAGCATTTCCACTACGGCCTAAATTAGAGTTTCAGTCACTTTGGAACTTTAAACACCATAAACGACGCAACCGTAACGTTTATTTGTTTACGTTGTTACTACCTGTAGTTGCTACGTCATAAGCGTGAGTCCTGGGAACCATTTTCTACTTTAAAGTTTATATTAGGGACAAATTTTTAGAAATCATGAGGTTTTTTTCCACCCTTCTGCTTCATTACGCATCAAGAATGGCGCTGTAAACATCGTGGTCGCCTTAAAAGAGGTTCTCGCACACCAAGCTTCTTTTGCTCGCTTTCCATGAAGTTGGTCTGAACCTCACCTTTGCGACAGTTGTTCTTTCTTTCCACGTCTTGTAGACCACTTCTCACACAAGCATCAATAAACAGGTTTAATTCGAGGAAGCCACAGATGGAATTTACTAAGAGGGACGCCTAATTTCCTGCTGTAAATGTGTTTCTGTTGGTCGCACGCCTCCAAGAGATTCTCGTATGCAGTGAAGCCTGAAAGACGAGCAGCTCAAGTCGACACAAGGTTAGGTGGACACCTGGTAACTTTCATCGCTCTATGAAGCAAAGACAGTATGCTTAAAAAAGAGCCTTAACTCACAAAAGCAGAGTGAAGCAGTTCACTCTGCTCTTAGTGACATTTTTTTTGCTATGCGGGGCATAGTCAGCTCTCACCGTTTCTGTCACAGCTCCAATGCGTGGTTTTTCGTAGACATAGTTGTTTCACAAAAGCATGCCGGAGTAGAGAGTCATAAGAGGAACATGTAAAACTGTCTTGACAAAGGGCACAGAAGAGTGCCGCAGTTTCTTAACAAGTCGGTGAACACTGCTGCGGGTGCCTCGTTAAGTTCGAGCTCCAAGGTTAGAAGTCGTGGTGATTGGTGGTCTATGCGCGAATACAAAGAGTGGAAGGAACATGGCGGTTTTTTTTTGCGGTGAAAAAGTATTCGGTTTAACAGCAACTCACTACGAAAAACCGACTGCTCGAACCAGATTAGTTCGGTGATGTAGTTTCGCAACTGGGCTTGTCTTTCGTGTGAAAATTAAGCGATATTTCCGAATGCTTCGCAACTTCGTGCATAACCACAATTGCAGAAATGAGGTATCCACATAGAATCAAGTGAATTATCAGTCACAGTTTCGGTGTCTAAAATGTGCTCTGTCAAATTAACGGAATATGTACTTATTGTGAAAAAAACTTGGGCAATCTCTCCTAAAGGAACCCTGATGGGATGCGAAGCAGCAGCGTTGCGCCCGGGTGGCGTCTCGGGTAGAATGGCGCTAATGCGGGCGCTGCAATGAGCACTAGAACATTTTTTTGAAGCGATGGCTGGCATAGGTCTTGCAAGTGACATGTGCAGACATGTTTCAACGCTTACGTTAGGTGGGCGTCTGGTTCATTGCATGTGAATTGACGAGTCAGCAATTAGCATGTGGCGGGTGTTCCGGGAGAATGGACGAGGCGGCAGCTGCGAGCGCCGCGGTGAGCCCACGGCGGGCGAGGGAGATAGTGGCGTCAGCGCACACTGCGAAGAAAGCGTGACGTCATCCCATAGAAGAGGCGTAACCTACTTGGCACCACGCATACATCAGCGGCGCGCGTCGCGTTCGTACGTAGGGACAGCGCTACACATGCTAGCCAAAAGGGTGCTTCGCATCTGAAAGAGTGTTCGTGTGGTAAAGCAAAGGGCATGCTTTTGCAATATCGATGGATGTTTAGGCTAGATTGGTTCGGTGTACGCTTGATAAGTGTGCTACAGTGCGGTTCAATGGGTGTAATCTAGGATGGGTGCTAGGGCCACACAGACTTAGGGCTCACTTGAAGTTCCTATGTTTTCCCTCGTCTTTCTAAACATCTAGATCAGTAGCTGATATAGCTAGTTTACGATTTCTTAGAGACAAGACATGTTTTTTAGCTAATGGGTACAAAATTACACAGACATTTTCATCCCAAATTACAAAATCAATTATGATCATGTAGAAAAACAATCAACAGAAATTATGTGACATTATGTGACATTTGCACGACATTAATGTGGAAACTGGTACATCCCCAATCGAAGGAGTTTTCATAGTAAAGAAATTGAGAAACCAGCTTAAGAACGCATCCACAAGAGAAGACGATACATACACGCTGGATATTGTCCTCTAGTGTACGCATTCCTAAGCTGGTTTCACCGTTTCTTCAAGTATATACCAGCGGGCCCAGCAACAGATTTTCCTGAGTGACTGCATCATATTTTGCCGACATTTTTTTAGGGTCAAAAAATGTTGGCAGGCACATCCTGAGATGTTAAAGGCTAAGTGACAATGCAAGAAAGGACGTGTTTTGTGCCTCTGCCAAAGGGAATATCGGTCGAACGAGGAAAAGGTGCCTTGGTTCACCACACCCATGGGCCTGGCACCTCCAGTCAATTTTTTTAAAAAAACATCGTTCTACGTCACGGAGTGCCGGAGGCCCTCAACACCGACAGAGGCACGGCCTTTATGGTGGACCTAACTTAAACGATCCTGAGGTACAGCCAGACAAATCATCGCCGGACCACTGCAACTATCCACGCACCAATGGCCTCACCAAGCGGCAAAAAAAGATCGTCCCCGACATGCTGGTCATATACGTCGACGTCAAACACAAAATGAGGGACGCCATGCTTCCGTACGTTACCATTGCATACAACACGGCTCTGCAAGAGACGACGCAGATGTCGCCATACAAGTTGATCTACCAAAGGAACCCCAATACGACACTCGACGCCATGCTACCAAACATCGCAGATGAAGAAAACCTCGACGTCACCGTCTACCTTCAGCGCGGGGAAGAAGCTCGTAAACTTGCCCGCCGGCGCATAAAAAATAACCAGGCGACGGACAGTCGTCGCTACAATCTTCAACAAAGATTCGTGGAGTACAAGTCCGGTGACCATGTGTCGGTAGGTATAGGCGCAATCTTTTTAAGAGTGAACACATGAGCGCGTGGCTTTAGATATACTAATGCCATTAGACAACACTTCACAGTATCTTCACATATGCTCCAGGAACGTAGCTTCCATTGGCACGCATTACGTCACCGAGCGTTCATGTGTCATCTGCTAGCTGTTATTCGGCCTTTTTGGTGATTTTCTTGTAATCGCAACTATACTTCTGGTGCATTACAATCAAGCAGCTTGTCTCATATGCCTGCCGTGTCCTTTGGTTTCATCTTTTTTCTGCTTCCTTTTTGTCATACACTTGGCGGGCAATAATATTTTGTTATTTGGCACATGTTTCACAAAATACTGATGCTTTTAATAATCTTCTCTCAGTAATCCGAAATAGTTTCGCTCAATGTTACACTAGTATTTTTCTTCATGTCTTCCTTAAAAAAAACAAAAGCACTGCTGCTGTCTGCTGCTGTCATGAGTACTCTAGTGGCACAAAGTTACGATGCGCTCTAAGACACTCTTGGTGAACCTTGAGGTGTCCGCAGTCGCCACGTAAACAAGTGTCGCGCCATAGCTCATTTCATGTACGTTCGCACAATTTTTCACAAATGCTTATGCTTGCCAGAAGAGCATCGTGATATGGTGATTTTTTATGTGTTGATTTAAAACTTTTGCAGTAATCACCAGTGCCTGGTCATGCTGGAACACAGAATGTGTCTCGGTGAAACTGTCCAGTGACTGGTCAACAATGATCTAGAACACGTCAGCGAAACAACATATTTTCAACTTGATTTGTGTCTCAGGTGGAATGTAATTGGGAGTTATACATTGTGGCCACTATGAAGCACAAGGCTCCTCTACTGCCGTGCGCGTGCAGCACACGACACACACTAGCTCACCTGACGCAATGCGCGCGTTGGCAGAATTCGCAACCCGGACGCACAACGCATGAGCGATGCTTTTCGCTGCCGCCGCTTAACAGCACTGGGAGCACCAAAAACCGCGCATTTAGGTGTTCTTTGACACGCTACCCTATTCAATCTCAAAAAGATTGCGACTGTACGCCGATATGCCGACGTGGACGCCATGAAAAACTTCTGCGGCGGTACTTCGGACCATACAAAGTAGTTGGACGTCATAGCTCACGCGACTATGAGGTTGTTCCTGACGGCATTACGATCTCTCAACGGCGCTTTGCTCGGCCTGGAGTAGTCCATATCGTGCTCTTCAAGCCGTTTCGTGCGCGAACCTTAGGACTCTGTTTTTTTTTGTTGGTACTGTGCTTTATTCCTTGTCCTTATTGTTTATTTTCTTTTGTTGAAGAATCGGGACGATTCCTTCTTAGGAGAGGGGCAATCCCACAATCCGTCCTCATGTTTTCTTATCGCCCCATTTCGCTGTCAGTAATTCACAGCGCAAACTGCGCCTACGGTGTTCGAGAAGCTTAAGGACTGCAGTAGATGATTGTTGCCCCGCCGTGGTGGTCCAGTGGCTAAGGTACTCGGCGGCTGACCCGCTTGTTGCGGCTTCCAATCTCGGCTGCGGCGGCTGCATTTTTTGTGGAGGCAAAAATGCTGTATACCCGTGTGCTCAGATTTTGGTGCACACTAAAGAACCCAAGGTGGTAAAAATTACCGAAGCCCTCCACTACGGCGTCTCTCATATACATATGGTGGATTGGGACGTTCGACCCCACATACCACTCAATCAATCAGTCAATGCAATACATCATTTTGTTAGGATAACGCTCACTTCGTGAACAATACAGAATATTTGGAACCTACGTCGCCGCTAGCGACACCGTTAGAATATTTGATGGCAGGTGCATAAACGGCAACACGCTTCCCCACTTGTCGGTTGACCGCTGGCAGACACTCTGCTCGCCACTTTCGGTGTCAGTGTCTTGTTGTAATCTGACTTTCCTTTCACGAGGACAAAAGGTCGGCCCATTAAAACAGCTTATATTCAACCTGCACTCGGCTGCCTTCGTTCGCGCCACGACCTTGTGACATTAGGAGTCACCAATTCTTTTCGGATCATGAAGCTCACAACAGTCCGTTTCTTTTTTTTAAACAAAACCACAACACAGCAATAAACAAAGCCGCGCGTGCGTTTAAAGCCCGCAAGCACAAAGACTAGGCATAATCATGTCACACCCACTATTCTCATGGTGGCAGAACCATCGCAGAGCCTCAGTCCCCTCTATTTATTTTATAAAGCTCTATGAAAAGAACTACTGATATCAAAATCACTTATTGCAGCCCTATCGAATTCGTTATAAATAGGTTGGACAGTATATGTGCGGCTGTACCCAGGTAGGCCTAAACGAAAAGTAAAGTCTGAAGAGGAGCATTTTTTTAGAACTTTAATGAGGCAGTTCCCTATTAAAAACGCCCACCATAGGAATGGTAGATTCCACCATCCACCATTTTGGTTAATTATGGTTCTCAGGATATTGGTGGCACATGCTGTATGGTGGCACATTGTGCATGATGTAGTGGCGGCAATGCAGGATTGCGAAACGGCTTCAGAGCCACCGTGATAAGATGCCACCAAGAAATAGCAAAATTACGTGTGTATAAAACGATGCAGAAAGCACCCGTTAGAAAAAACGTGACCACAAAGATTCGAACGTGCTGCCTGCGGATTTACTGAACAGCTAACCACTATGCCATGCCGACTTGTAGGAACTTGATGTTAAATCCTCTATTAATAATCCTGGGTTGGTGGGTGCTGGAATTGTGTGTGGATATGGTAGACAGAATAGTGGATATGGTGGACAGAACAGTGGATATGGTGGAAATATTAGTGGATATGGTAGAAACTGTAGTTGGCATAATGCCTGATGACGGCGAGAGTGGAAAAAATGATGGCAGACGGTGGTGGTGGTGGCGAGCCAATGGTGGTCACTGTAAAAAATGCCGGCTGATGACGGCTAGAGGGAAAAAATGGTGGAAGATGGTGGTGATGGTGGAAAATGTCGGCTGATAGTGGAGAGGCCAAACGTGTTGGGTGGAAGGCTTGGTGAGCAAGGTGGATGACGGTGGCGTGACGGAAGCTTTGTGGAAGATGGTGGCATGATGAAAAGGCACATGACACTATGTGAAATCACTTATTTGTAGTGTTTCATTCTTGTATGCGTGGAGATATATGTTTACGGTATAAAGAATGCACTGCTCTTTACGCTTTCTAGCACGTTTATTTTTTTTACCCCTGTGGTGTCTACAATGCTTCAACTTTTGTGGAGCAGAGAATATGAGGCCGTGAATATGTTTTGAAATCGCACACGTACTTGCATCAGTTTGACATCCGCGATATGTTTCTTCGTTGTAATGTTTAGAAGACTTGAGGTGTCAGTCTGAGCAGTGACAACGAATGTTTTAGATCGGCGCGCAGTTTTCGACAAAATAAATGAGCTACTGTTCGCGATTGCCCCTTTCAATGTTAAAGCAGAACACAGCGGTCACCTGATGTCGCCACGCTAGAAACTCAACTCTGAAAATTCTTGCACACTATAATGCTCGCGCCGTACATTTAAGTTAACTACGTTCGTGCTAATATGCATAAACTTTCACTTTCGACATGCGTCGAGACGAGCCCCAGCGAATTTGACTTTCACCTTTCTGTGCTACCACAATGATTTCCACCAAAGTTTAATCCTACCAACCGAGCCCGTATAAGTGTTATCGGCGCTTATGGGTTAATGCACAATGAAGCCTTTTTTTGTATGGTGTCCACGCAAGAGGGGATAAACACCGATGCGACGTGCTTGCAGAACTTCCATCAAATGTACGCCTCCCCTCACCGACAGCCGCCTGTCGCACTCACCGGCACATCACTAGCTCTTATGCGAGAACACAGACTCGTCGATTCGTATGCTTACTGAACCAATATGATAGCATATTGTTTCTGGTGCACTGCATTCGTTTTGACCAAGCCGTTATGTAGTTGCTCCTAACGACAGAGCAACAGCGGTGTGCTGGCACGACTGCGCTGTAGGTTGTGCGAAAAACATCACAATCAATTGTTTCGGCGTATCTATCAAATGAGCAAAGAAGTGCCATGAAGCCTGAAGAGATAACGCCCTTTGGAAGGAGCGAGAAACAGATCATATACTTGGCAAATATCACCGATAAACTCTACCTGCTGCTCTGTCGGTAAGTTGTTATTTTTCTTGCGGTTGTAAATTGTAACAAAAACATAGCTCTGTAGCCATAATTGCAGTGGCAATCGTTACAGGCAGCAATTGTTCGTGTTTATCAAATGTGCGAATGTTAGTAGCAGGTGCAGATCTCGTAAATCTCGAGTAAGCGACAAATAAAAATGAAATTAGGCAGTGAGTTTTTGAGTTGACTACTTCTATACCACCTAAGTTTCCGTCGGTTGGCGTGGCGCAGTGGTGAGTGTGCTGAGTTGGAAATCCGAAAGTGGCAAGTTCAGTTCCGCTATGGCGCCTCTTTTTTTCGGGTGCTTGCTACACCGTTTTCTAAACAATTATTTTTATGATTTGTCTAGTGGCAGCTTGTCACGGTGGTTCTGACACTGCTTCGCGTACCAGCACTGCCAGCTGGAGCGTGCCATCCAACATCCGCTCCAGCATATGCCACCATACGCCACCATACACTTTGTGCCACCAACATTTTCACCACCATAATCCACTAATATGGTGGATGGCGGCATTCACCAGTCCTATGGTGGACATTTTTTTTCAAAAGGGTCGCCGCTGAACTTGGGAGCTGACTGTTCAACTTTAGTTTTGTTTGTTGCTTACTCCAGGTAGACGGCATCTGCACTTGCTACTTACACTGGAACGTTTATTAAACGTGAACAACTGCTGCCTAGAAAGATTTCCACTGCGATAACGGCAACAGCACTCTGTTTTTCGTACCATTCACAACTACGAGGGAAAAAAAAGAAGTGGACTGAGGAACAGGTACAGTCTACCGGCGGTTACTGTCACGTTTATTATCTGTTTCTCGCTCGTACTATAAGGTGACATCTGCTCAGGCTTTATGACACAATTAGGCTCAGTTGATAGATGCGCCCACTCAACTGATTGAGTAATGCGATGTTTTTTGCGAAATGTACAGAGCAGTCGTGCCAGCACACTGTTGTAGCTCCCTCATTAGCAACAACTACATAACGGCTTGGTCAAAATGAATGCTGTGCATATGAAACATTATGCTATCATATTAGTTCAGAAAGCATACGACTGGACAAGTCTGTGTTCTCGCATCAAAGCCAGAGAAGTGCCGGCGAATGCAACCGGCGGCTGTCGGTGACGGGAAGCGTAAGTTTGCAGTAGGTGCTGGCACCCCGTCTCTTCGATGTTTGTCGTTTTTGCACGGACACTGTACACCAAAATGCTTCACTTAGGTTAAATGATGCCACGGCTGTGCTGTATTGTGGTTCTTACTCGTCGAATTTGTGTATTCTGAAACCCAGAAGCACCGATCACACTTACGCGTGTTAGGTCGGTCGGGCTTCGGTGGAAATCTTGGTGTTAGAACAGAAGGGTGAAAGTCAAACTCACTGGGACTCGCCTCGACACATGTAGACGGTAAAAGTTTATGCATTTTAGCGTCACACGCACATTGTTAACTTGAAGGTACGGCTCAAGTAATTGGGTCTGCTCGAATCGCTAGAGTGGCGGCATCAAGTGACTGCTGTATTCTGGTCTACCGTTGGAAGGGGTCATTGCGACCTGCAGCTCATTTATTTCTCGACAACTGCGCGGGGATGTAACACATTTACTGTTGCTGTTCACAGCGACACCTCTAGCCTTCTAAACTTCACAACAAAGCACCGCATCGCGCTTGTCAAACTGATGTATACGCGCACGAAATTTAAATATTCACGGCCACATTCTACGCTCAGCAACAATTGAAGCGTTGTTGACACCACCGAAAAAAAATATGCTATAGATAGGGTAATGAGTGGCGTTGGTTTCTTTCGACCGTTAATATATTTCTCTGTGCATTGCACCTGAAATTTTGACAGCCTGGGGTTCTTTAACGTGCACCCAAATTTGAGCACACGGGCCTACAGCAATTTCAGCAAATGCAGCCGCCGCAGCTGGGATTTGATCCCGCGACCAGTGGGTGAGCAGCAGAGTACCTCAGCCACTAGACCATCGCAGTGGGGTAAGACCATCTTTTCAAATAGTCCCTTGTTCTTTAAAGACGATAGTCTTTTTGGAGACCTTCGACGCAAAAATTTTGGTCTGTCTGTCTGTACATTTGTCTGTTTGTCTATTCCTAATGGTACCAGGTATTTTAAACGGCACAGGTCGATGCTCCAAACGGCCGACCCCATCCGCGGCGCCCACCATGTTGCTCAAGGTTCAGCGTTCATGCTTATGCAATTGTCAATTAATAGGCAACATTGTGCATATCTGAGACACCATAACAATACGTATATATTCTGCATGTGCATCTTTTACTAGAAAAGGCATACATAAGTAATTCCAAGGTCCGTAGTGTTCCTCACGCATTGCTGAGACGACACGTTGGTGGCACCTACCCGTCGCCTTGCGCACTGCACCTTATCAACTCTGAGACGCGCGCGAGACGGGCTTGCGCGCCCGGCTCAGGGCCTCACGCTTTGTTTCCCAAAATAACTTCCAGATATCACTCATGTCTCGCGTGTGATGAGACTTGGTGCGCTCGTTCGCCTCCACTACACGCTCGAGGCACTCTAACGCAGCGCCTCCAGAATACCATTCACCAATTTTCTTGCGCATAACATCAAATAAACGTTATGTTCACTCTCTTCAGATACAAGACTATCGTCTTTCGACGACATTTGTTGATTAACGTGCAGATACGGGGCCAATTTTTTGGCACCCGTCATGGTGCCAGTAGGGTGATTAGCGTGCATACTCTCGATTTCTTCTTATAGGGGAAAATATCAGTTGAACATTGTCTGCCACCCATCTTTGCCATGCAGTCGTCCACAAGTTATTGATTGTATTGCGTTAATATTGGTTAAATTATTTTGCTTAATTTTTGGCATTTTCAATAGTCCAAGCGCAGATAACAGGGTGTAGCCGACAAGCGAAAAATGTTGTAATCTCAAAGCTTAGTGCTGACATTGTACGCGTGCTTCCCAAAGAATTTATTGGCGAGTATACATTATTTGCAAAAAGGGCTATAACCAATGACAATACGGCGGAAATTTGATTCATTTATCAACGCAGCTAATTACAGCGTAGACGATGCAGGTCTTTCGGAAAAAGGCGAGCCCACTTCCACAGTTTTTTTTTCTGTAGCTGTTATATGGGCACTTTCGAGAGTATTTCCCGTTGCCATCATTTCCCGCATAAGATCCGAATTTACTACATCGCTACGGGCATTGTATATATGTTATACCGCGAGCAAATGCTCGCGAGTGTTGGCGAGAAAAACAGCCCAAGCAGATATGAAAGAAGCTGGCCATCTTCGCCGCATAGGGTGCTCATGCTATTTCACCCCAAGCGCTAGGTCTGCCGTCGATTGCTCCTCAAGAAGAATGCAAAATTCTCGCCAGTATTTCACTTGGCGAAGAAGCATAAAGGAACGGCGGGAAATTGTGTTGGAGGAGGGGGAGGGGGGGGCGAAGGCGTGGCTGGCACTACTGTCAACATTTAGGGCACAATGGTGAGCATTGTGATGTAGCAGCTTACGCGTTCACTGAGATCCCCTTCGGTAGGGGGGGGGGCTCATTGCAATACCTGCGTTTGAGGTGACTTTGTGGGGTGGCCACTTCTCCCTCCCATGCCCCTCCCACGCCCGCCTTTTGGCGTAACAGCTACATTGGCATACATGAAGAAACAACTCGTATACCATTTTGGGTTCTGTCATCGCATTGCCTTGTGCTTACACCAATGATGCTGAAAACCACACGAAAACAAGTTTTCTGCGAACGGTTCTATTTGCATTCACCAGCGTCTTGTGGTTACACGAGATCTGATCAATAGGAGTAAGCTGCTAGTCAAACGTCGTATAAAATTAAGTTGCTGTCGCATTTCCATTGTTTCGCCATTTCGGTGAAATGGATTTTTTTTCAAAATTTGAGAGAAAAGCTTGTTCACCCCACTAATTCTTGAATTGCAGTCCCAAACTGACAGCGAGCGGTAAAAGTTGGGTGGTCACACAGGCCTAAGGCCTGTAGCAAATCGGTGATGACGACAGCCTAATTGTAGGCCCTAGCAAGTTTACAATAGGTGTATAAAAAAAAGAAATGATAAGCCTAACGGCAGATTGCCGAAAAAACTGAAAAGGAGTGAGTACCAATAGGTATGAGCAAGTATCATTATAAGCGTGGGTAAATACCTGGCTATGCCGGAAGCAGTCATGAGTATGAACGTGAATGAGTGCAAGGTGAGCTGGCGTGAGTGTGGACGGGAGGAAGTAGGTATTAGTCTGAGCACACTTGACGGAAATGCTACAAGTTTTTGGAGGTAAAGGTGTGTGTGTGAGTGCTCGTGAGTGTAAACGCAGGAACTATTACCCTTTAATGCCTGAATTAGAAAACTGCCGAAAAAATAAAAGCAGTTTTGATTTTCCGACAATAAATAGCAATGTGGAAATGGTTGAAAGGATTTCACAGTGAAATTATCTAAAATTTATCTTGAATGCATACAATCATGTATGTCGCAAATTTTCCCGATGCCACAAAAGTGTAGACCTTGCAATAAAAAAACGTTCTTCAGAACTACGCCACGTAACGTGGGCGACGTCTTGAGCGGGAAGGTAACAAAAGAACAAAATTATGGAAGGTAGAACTTTCGCCAGCCAGGTGAGAAAGAATATGAAAGTGAGTGTTCTTGCACGCACTTCGCGCTCTTCGACATCACCTAAAAACAACTTGGTTGTAGCATTACATACGTTCCACATGCTAGCTCTAGATTTTTCATGCTGAAATATACGTTCCTACTGCGTACTTGACAACCATAATTAAAAACGGCACGCATTACGTGACTTGTTTGCTCAGTTTTTTGTTATGCCATGAACTCATGACACGAGGTAATAGAGGGCTACTGAATGCGAGCAGTTTGCACAAAAGGCGAAAAAGTGCTTATGAGTTTGAGTAGGTGTCATTATGAACGTGAATGAGTACTCGTGAGTGTGAGAAGACGTCAGTGATTGCCTATGAGCATGAGTACACGTGAGTATCAACATTAGTGCCTAAGGATGTTAGCAGGTGTGAGTAATGTGAGTGCTTATTTGTAAGGTGGGAATACAAAAGTGAGTGCCAGTGAGTGTGAGTAGGTGTGACTATTAATATGAGTTAGTGCCTACGAGCGTGAGCATACGAAAGAATGAACCTGTGTGAGTTGCTATGATTATCTGTACAGGCGTGAGAATGAGCGTAAGTGAATGCCTTTGAAGGTAAGTAGGCGTAAGTATGAGAGAGAGGGAGAGAGTTTTATTTACAGAAAGGAAGAGAGGTCGGCCTGAGCGATCGCCTGCTTTAGCCTGCTACTTTACTCTGGGGTAAGGGAAAGGAGAAGAGAAAGAGTAATGGATGACGGTGGTGAAATAAATAGGTGTGCATATACAATCTTTTGCAGCTGACTAAAATTCTATAGCCGCAGCCATTTGCTTTTAAAAGGCTATAACGGCACTTATAACGAAAATTGCACTGTTGGTGTCAGGCCAAGGGCCCAACATGGTCTCATCAGATAATGATCTACTAGAGATCATTCAATAGAACAAACCATTGTTCGTCTTTCACGTGCGTATGCTGGCAATTACAACACATGTTCTCAAGCATTTCTGGCATTTCGCAGTGTTACAATTGGGACAGGTGTGAGTGCCGCCGCTCATATGTGCATAACGTCTTGTGTACGCCACACCAAGCCGAATGCGGAGGACCATACTTGCGATGTGCCGCAATTGAGGGGGCATGCTGAAGCTCACCTCTGGGTCCCATTTGTGAAGTCGCCGCTGTCGCTATTCCGATTTGGTCTAGCACTGAAGTGTACTGCTGCGCATCATGCATTGAACAGGGTGTTCGTTTCAGCTCGTGAAGACGCAAAGCGTAATTCAGGAACACTGTTTAGGACATTTTTATCTTCAGCGTCTGCCTTGTTGTTTCCCAACATGCCGCAGTGCGCTAGATTTGACTTGAAAGAGACAAGATGGCCATTTGTTGAAGCACCCTAAATAAGTTATGCAATTTTTATAGCCAAGATGTAATACAAATGTTGCCTCAGGACTCAAATAACGGATTTCAAAACGGGTTTGGGATCACAGAAAATCGTCGAGGCTCGAGGTTGTTCGCCAGAAATAAATCTTGTTGCCTCTCAGATAGCGACAAGCTCTGCAGCAGTTAATGCCGTTTTATGGTCTACTTTACATCATCGAGCGATATCTATGTTTGGGATAACAAAAGCTGTGGTGGAAGTGACTAAGTGTGGTCGACCAATCAGTGTGAACGTGCAGAGAATCCCTGTACATTGTATAAATGCAATGTAGGGTCATTTGTCTGAGGCCAACAGAAAAAACGAGGGACTTCGTAATCCTAGGAATCGTAAGAATAAAACGTAGTTTAGGCTCGAAAAATGGAGGCCCTGCAGGAACACTGTGCGGGGAAAACCTTGATGGTAGAATATTCTCATAACGCGATATCACTCTTGAGAAATCGCAATCTTGGTGAGGGGCGGGAAGTGCCGGTAGTGGGTGCTGAATGTGCAGGATCAACAATCGAAGCTGAACTCCAAGTGGCTGGCAGAACATCTATAAACCGATGGGCCAAGCCTGAGCCTCCGCGATGGCTTCATTTGTTGAAGTACAGTGCGGTAGACTCAAGCATCTTCGCAAGCCTTGAGCTTTAACACTCTCTAGTTTTCCCATACCTAGGTCTCGTAATGGAGTGCACTGGTATGCTGTATTCTAGGTATCCCCCAAATAGGGCATTGTACAATTGTAGTTGTTATAATTCTGATGGGCCCCATTTTGCCCCTGCTACGTTGCGAAGAACGAGAACAAATCTTTTCAAAGTAGATTTTGTATTGTGACGTGTCTTCTCCCCAATAGACCTGTGTCGATGACAAACCAAAGAAACTTGTAGTGCGTTACAGCAGGTATTGCTGTCTCATTTCTTAGTATTGGGTATTGTTACATATGACTGCGCGTGAATGCAAGCACTGCGCATTTGTCGATTGAAAGAGTGAGCCCCTGGCGTCGTAAATATTTGGCTGGGATCTTCACTGCATGCTGTAGTTGAGCACGCAGTTGAGGTCGAGTGGTCCCAAATGTCCATATGCATAAACTATCAGCGTATGCACTGATAATTCCCGTGCTGAAAAAATCTGGATCTTCACCATATGGACGTTAGTATGAACGTGAGGGAGCGCCTACGAGGAAATGTCATGAATATGAACGTGACTGAGTGCTTTGGATTGTGAGTAATCCTGAGAGTGAACGTGAGCGGATGTGAGTGGCACTGATGAGGGTGAGTAGGCAAGAGTATGAATGCGATTGGGAATAGTTGTCAGTATGAACGTGAGTGAGCTCTTATGAGTATGAGCAGGCGTGCATATGAATGTGATTGAGTGCTTGTGAGTGTGAATGGGTGTGAGTGTAGAAGTGAGTGAGTAGGAGTGTGAGTCGACGTGAATGAGCGCTCATGAGAGTGAGTAGGCGTGAGTATGAACTGAATGCTCATGAGTGCGAGTAGGTGTGGTGTGAACGTGAGTGAGTACCTTTGAGCGGGAGTACTCGTGAGTATGAATGTAAGTGCTTATGAGTGTAAAAGTCAGTATTAAAGTGAATGAGTATTAGTGTGGGTGGACGTTTTTATTATTGTGATTGAGGGCCTATGAATGTGAGTAGGCGTGAGTAATAATGCGAGCCAGTGCTTATTAGTTTGAGAAGGCAAGAGTATGAACGTGAGTGAGTGCATATGAGTCTGAGAGGCGTAAATGTGAACGTGGGTGAGTGCTTATCATTGTGAGTCAGCTTGAGTGTGAATCTTTGCGAGTGCATATTAGTGTCAATAGGCGAGAGCATGAATGTGACTTTTTGCAAATGAGTGTGGGTATGAACATGAGTGAGTGATGAAGTGTGTGAGTAGTCGGGAGTGTAAAGGTGAGTGGTTGACTGTGGCTGTCAGTAGTCCTCAGAATGAACGTGAGTGAGTACTGGTGAGTGTGAGTAGGCGTTAGCGTGAACGTGAGTACTCATGAGAGCGAGTGGATGTGAGTATGAACGTGAGTGAGTGCACATCAGTGTGAGTATGTGTGAGTATGAACGTGTGACAGCTTGTGAGTGTGAGTATACTTGAATGTGAATGTGAGAGTTCTCATGAGTGGGGGGGGACGTGTTTCTGGGAGTGAGTAGTCAGAAGTAGGAAGAAGGGTCAATAATCAGTTGTTAGTTCGCGCTCGTGTCCTACTTGGGCTACAGTGTGTCTTTTAGTGTTCAATTCTAGCGCGTCTTAAGTGTCAATCAGGACTCAGAACTTAAATGAGCGCGCTTGAGTGTGAGTAGGCGTAATCATGAACGTTAAAAAGTGCCTATTATTAATTAATTACACATCCTGTCGATCCCAGAAGAATTTTATTAGGTAGAAAGTCTAACACAGTTAATTAGTATAGTGAAAACTTAAAAAAATGCATTAAAATGCAACAACAAATCAAAAGAGCCGGTTAACACAGAAGCACTATTTTTGGAATTACAAAGAGAATGCGCATTGCCTGAACAAGAAAAAAAAACAAGAAAGGTAACCTTCTACTAACTTTGACAGGCTAAGATGTAGCCTTGTGCTCGTTTTGAGAAAGTGACTAAGAACGTGCTTCTCGCATTGAAGGGGCACAGGTTATCTCTTTTTCTAATAGCAAGTGAGAAGAACGAGAACTTGAAAGCATCTTTGTGAAATTTGAAAAGAACAAGGGTATGAGAGTTATTAGGGCGGGTAGTTTTAGCTGCAGACAACTTTGTGTAGCGTGACTTTTAGATACCTAAATTATTTTGCAATAGCTGATATATTACATAAGCATGCCAATTTCGCTCGCTTTCCATGGTCAGTATTCCAGCCTTCTTGAGCAATTCTGTAGGTGAATGCGTCCGGTTAATATTTGTTGAAGATGACCCTGAGGGCTTTTTGTTGAACACTTTCGAACTTGGTGATAACAATTTTTTGTGTGTGTAGGAGAACCAATCTGTGTTTGAGTACTTCAGGAAGAGGCGGATAAATCTTTGTAGGCCAGTAATTGAGTCTAGTGGTGCTTGCTGTAATTGTTTTAATAAATATCAATTAGTTTAATACGGATGATGTGATATACTGAATGTGAGTGACCTGTTGTAGATCTTGTGACAAAATGATTCTAAGATATCTAAGTACGGCGTATTTGCAAAGGGCGGCCAAGTTTATGACCTAATTAAATATAAATGAGCACCTTTTCCTAGTTATAAATAAAAGGCGGACTTTCTTTCGTTTATGTGTATTTGCCAATTGTTGCACCAATCATAGGGGAAAATATTAGAGAACATTTCATTGTAAATACGACGAAAGAAAACTCTAAGAAGAAGTAACTTGCCACCAGGAGAGACTGAACACACACACACAATATATATATATAAATATATATATATATATATATATATATATATATATATAGTCATATCTAACAAACTAATGCCAGGAATGTATAGGGAAAGTTATTAGAACCAAGGTAATGTATATAAGAAAGAAGAGCGGGTGAAAAATTAACTCGCCATGAGCAAGAATCGAACCTACGCCCTTCGATTAATGCGTTCTATGGTCTACCATTGAGCTATCTCACCGGCCATCCCCCAAGCCACTTTATTGGGTTTATATGTGAATTCAAACGTGTGAATGTCAGTCAGTGCCACCTGTAGCGATGGTGGCGATGCCATCGCATTTGAGATTTATTTATTGTGCAACTTTTACAAACCCCCGCCGCGGTGGTCTAGTGGCTAAGGTACTCGGCTGCTGACCCGCAGGGCGCGGGTTCGAATCCCGGCTGCGGCGGCTGCATTTCCGATGGAGGTGGAAATGTTGTAGGCCCGTGTACTCAGATTTGGGTGCACGTTAAAGAACCCCAGGTGGTCTAAATTTCCGGAGCCCTCCACTACGGCGTCTCTCATAATCATATAGTGGTTTTGGGACGTTAAACCCCACATACCAACCAACTTTTACAAATGCCATGATCGCGTGATTGTTCTGCTATTTATACACGTGTTTCCTTGCCACTAATCTAATCTCGTAAGGTTCGTAAGCTGTCGCAAGCAATGGTTCAATGTAGAGATGAGCATACAACTAACACCATGGGCGTGGGCGATAATGTAGACACGAGCAAAACGTGGTGAAAAGACGATGCAGAGTGCGTGCATTTGACCAGCCGCTCAGGCAGACTGCAAACACAAATTTACTAGTGAAACTGACACGCGCTATATTTATTGTTATACCCCTGTCGCACGGGCACCCTTGAAGACCATTTAACTCTCTCGTCCTTACGACAACGAAGATGCGGTCCGTGTAACATGGCCACCCTTACCCACACGAAGGTAAACGGAGCGTTTCGCAAAGGACGTTCAACGATCTCCCTTCGCAGCGAAACAAGGTACTCTCGTCCCCAACAGTCTAGAGGTCAGAGAAAAATTTCGAGCACTAAGTGGCCACAGTGAAAGAATAATACATTTTGGCAATCTTAAACGTTCTTTCGTTGTAGTACCCATTCACAACGTGTGTTTTTTGCATATATTTACGCCCACCAGAGTTCACTTACTCTCAACACCGATGCTCTACACTGCGTGCCTCGCACGTGGTGCCTCGCGAGTTGGGCCGGCCGGCGCCATTGAAAATTATTTTGTCCATGCGTGTGGTTGTGGTCGTCTCTATGTCACTCATGGCTGAAGAACACAAAATGTGTGCTTACGAGGCAAGGAAGCACAAGAACTTTCGTACACAAACATACACACAGGCAACAAAACAACTAAAAGCACAATGTGGCCTGCGTCGCTAGCACCATCGCTACATTTAGCTAATTTGTCTTTATTTGAAAATAGTTTTATGGTTTGTTAGCCTCTTACCTCCTTAATAGTGTTTTTTTGAAAAAAGGCCAGAATGAGGATTAACAAAAAATCAATGGAGATGAAATTAGAATACTTTTCCGAAAATCAAACAGTGCCAGCTGAGCCCCCTCGCGCCAACTGTTACAAACTTTTCATTGCCGTGTGACACTGCCACAACTCCTCCTCCGTCGAACCACCTAGGGGAGATTTACGTTGACGGTGTTCAACGGAGTTTAGTGGTGGCCGTGTGACAGGGGTACTACACTCTAAATAAAAAAAAGGGAGCGAGAACAGAGAAAGAGGCTCTGTTTCTCGTTTAGTGCAGCGACTTTCTCCCTTTCGAGCGCCTTACTCGTCACGCCCTCTCGCGGCAAGGACCAAACGAACAAAGTTTTTCTTACAGTTCTACAGTGTTAGAGTTTTTCCTCCACCACGGCGAGGGGAGGGGGGGTCTGGCATGCGCGCATGCACAAGCTGAGCCTAGCTAGCCGTGGCCAGTCACCTGCCATTACTTTTACCAACGACTGATTGAAGTGGTGCAGGAGTGACGTTTATATTTTTGTTTTATTGGTGTTGAGTAAAAGCCTTCTTTTTTATCATAACGCATGCGCACCATGCTCCCCACACTTCTGTGTGTGTCTCGTGTTGTTTCATACTACCAATTTGCCATGAATACAAGGAGCTCTTACTCCCTATACAGCCTTGCTTTGTCGATTACCTGAGACTGTACACAAATAATGAATTTTTTGGTGTTGACATACTTGGTAAGCATACGCGTTTTAGTTTCGCATGACACCAATAGCCCTTATCGATTCAACGAGGCGCATAAAAAGCATCACAGTTTTTTCAACACCCTAGGAAACGCGATACTACTGCACAGTTCACGAGTGAAAGCACGATCATATAGAATTGCTGGAGCTATACGTACCGCTACCGCCATTTGATAATCAGGCACGCCGTAGGGGAGGGGGGGAAGGGGGGGTCTGTGGATAAAGTTCTACTTACTGAAGTTTTTGCCGCGAATCCAAACATAAACACTTGAGTATTCTTTGCATTTCTTACTATCCAAATACCACCGCCGAGGCCAGGAGTCCAACGTGCATCCTCCAGCATAGTCACATGACACCCAATGAGGCTATGCTAGCACGGAAGGTGAAAGCACAAAGAGAAACAAGCTGCAAAGTTTCACCGAGCGCTTATTTTCCAGAGTAGGTTAGAATCATCAGAAACGTTTTAAACATAATCATAACTACAATTTTCTGAACAGTAACCTAATGGCTTCTGTGAATTAAACCAAATTCTCAATCGCAGGCGTCTTGAATTGCCCATGCCAGCACTGAGAGTTAGGACGGAATTATGCACGCGTGCAAAATCCCTCACTCGTCCACAGGATTCTTCTTTGTCCAGTGAAACTCAACACAAAATGCTCTCCTAGTAACAGCTGTGCACAGCAGGTAAGTACTAACACTCTAGCTCACCTTTGTGAAAAGAGTATTCCTAGTCCAGAGTAAGAGTAACCACCACAGCCACAGTACTAACAAAACAAACGTGGCACGCACAATGACCCCAAGCTGACACGTGAGTCGAATCGCGAGACGCATCTTAAGCAGAGACGTATGTAGGCACAGCCTGATATAATATTACAGTGGATTCGCGCACTGTAGCGCCACTTCCTCCACTCAAGTATTCTAGCTGCCGCGACGCCAACAGCCACCACCATCACTCACGAAAGAGCACCGTCGGTTGCGAGGACATCTCTTATTTCTCTCGCACGACCCGTGTTGTAACGTACGTATACACTATTTAGACAGTCGTTACCGCATCAAAAACAAAGTGAGTGAAAGGCTAGCAGTGTACTGTATCCATGGTTAATGGTCGCACTTGTGGTAAGCACGTAAATAGACTATAAGCAAACGTGAACACAAAACAACTAAACGAAGTCGACGCGA
Source organism: Rhipicephalus annulatus (assembly GCA_013436015.1). Taxonomy (NCBI): domain Eukaryota; kingdom Metazoa; phylum Arthropoda; class Arachnida; order Ixodida; family Ixodidae; genus Rhipicephalus; species Rhipicephalus annulatus. The sequence continues at coordinate 275,579 of WOVY01002606.1, read as the reverse complement.
CGATGATGACCAAGTCTGGCCTGCATGCTGCGCCCTATCCGAGAAACAAGTGGTAGAATAAAAAAAAGGTGACTTCCAAATTGTCAAGCTTGCGGCAAGAATTTGCCTTCAAGAAAAAAAATATCTGTGGCAGTGGTCCAGAGATGGCGTAGCCTTCGGAAAGCCGCTGCCATTCTTTGCATGGCTTGGGGTCATGATTTTCGCGGTAACCTAAAAAGCTCTAGTAATTATTCCGTTGATAATTCTGCATCGTTCATACACTTCCGATTTTCTAAGAACCAGATACGATGTACTTATGTGTGCGCATGGTGTGGTACAGCCACGAAACGTATAAAGAAAGTTTGCCAAAAATTAGTTGATTGACGTCGCGCGTTTAGAAACAAAGGACAAGGGAAGGGACAGAAGGGAGCGCTTACTTCCAACAAAATCTTTATTTCGAGGAGCGTACATATATGCTCACGAAATTCGAAGACAACAGATAAACAGATGAAAAACCCTCTATTGCCATGTGCTAAAAACGTATGATTTCAAATCGACAATCCTTTTTCACAAAGACCGAGAGAAGGAGTGCTGACGCAGTTCAGCCCTAATCTACTAATCTTTTCTGCTTCAATAATCTCCCTTGTCACTTTATTTCTGCTTTCCCTATGATTACCGTACCATGAAAAAGTGGTTTGCAGCCACACTTGCTGCATTGTAGTTCCAAAAAACCATCTCGACCATTTCTTACGTTGCAAGCGTGTTCGTGGAGCCGGTCAATAATGCACCAGCCAGTTTGTCCTATGTAGTATTCACCGCATGAAATAGGTATCTGATAGATTACAAATTGCGCGCATGCGACAAACAGTGTTAAGTGCCTTTTAGAGCATCCCGGTTTTGCACGTGAAACAACTTTCATACACAAGTACGAGAGCTTTTTCGGGGCAGAAAACACCACTTTTACATTGGCCCGCTCCCCAACATTTTTCAAGTTGTGGGAGATTCCATGCAGATAGGGCACTACGGCAAGCTTCTGACGTCTTACTGGCTCATCATGAGGGAGAGCTTGCTGCAAGGACTGAAGCTTCTTGACCAGAATACCCGCGACGGAAACCTGTACGTGAGAGGGGTAGCCAGCGTCCAGAAGTCGTTCTGCTTGTTCCTTGAAAGTAGCTGCCTTAAGATGTGGACAAGACCTCTGTAAGGCGTTACTAAAGCACATATTTACAATGCCTCGTTTTACGAGCTTAGTATGGGCGGAGTGGTACGGAAGCAAGGTTTTGTTACTCCTCGGCTTGTACAACCAACAAATCTGGTCTAGGTGAAAAATGAGAGCGATATCTAAAAATCTGAGAGTGTTATTAACAGGCACCTCATGAGTTAAAACAAGGGAACTGAACCGCTCCTTGATGAAGTTGAAGATATTTAGGGCACAAAAAGTGGGGTCAGAGTCAAGAAGAATGAGGAAGTCGTGAACAAATCTAAATATGCGCATGATTCGGTTGTCACTAAGGTCACCGGAAACGGTTCTGTCGAGCTTGACTAAAAACAAATCACTTAAGATTGGAGCAATACATGATCCAATACAAATGCCCTCCTTTTGAAGGTGGGGCTTCCCGTTCCATTGAATAAAAGTAGATTTCAAATAAAAGCATAAAAGTTCTAAAAAGATACCAGACAATATACCAGCACTATTCTGAATTGTTCTGCAACCAAGGTTGTCAATGCACTCTTCTACACAACTAAGAATCGATTTGTGAGGCAACGAATAATACAGACGTTTTACATCAATGGAAAAACCAAACATGTGCTGATTCGAACGGGGTCGGACGAAATCAAGAACTTGATAGGAATTTTTCACGAGAAATGGGTCATCTACTGTTAATAGACCAAGCTTACTTTGTAAAAACAACCAACATTTTTTTGCCACGTGCCAATTTCTGAAAAGATAACACGAAATGGTTTTTCAGGCTTATGTGTTTTCGCACTGAAGAATACCTCAAGACAATCTTTTTTGCTATTTGCTACGTCACTAACAAGTTTACTGAGGTGCAGCTTTTCACACATCTTTTTTGCCTGAGACTTGACTTTAGAAAGAACAGCATTGTCGTAACTTTTGAAAACAGATGAAACGGCTTTATTTGCTTTAGAACTGAAAAGCTTGTAAGAAAGAACAGCAAACTCTCCTTCCTTGTCGGCTGGAAGTACGGCGAGGGCGTTGTTTCTAAGGTAGGTCTCCACTTTTCTCAGCGGCAATTTGGAAGAGAGTTGCTTTGAACGAAGGAGCACATCAACACCTGCTGACACACACCGGTCATGTTCCGAGTCAATTGCCTTCCCAGCAATTTGGCGGACCAAGGAGAGCCTTTCAGGTGCGGAAAGCCTTGGCTCTACCGCAAACTTCGGTCCTAGTGACAGGGTTTTCGACACTTCCGGGGGCAGCTGTAACAGCTTCAGCCTGTGAACGATACTCTTGCCTTTATCATCCCGTCTTGGTGCCGATCTAGCCTGACTTCGCAGACGAGCCAGATCGCAGACCCAAATGGCCTCTGTAGTTTGATGAACGGCGCGCTGAAGTTCATGAAGCTGTCTTCTTCGCTTGGCGTCATCGCTGCTATTCAGAATTTGAAGCGAAAAACACTGTCATAGCAGTCGCACTTGCCTTCTGAACTCAGTCCTCAGAATCTTGCACACTCTTATGCCATGTCCGACGGAAGGGGTGAACCCACCAAAGAGTATCCGAACTTCTTCAGGGAAAATTTTCTTCCACATACAGAACGTAAGTCTTCGCGCACGGCAAGTGGTGTGGGCTATCCACGCAGCCGTTGTAGACGGAGTAGGAGGAGAACACATAAAAGGGCCCGTTGTACAAGAAAGGTAATTGACTAGAGTATAAAGTTGGGCATGTTGGTAAGACATAGTTGATCGACGTAGCGCGTTTAGAAACATAGGACAAGGGAAGGGACAGAAGGAAGCGCTTACTTCCAACAAAATCTTTATTTCGAGGAGCGTACATATATATGCTCACGAAATTCGAAGACAGCAGATAAACAGATGAAAAACCCTCTACTGCCATGCGCTAAAAACTTCTGATCTCAAAAACGACAATTCTTTTTCCCAAAGACCGCGAGAAGGAGTGCTGACGCAGTTAAGCCCTAATATTCTAGTCTTTTCTGCTTTAATAATTCTCTTGTCACTTTATTTCTGTTTTTTCCTATGATTACCGTACCATAAAAAAGTGGTTTGCAGCCACACGTGCTGCAATGTAGTGCCGAAAAACCATCTCGACCATTTCTTACGTTGCAAGCGTGTCCGTGGAGCCGGTCATTAATGCACCTGCCAGTTTGTCATTGTAGTATTCACCGCATGAAAGAGGTATCGGATAGATTAAAAATTGCGCGCATGTGACAAACAGTGTTAAGTGCTTTTTAGAGCATCCCGGTTTTGCATGTGAAACAACTTTCATACACAAGTACGAGAGCTTTTTCGGGGCAGAAAAGACCACTTTTACATTGGCTTGCTCCCCAACCTTTTTCAAGTTGTGGGAGATTCCATGCAGATAAGGCACTACGGCAAGCTTCTGACGTCTTACTGGCTAGTGCTTAGTGCCTAATCCGTAGTGCCTTATGGCTAGTGCCTTACTGGCTAGTGCCTAATGCCATAGTGCCTTATCTGCATAGAATCTCCCACAACTTGAAAAAGCTTGGGGAGCGGGCCAATGTAAAAGTGGTGTTTTCTGCTCCGGAAAAGCTCTCGTACTTGTGTATGAAAGTTGTTTCACGTGCAAAACTGGGATGCTCTAAAAGGCACTTAACACTGTTTGTCGCATGCGCGCAATTTGTTATCTATCAGATACCTATTTCATGCGGTGAATACTACATAGGACAAACTGGCCTGTGCATTAATGACCGACTCCACGAACACGCTTGCAACGTAAGAAATGGTCGAGATGGTTTTTTGGAACTACAATGCAGCAAGTGTGGCTGCAAACCACTTTTTCATGGTACGGTAATCATAGGAAAAGCAGAAATAAAGTGACAAGGGAGATCAATAAAGCAGAAAAGATTAGTAGATTAGGGCTTAACTGCATCAGCACTCCTTCTCTCGGTCTTTGTGAAAAAGAATTGTCGATTTGAGATCATAAGTTTTTAGCACATGGCAATAGAGGGTTTTTCATCTGTTTATCTGTTGTCTTCGAATTTCGCGAGCATATATATGTACGCTCCTCGAAATAAAGATTTTGTTGGAAGTAAGCGCTCCCTTCTGTCCCTTCCCTTGTCCTATGTTTCTAAACGCGCTACGTCGATCAACTAAGTCTTACCAACATGCCCAACTTTATACTCTAGTCAATTACCTTTCTAGTACAATGGGCCCTTTTATGCGTTCTCCTCCTACTCCGTCTACAACGGCTGCGTTGATAGCCCACACCATTTGCCGTGCGCGAAGACTTACGTTCTGTATGCGGAAGAAAATTTTCCCTGAAGAAGTTCGGATACTCTTTGGTGGGTTCACCCCTTCCGTCGGACATGGCATAAGAGTGTGCAAGATTCTGAGGACTGAGTTCAAAAGGCAAGTGCGACTGCTATGGCAGTGGTTTGCGCTTCAAATTCTGAATAGCAGCGATGATGCCAAGCGAAGAAGACAGCTTCATGAACTTCAGCGCGCCATTCATCAAACTACAGAGGCCATTTGGTTTTGTGATCTGGCTCGTCTGCGAAGTCAGGCTAGATCGGCACCAAGACGGGATGATAAAGGCAAGAGTAGCGTTCACAGGCTGGAGCCGTTGCAGCTGCCCCCGGAAGTGTCGAAAACCCTGTCACTAGGACCGAAGTTTGCGGTAGAGCCAAGGCTTTCCGCACCTGAAAGGCTCTCCTTGGTACGCCAAATTTCTGAGAAGGCAACTGACTCGAAACATGACCAGTGTGTGTCAGCAGGTGTTGATGTGCTCGTTCGTTCGAAGCAACTCTCTTCCAAATTGCCGCTGAGAAAAGTGGAGGCCTAGCCTAGGAACAACGCCCTCGCCGTACTTCCAGTCGACAAGGAAGGAGGGTTTGCTGTTCTTTCTTACAAGCTTTTCAGTTCTAAAGCAAGTGAAGCTCTTTCATCTGTTTTCAAAAGTTACGACAATGTTGTTCTTTCTAAAGTCAAGTCTCAGGCAAAAAAGATGTGTGAAAAGCTCGACCTCAGTAAACTTGTTAGTGACATAGCAAATAGCAAAAAAGATTGATTGATTGATTTGTGGGGTTTAACGTCCCAAAATCACCATATAGCAAAGAAGATTGTCTTGAGGTATTCTTCGTTGCGAAAACACATAAGCCTGAAAAACCATTTCGTGTTATCGTCTCAGAAAATGGCACGTGGCAAAAAATTGTTGCGTTATTTTACAAAGTAAGCTTGGTCTATTAACAGTAGATGACCCATTTCTTGTGAAACATTCCCATCAAGTTCTTGATTTCGTCCGACCTCGTTCGAATCAGCACATGTGTGTTTTTTCTATTGATGTAAAAGATCTGTATTATTCGTTGCCTCACAAATCGATTCTTAGTTGCGTAGTAGAGTGCATTGACAAGCTTGGTAGCTTAACATTTCAGCATAGTGCTGGTATAACGTCTAGTAGCTGTTTAGAACTTTTATCGTTTTATTTGAAGTCTACTTTTATTCAATGGAACGGGAAGCCCCACCTTCAAAAGGAGGGCATTTGTATTGGATCGAGTATTGCTCCAATCTTAAGTGATTTGTTTTTAGCCAAGCTCGACAGAAGCGTTTCCGGTGACCTTAGTGACAACCGAATCATGCGCATCTTTAGATTTGTTGACGACTTCCTCATTCTTCTTGACTGTGACCCCACTTTTTGTGCCCTAGATATCTTCAACTTCATCAAGGAGCGGTTTAGTCCCCTTGTTTTAAGCCATGAGTTGCCTGTTAATAACACTCCAATTTTTAGATATCGCTCTCATTTTTCACCTAGACCACATTAGTTGGATGTACAAGCCGAGGAGTAACAAACCCTTGCTTCCGTACCACTCCGCCCATACTATGCTTGTAAAACGAGGCATTGTAAATATGTGCTTTAGTAACGCCTTAAAGAGGTCTTGTCCACATCTGATGGCAGCTACTTTAAAGGAACAAGCAGAACGACTTCTGGACGCTGGCTACCCCTCTCACGTACAGGTTTCCGTCGCGGGTATTCCGGCCAAGAAGCTTCAGTCCTTGCAGCAAGCTCTCCCTCATGATGAGCCAGTATGACGTCAGAAGCTTGCCGTAGTGCTTTATCTGCATGGAATCTCCCACAACTTGAAAAAGGTTGGGGAGCGGGCCAATGTAAAAGTGGTGTTTTCTGCCCCGAAAAAGCTCTTGTACTTGTGTATGAAAGCTGTTTCACATAAAAAACCGGGATGCTCTAAAAAGCACTTAACACTGTTTGCCACATGCGCGCAATTTTAATCTATCAGATACCTCTTTCACGCGGTAAATACTACATAGGACAAACTGGCAGGTGCATTAGTGACCGGCTCCGCGAACACACTTGCAACGTAAGGAATGGTCGAGATGGTTTTTTGGCTGCAGCACGTGTGGCTGCAAACCACTTTTTTCATGGTACGGTAATCATAGGAAAAAACAGAAATAAAATGACAAGAGAGATTATTGACGCAGAAAAGATTAGTAGATTAGGGCTGAACTGCATCAGCACTCCTTCTCTCGGTCTTTGTGAAAAAGAGTTGTCGTTTTTGAGATCATAAGTTTTTAGCGCATGGCAATAGAGGGTTTTTCATCTGTTTATCTGCTGTCTTCGAATTTCGTGAGCATATATATGTACGCTCCTCGAAATAAAGATTTTGTTGGAAGTAAGCGCTCCCTTCTGTCCCTTCCCTTGTCCTATAATTCTAAATGCGCTACGTCGATCAACTATGTCTTACCAACATGCCCAACTTTATACTCTACTCTTGCCAAAACTTACTTGTCGCTTGTGCCACTATGATCAGTAAAAATTTATTGCAATATAAGGTTGTGCGTTTTTGATGATGAGTTTGTGTACACGTTGAAGTTTGTGCCGCTGAGGTGCATTATTGATTGTACTCTTGTTCATTGAGTTCACTATATATGTATTTATGTGTACAATAAGCCCTTAGATATATGTGTAGCTATATGCATTGCATCGGCATACATTAGGCATCCGGTGTCAGGGAGTAATCAATGACCAGGCTGGCTCGCCAAATCTGTGCTAGAGGAGCCGTGCGGGTGTGTCAACATACGTCGACGAAGGCAACTTCTTTTTTTCAGTACCCTTGAGTCCCTGTGGATGGCGCCAGCTACCGCCTATTTCACGGCTGTGACGCTCTCACACCCTATGGTGGCGTGCCTGATAATCATGCGGCGGCAGCGGCACGTATAGCTCCAGCAATTCTATATGATCTTGCTTTCACGCATGAACTGTGCAGTGGTATCACGTTTCCTGGAATGTTGAAAGTTTAACTGTGATGCTTTTTTATGCACCTCATTGAATTTTTTAGTGAAACTGGTGCCATGCGAAACTAAAACGCGTATGCTTACCAAGTATGTCGACACCTAAAAATCCAATATTTGTGTACAGTCTAAGCTAATCGACAAAGCAACAGTTCTTAGGTAAAAAGAGCTCCTTGTATTCGTCCCAAATCAGTATTATGAAACAACACGAGACACACGGAAGTGTGGGGCGCATCGTGTGTGTGCCTTCCAATAAAAAAAGACTTTGACTTTACACCAATAAAACAAAAAAATAAACGTCACTGCGGCATTGCTTGCATCAATCGTAGGTAAAAGTAATCGCACGTGACTGGCCGTGGCCGGCTAGGTTGCGCGTGCGTATGCGCGCGTGCAAGACCCCCGTGGTTGAGGAAAAACTTGAACTATAGTGAACTAGATAGGGGTAATGGGATGAGGGTGGTCCTCCCGGAGAAACCGTTTGCACTGAAACCCCTAGGCGGTGCTGTGGCGCTTTCCTCCTGTTTCGGAAACACAGGAGGTTGGAAGACAATCTGTTCTCACTGACGCAGTGCATCGAAATAACAGAAAAGGAACACAGGCCCCTGTGGCTAGCATTTTGGATATCAAGGAAGCGTACGATAGCATGGTTCAAGAGGAATTGTGGGGAATACTGGACACACTAGGGGCGGAAGATGTAGTCACTAATTTTTAGATGCGGAGCATCTAATACTCGAGGCTTGTAGTGCGGCGCCGTCCGCAAGCTTCCTCCTCCTTCTTCCACCATCTGTGCACCCTTCCTCCTCTACACACCGCGTGCGCTTCTCCTCTTCACGAACATTCGCTAGCTGTATAATGTAGCGCGCATGCGCCGTCACGCTTCGAGAACATCGGCAGCTGACGCGCGCGCATGCGCCGTCGCGCTTCGAGAACATCGGCAGCTGACGCGCGCGCATGCGTGGTTGCGCTTCTCCCCCTTCTCGAACATTCGACAGCTGACGCGCGCATGCACCGTCACCCACCATCTGTGCCGCGCGCGCTTCTCCCCTTCGAGAACATTCTACAATTCTCCTGATTCTCCAGTGGACGCGCATGCGCCGTCGCGCTTCGAGAACATTCAACAGCTGACAGTGCATGCGCCGTCGCGCTGTATATATACGCAAGGTCGGCACTCGCTCGCTCAGTTGCCGCTCGCGGTTGGTTTGTACGGCGCGTCGACGTCCAAGGTCGCGGTGAAATGAATTCCAACGAATCCACAAACACAATGATCGTCGTCCCTTCGACCAGCACCGCCCTTTCGCATACGTGTGTACGTGTTCACTCATTTAACACCCCCTCCTACAACCACGTTAACCAATTTAGCCATCAACCCAAGTAAGTCGCAATTTAACACCCCATTTCACAACCACGTTAACCAATTTAGCCATCGACCCAAGTAAGTCGCACTTTAACACCCCGTTAACCAATTATATGCTCCGCATCCTCCTCAGTGTTTCCCCGAGGGAAGCTGCGGGCAATTTTTAAGATCTATAAAGTAACAAGGTAGTTATAAAGTGCGAAAAACAGGTATCTAAGCCCCCAGAGGTGAAACGGGGGATAAGGGAGGGGTGTCCTCTGTCACCCTTGTTATTCTTGATGTACCTACAAGGATTAGAGGCCAAATTAGAGGAGAGTGGACTGAGCTTCAACCTCCTTTTCGTCAAACAAAGAAAACTCACTGAACAGGCACTACCAGCATTGATATACGTAGATGATATAGTGCTAATGGCCGACAACAAGAAAGATTTGCAAAAATTGGTGGACATCTGCGGTAATGAGGGAGATAGGTTAGATTTCAGGTTCAGTAAGAAAAAATTAGCAGTCATGATATTTATTGACAATAAAGGTATTGAGCTTAGAATACAGAGACTCACGCTAGAGATAACAGATAAATACAGATATCTGGGCGTATTTATAAGCAATGGGGCCAAGTACCTAAGGAAACGCGAAATATACGTTTCGACTAAAGGTAACAGGAATGCAGTGGTAATGTAAAACATGGCACTGTGAATTTACAATAGTTATGATGTTGTGAGAGGAATATGGAAAGGGGTCATGGTTCCTGGTCTGCCGTTCGGTAATGCGGTCTTGTGCATGAGATCAGAAGTTCAAGCAAGATTAGAAATTAAGCAACGTGGAATAGGCAGGCTTGCCTTAGGAGCTCACGGGAATACACCAAATCAGGGAGTACAAGGTGATATGGGGTGGACATCATTTGAAGGCAGAGAAGCTAGCAACAAAATAAAACTTGACAAGCGATTGAGAGAAATGGGGGAGGAGTGTTGGGCTAGGAAGGTATTCAGCTGCTTGTACATGAAGAATGTCGATACAAAATGGCGGAAGCGAACCAGGAAGTTGACTGGTAAATACTTGGAAAACAGCAGGGGGCCAAACCAAAAAGAATTATCGGTTAAGAAGAACGTGAAGGAAGCTGAGACCGATATGTAGAGAATTGGCATGATTAAGAAGTCTGCACTAGAGATCTATCGAACGTTTAACCAGGAATTAGCCAAGGAAAGGATCTATGATAATACTCGAAGTAGTTCTCTACTGTTTGAGGCCAGGACAGGAGTATTGCAAACAAAGACATATCGGGCCAAATACGAAAAAATAGGCACGGTATGCAGTGCGTGTAGAGAGGCCGAAGAAACTGTCGAACACTTGATAATGTTCTGTAAAGGGCTTCACCATATAGTTCAGGTTGATGGCGCAGAGTTTTTCAAAGCACTGGGGTTGAGGGACAGTGAGGGCAAAATAGACTTTAAGCGGGTAGAATTAACAAGAAGTAGGTTATCTGATTGGTGGCTAAAGTCAAGGCACGAGTGAAAATTGAACCCTTCGCTGCAAAGTACGAATCCTCAACCTCACTATTTAAGGGAAAAAATAAATGTAGTTTTTGATTCATTAAGTATTACGGCTTGGTGGGACTAGCCACCGCCCGATCTAAAGGATACAGCCATATCCATCCATCCATTCATCCATTCATCCATCCATCCATCCATCCATCCATCCCTCCATCCATCCATCCATCCATCCATCCATCCATCCGTCCATCCATCCATCCATCCATCCATCCATCCATCCATCCATCCATCCATCCATCCATCTATCCATCCATCCTGAAGAGCGCCGCAGTGAGCGCTTGTTTGTCGCACTTTTAATTAACGAGTGTGATATGTTTAACGTTTATGCTAGACAACTTAGTGCATAAATTGTACACTAAGTCAACAAAAATAGAATAAATACGTTTGTCTTGGCAGCTCCAAGACGTGAAATTTTAGGCACAAGCCTGTCAATGCGAAAGTTTTCGGAACTGCGTGTGGCTACTCATACTGAATGGATGTGGCCCTGCACAGCCGATACCGTCAACGGGAAAAAAACAGTTACAGATAAAGAATTGAAAGAATGGATCAAATCATTTTGATAAACGCAATGACACTCTTCCGCAACCATATGTGTGAACACACAGCCAGGTTTCTAGGTCATTCGGCTGAGCTTTTTTTTGCTCTCTGTTAAAGGGTATGTGCGTGAAGAGACAGACGAAATAATTTTCGTTTTTCTCTCTCTTGTGAGTGTCACATAGAATAAGCATTCGTGCAGCGCAAGTTGATCTTCACAAAAGCCACAATCATACGAATGCTGTTCCCGTGTAGCCCCGCCCCGCCATGGTGGTCTAGTGGCTAAGATACTCGGCTGCTGACCCGCAGGTCGCGGGATCAAATACAAGCTGGGGCGGCTGCATTTCCAATGGAGGCGGAAATGTTGTAGGCCCGTGTACTCAGATTTGGGTGCACGTTAAAGAACCCCAGGTGGTAGAAATTTCCGGAGCCCTGCACTACGGCGTCTCTCATAATCATATGGTGGTTTTGGGACGTTAAACCCCACAAATCAATCAATCCTGTGAAGCCCCGAGACAATGGGGCCCGTCTATGCACACAATTCAGGACTGGGCAGAGACACTCATCAAAATATTCTGAAAGTAAAATAATCAAAATAAACGTGCTGGAAGCCTAAAAATACAAGCTCTGAAAAATAATATAGAAGACATAATGAGATATCACAAAGATACCCTATTGCAAAAACAGCGTGATGCCAGTAAGTTTTTTTGGGACTGGTACACACTGGAGACACTGGTAAAAGCTTGTAATCACTGGCACTTCAATGGGCGTAGTGGGAAAAAGCTGTGTCGCACTGGTAGGGGCGCTGGCTCAACCGCTCTAACGCTGGTGTGCACTGCGAGGCACTGGAAGCGCTGGAATTTTCACTGACAAGCGCTGGTCAATACTGGAGCACGCACTACAGCGTGCAGTGATTGTAGCGTGTGCCGTGGTATGTCTCGGTATCGTTGAATATAAAACGCTTGATTTGACGGCACGGAGAGATGATACCCTAACAGATACCTAGAATGCGTAATTTTTGTCGCGCACGTACGTATCACAGCAATTATAATGCACCTTGTTTGATGATGCCTACGCCTATACCGATAATATTCGCGTAATCCGTGTATTGCTGTAACAATTCCAAGTTGCACTGTTTGTAGGCCTGGAGCTGCACGCCACTCCTAACAGAAACAGGAAATTGTTTTCACCGCAAAGTTGACGAAACGTAATTCAGCTCTCTCGATCGGTTCGCAAGGTTTCCCAGCGGAGGCGAGAAAAAAAGCTGTTGTTCGATTCTGCCACGCCGCATAAATGTATGTCTGGTCATCTTTATCGTTCTACTTACTTCAGGTAAGAGTTAGAAATGTTCCGAAGCTCAAAATCAGAATTTTAAACCATCTCAACTCACCGCGTCGAGAGCGGTCTTACCCAGTTACCGGCCCAGCGAGCGTTAAACCTGTCGTGCCGGCCGCGTTGGTATGCATGTTACCGGCGCTTCTTGCTTCGTGTGCACACAACTCTAAAGTGTGAGAATAACTTTCACGTATAGTTAACACATCAATGAACCTAAATCAACTATTTCGTCGTGTGTCGAAGTTCGCACAAGGAGCGCTGACGATCAAACGTCGCGCTTTCAGCTACGCATGCTGTCACCGAAAGCTGCCGGCCGCACTTAGTCGGTAATTCTCTGACTGATATCAAACAACACGCAATATTAAGTTGGTAATTTGACACGCCTTCGTGAACTGACTCCCTAGCATACGTCTTCAGCGGATAGGATTGGTATTTCTATGGGTGTGTTTTTTAATTGTTGGTATTGATATAACTGCATATATCCGTACACTGCACGCCCGCTGTTTGCTTGCCACCACGCAGGCCAGAAAAGCGGCTGTCGCTCGCCATCGTCACTCCGTAAATGCATTTCTTGCATTTCTGGCTTTGATTGACCTTCCACTTACTTCTGGTACAGTTTAGACAACAGTTAGAAACATTGAGAAGCTCAAATGGAGAAACTTCAAGCATCGCAACTCAGCTGCTTTGAAAGCAGCTTTACCCAGTGCCCCGTCCCAGCGATGCCTATCATGCCGGCCGCGTCGGTGTTTCTGGTGCTGGCGCTTCTTACTTTAAGTATGCACAATTCTAGAGTGTAATATGACTAAAAAGTACAGTTTAGACATCTATGAGCCTATATCAACCATTTTTCTGCGTGTGGGTGCCCGCGCAAGGAGCGGCGACGAGCGATGTGTCGTGCTTTCAGCAACGTAGGCTGTCACCGAAAGCTTCCTTCTGAGCGCAGGAGCCGGTACTTCTCTGACTCGTATGTAAGAACACGAAATTTTCAGTTGGTAATTTGGTACGCGTTAGTGAACTAACATACTGGCATACTTTTTCAGCGGATTGCATTGGTCATTTCTTCGGTGGTTTCTTAGTTGCAGGTATCGATATCACTGCAAAATTGTAATCTGGCACGCCGGTTGTATACTGCTACATCGTCGCTTGCGCGAAAAAAAAACACTCAATGTTCACTCGTGTGTGCGGATATCTACTGAACAAGACATTTAACTCATCTGTACATGTTGACCAGTAGCAAGTGCGAGAACTGACTATAAAAATAAAAAACTATCGGCAGCAGCAGCTGACAATCGGTGGCTGCTCCTCCAGTGAATGTGAGATTTTTCAGAGTTAAGATGTGGATGCTTCAAAAAGCGTTGCGCTCTTGCTGATTTCCGCACGTCATTTGGTGCCCGGAAGCCGTTCGTCACTGTCAAATCGAGACGCAATTCTTATATGAAAAGGAATATCGTGTTAGTCTTGACTGTGCGACTTGTAAACATGAAGTTGAATGGTGCGTTATTCCAATAAATATTGATTTTACAACCCCAATCGCATGTTCTGGCGTGGCGTAGTGTGTGCGCCAATATTTTTGTAAACCTGTGTGCCATTTTCTTGACGTTCTGAAGGGACAAGAGGATGTAGCAGACTGGATTGGGCGCATTGAGTGATTATTACGAACGCCCAAGTATTGATCAATAGTCAGCCAAGAGCTGACGGTACCTAAATGAATTGTGTGGGATTATTTTGTGACGCACTTGTATTTTGACCATTATGTATATATGTAAAATGTGAACAGTCTTGAATGCAAGACAATGAGCAGAGAAAAGACTGGCGTGGCATAGTGGGTAGCGCACGAGTTTCAAAATCAGGAAGTTGCAAGTTCGAACCTCGTCAAGGGGCGTTTTATTTTTTTATTTTTATCATTTTAATTGTGAATGCGCGCTATTTTACTTATATATTTATTTATTTATGGCGGATGGGCACCCCAGTTTTAACCCTGTGAAGCCATTTTGCACAGATTACTGGGACTTTGCCGCACCAGCGTCCCAGTAACTGCGCTGGAAAGCGCTGTTACCAGCGCCATACTGGGCCAATAATCGGGCATGGCGATGTACGCTGGTACCCAGTGGCGCTGGTTTTTGCAATAGGGTAGTTTTCAAAAAAGATGGGAAAAAGAATACAAAAATACAGTTACAGGAATACATATACAATACAGACACTAAAATATTTTAAAAACATGAGTATTGATGTTCTGCATGTGCATTGATTAAGTGTACCGTAACATTGTCCATAATATAAGTACCGTGCACTAACCAATTGCGCCACTGGGGAATACCATTGTCCATAATGCTACAGATAGTCAAAATGCTGTCAGCCGTATCGCTCTACTCAAAAACGAACCACTGATGAGAAGTAATGTTTTTCCTTATTTCACTCACGTGATCAATCTGTTTTGGCAAGAAGGTTTACACTAACTAAAGTAATAGAAGCTTCTAAACATAGATTGTCAGTAGGCAGATCATCAGTAAAGTTTCAATTCAGGAATGGCGATATTGAAAAAACTTTGTGTTATTCTAGAAGACCACTACTTCGTGTTATAACTAATAAATACCGAAATTGTCACAAAAATAAAACTGACAGTGCTTCACCTGCCTTGAGCGAGATCTAAGACTGCCTCCTCAATTCTAACATCAGTCGCGCCAAACACCTAACCTAATAATAATAATAATAATAATAATAATAATAATAATAATAATAATAATAATAATAATAATAATAATAATAATAAACATATTATTATAATATTAATACCTTTTATTACTTCAAATAAAACAGTACATGTGACTGGGCCTGCCAAAGCCAATTGGTGATTTGAGTGGCTGAGCCGGGCAGACAGCAAAACAAACCGGACGCGTTACAAGATTGTATTTCATGACCTAAGAGGGATGATTGGACAAAAAACAACGTGCATATAAGATTAGAAACAACAGAATAGAACATTCTGTGCGTATAGCGATTCCTGGCTGATCTCCGTGTGTTGCCGACTGGCGGGGCGCTTTTGCCTAGCTATGCCCTCAAGCTTTTCTTTCGATATTCGATATACGTTGGCGCAGTTCCGACAAATGTGTAGCGAAATAACCGTGTCTTCGCAGTATTTCGCTACATTTGATACAAAGAAAAACTATTTTGACTACTGCGATACAAAAAATTGGCCCGAAGCTACATGTTACATTGTAAACGTCGTCAGAGGACGATAGTCTTGCGTCTGGAGAGAGTGAACATAACGTTTATTTGATGTTCTACGCAAGAAAATCTGTGAATGATATTTTGCAGGCGTTGCGTTAGAGTGCCTCGAGCGTGTGGCGGAGGCGAACGAGCGCATTTAGGCACGTTAGACACAAGTGCCATCTGGCAGTTATCTTCGAAAACGAAGGCGTGCAGCGCGCGGAGAAAGATGCGCTCCAGTCTCGGAGGTGATAAGGTGTAGAACGCAAAGCGATGGGCAGGTGACACCACCATGACGTCGTAGCGAAGCGTTGGAAACACCTTTTTGAGCATCGCGTTGCACTGTCAGCGCAGCGCGATTAAACGCTACATTCCTTAGAGTCACTTGTGCGTGTCTGTTCTAGTATAAAGGCAGACATAGAAAACATCGAAGCGTGGTCGTGGCACCTCAGATATGCGCAATAATTGCTTTTTAATTGACAACCGCACAACTATGAATGCTAAACCTTGGACAATATTGGTGGGCGCTGCTGATGGGGTTGGCCGTTTGGTGCCGTTTGAGGTATCATGAGGGCGGGCAAACAGAAGAATGTACAGACAGACAGAAAGACAGACAGACCAAAGTTTTTCCGTGAAAGTCCCCAAGAAGAACTATCGTCTTTAATGAATTCTTCAAATGTATCTTGATACAGGAACTCAAATATATCTCGGAGATACTACTGCATCGCCATATCGTCCAGCCCTGTACTTCGAATTTCGTGAAGGGTACAAACGACCACTGCAGTCATTCAGTGCAGTCAGACGGCAGCAGTTTCATTCTGTTATACCCAATTTTTCAACCTTGTGCAAAATAATACTTCTGCGTAGGTATTTCTATCCAACTCAGCGTTAGTTTTATCACAACATCAAAAATGCCACAAACAAGCTACTACAATCACCAGCGCCTGTTGCCCGAATACAGGTTTAACATTGCTGCGAGGGAAGATGCTTCAGGAGAAAGGCGCAGTGGCCCCACCACGCCGCGCACGAAAATTTCCGTGTGTTTCACCTCGTCGCCGCCGCTTGCTTCCGCTCTCCGCTCATCCCACCACCCCTATCTAGAGTACTGTATTGTACACTGTAAGAGGAACTTTGCTCTTTCGGTTTTTCCCGCCAAAGGGCGCGACGAGTAAGGCGCTCGAAAGAGAGAAAGTCGTTGTGCCTAAGGAGAAACCGAGCCCATTTCTCCAATCTCGTTTCCTTTATTTTTAGACTGAAGTGCCGAGAGAGCTCATTTACACCTCGTCAATATTGCGGCGTAAACGATTTGCAGCTTCTGTTAAGAGGGGTGCTTAGCTTTTGATTCATAAACACTGCAACACAAAATCCTTACAACAATGCATCACTGCTGTGAAATGGATATATTCAATACGCGGGAGCAAGAAAAAAATTGCGCCATAATTGCTACACCTCACATGCAACGCAAGAATGAACGCTGGTATTGACACTGCGTCAATAATAGGAATAAAATGTGCTAGAAAGCAAAATGTTGAGCGTTGGCTGCTTGAAATTAGTAACCAAATTTTCTAGTCATTCCAAAGAAAAACAGTAAAAATGACAGTGGTTTCGCATATTACAGATCATCCTCAAGGTGTGTGATATCTGAAATTGTGGGCCACACTTGGAATCTGTTAGAGTAGCATCTATAGACTATCCGTGTCATCGAATGAAGTGTTTTATATTCAATGATACCGAAACATATGAGACTGCACACGCTACATAAACGTGCACGTGGCGCTAGTAGAAATAGGGCGTGCTCCAGTATTCACAGGTGCATTTCAGGGGAAATTCTAGCGTTGCCAGCGCTTCTCAATGTGCTCCAGTGTCACAAAGGTCAAGCCAACACCCCTAACAGTGCCACCCAGCTATTTCCTAGTGCGCCCACAGAAGTGCCAGTAAATCGCAGCACGTACCAATACAAAAAAACGTATTGTTATCATGCTGAGGACGCTGGTTTTTGCAGTAGGGATTGCTTCTTCATCGGCATTCATTTCATGGATCAGCTGCCAATTTTAATTTTTGCAATTGCCAGCGTAGGGGCTGAGTAGTTGTGATAAGCGGGAACGCATCAACGAGGTTTACTCTATGTATGTATGTATGTATGTATGTATGTATGTATGTATGTATGTATGTATGTATGTATGTATGTATGTATGTATGTATGTATGTATGTATGTATGTATGTATGTATGTATGTATGTATGTATGTATGTATGTATGTATGTATGTATGTATGTATGTATGTATGTATGTATGTATGTATGTACAGCCGCCAGCATTTTAAACATGAACACTTAGAAGCGTGGCGGGGGCTAGTTCAATTGATGCCAGCCGCGAAGTGCTGGGCGCTTTTGCCAAGATAATACCTCGGTACGCTTGGATAGTATGTAGGCATGTATGGTTAGAACATCCGCAAGAGAACCAAAACATACGTGGTGTCAGCGTCAATCAAACTACTGCAGGACTCGCGATGGAGCGTCCGTGGCAAAGGTGCTGACAACAGTTTGTAAACAGAGCCATAGATTGATTGATAAGTGGTGTTTAACGTCTCAAAGCCAACATATGATTATGAGAGACGCCGTAGTGGAAGACCCCGGAAATTTTGGCCACCTGGGGTTCTTTAACGTGCATCCAAATCGGAGTACGCGGGCCTGAGAATTTTCGCATTCATCAAAAATGCAGCCTCCGCAGCGGGGATTCAATCTCGCGACCTGCGGGTAAGCAGCCGAGTACCTTAGCCATTACATCATCATGGCGGGGCAACTCAGCCATAGAGATGCGCGTAGTGTAGTACTTCCCATACGCCGGAATATTATGTAGTAACAACGAATGGCCACGCCGTAAATGAAAGTTAGCGCACAAGACGAAAATAAGAAAATCTTAATACTTATTGATGCACGTCTAGCGCGCCCATAGCTCAACTCACCGGTACAAGCATATGGGGCACGGCCCATTGCGAAGGGTCTTCAGGCGAAAGGTTCCCTAGCATCAGTCCTGAGAAGCTCATTCGAGTGGGGCATACATATTGTCAGATGTCTAAGTATTATTCTTCAGAGATTTTCCACTGTTCCGACAAGATTAGAAGCAAAATTTTTCTTATAGTATATCTTGTATTTACCTTCAAACTCTTACTTTTGTAATCTTCTGATGTTATCTTGAGTTCACCCATTTAGGCGTCATTCGACATGTAACAGCGGTAAAAGTTCCTACGGAAAATCAAGAAACATCAAGAGACATCAAGAAACATGAAGAAACATAAAAAAATCAATAAACATCAAGAAACCCACCTTTCCTTCTCGCCTATCTGAATTTTCTTCTACCATTATCGAAATAACCCAGTAAATTATGAAGGTTCAAATAGTGTTAAACTACTGTCGGTGCCAGTAAGCCTGCAAGGGTGACACCGGCTCAGCTGATAGAAGCTTTTCCTTCATTATTTTCGGCCACAAGTTTCGAGCAGGACATATTTCTCTGAAAAGAAGGAAAGGGGGTGAGGCAGTGGCTGTCTGGCTTATGCAGTACCTGGAGAGGCGTAGGTTGGTTGAGTTGTTGCTTCAAGTGCGTACCCAGAAGCAGCATGACTTTCGGCCTACTTCACGAAACTCGGACGTTTCTGTGCGTAAGGCAAGAAGTTGCGCGCACCGCGGTATGCCAGTCTCACTTCTAGTGCCAAAAAATAATTACATTCACTGCTAGAACTCCACCTGCAAACATTCGGAGATGGGAGGCACGCAATGCGTGGGCTGCGTCTGGCCAATATTCCGAGTGTGTTGCAACGGGCTTTGCATCAATAACGCTATGCAAGCCTTAGAAAGAGAAGAACTGCAAAAAACTTTCGACATTGTGCCTATTGGTTGGCGCCAGCCGCTGTAGTGCTTCCTCTAAATCAGCTTTGTAGTTTTCCTTTGAATGCAAGGGTTCCAATGTTTACGAAGTTGTTTAAATAGTGTAGAGTGAACAGGACTATCTCATATGTTTACGGGATGCGCAAAATTTGAGAACTGTGCCTGTAGTCGGCAACTACCAGCACCTGGCATCCATTCACAAACTATTGCGAAGTCTGCAGCAATACAAAACTATTTCGAGTCATTTTGCATATCTACCTTCCAAAGTTCTGCAGCTTGTCAAGGGTGTAGTAGGCCTGCATTATGATGCAGCGAAGGCAGAAGCGCTTTGGTGCCGCATGCGAAGAGTGAGGATTTGCAGGGCAGTTTGCTCCAGGACAGCTTCTCTGAAGAGTTCGGACCACCCAGACTTCATACACTAGTTTAATGCGAATGTGGTATAAAGGTGAGAAAATAAGTACTTCACGTTTCTCAATCCTGCTTCCTTGTCTTTACAAGAGTTGACGATGTGCCAAGTTGATGTTTAGACAGAGTCCGCCTGTGCTCGTCTGTTCCTTCTTGTGTGTACTGTTTAGTTGGGGAACTCACCATGCTTTCTATGCTCTATTTTTTGGTACACACAACGCTGTTGTTATGTCACTTATCTTCGCAAGTAATAGTTTTTATGGTTGGCTTTCTAGTAATTCAGAATATGTCACCCGACTTTCCATTTGCACGTTCAAGAACCCCAGGTGATCTAAGTTTTCGGAACTATCCACTAGAGCCTTTCTCGTAATCAAATGGTGGTTTTGGGATGTTAAATTGCACATATCAATCAATCAAGGCTTTCTATTTGCACCAAACTGATTGCTGCTAATAGTATTGCTCATATCTTTGTAGACGTCAGAGAGATAGAACTGTAAAACGTCGAGAAGTGGGCTAGTTTTTACACGTGTTGGGCATGCGTGGCATAAAGAAGTGCCACATAAGTTTTAGCACACCATCATTTAGTATTTTTGATAAAAAACTAGAATAACTACCTTGTTTTTTAGTGGCCTTTGAACATTTGTCCATCTGAATAATTACTTTTTCGTTATTCTTTTGCAAGAAGTTCTGGGTTCAGTATTCTTTGTTCCAATAAAAGTTATTCAGTTCGTTGTCAGCGGTCGTCCTGTGAGCTTCCCTTCCTTTACCGTGTTCTATTTCGCACTGTTATATTGAAGTAGGAAGAGAATGAGAAGAAACAAGTGAGGAGGAAAGATGTACGCAGGACAGTACGACCGACGAGCATCTTATTTGCTGCCCAAAACTCTAAAAAAATGGGACATACAAAATGGAAATCAGGCATCTGTTACGACACTGCACACACGTCGAAGGGTGCACCGCAGGACTACAAATGGTGAGGCTAGTGCTTCTAAAGAAGTGCTCGAGCACCTTCCTGCTCCATCGACAGATGTGACAAGCGTCAAGTAACGCTAATGAGGAGAACTGTTGTGATGTACACTCCACCTGTAAATTGATGCGCTGGATGGCGAAACTAGGATGAGCTTATCACAGATGTTCGACAGTATCTTCTAGTCCCAATGTGCTGCTCGTTGAGGTATCCGCGATTAAAATGCGAGAAGGCTACCCGCTTGTAAGCGGGGCGCAGACCATCAGCGTAGAACAGTGCGGGTCACTGCAGGTTAGTTTCTATGTAATTGGCACTAGAGCCATGCACAGGCCAATTTTTCCAGCCTGGCCTCAACCTGGCCCAAAAACTCCATGCTTCAGCCCGCCCGAGTTCGTTAAGTACCTCCCCGCCACTACGAAAAAGATAAAGATTGGCTCCATCAAGTAACGCATCTAAGAGCACGTATCAATACCACACCTAAGCCTCGAAGAGGAAACTTCTTTGTGCAGTTGGTGTGGCGTTTGTTCAGAGGGCTTGACAGGACCCGCTCGACTTGTCCCGGGGCAGAAACAGAGTTGGTCCAATACCTTCTATCTCTTTCAGGTGGGGCGTTGATGGTGGTACCTAAGAGGTCTGTCACTACGTGTAAACAGTGTGGCGTCAGTGCGAGTGCCAAACGTCAAAGCTCCACCACCCGTCGAAGCATGCAGGCGCTGGTTGGCATAAAAGTTCCAGTGACAGGACGTTTCTGTGTATTATTCTATAATATACATACACTTGCCCGGTTACCTCAATGTATGTAACGCCTGCATCATTTATGCATACTCACACTGCTACTTGTGACTTCATGCCTAAACTTTATTGGTGAACTGTCAATCCGTAACGATGAATCCATAAGTGTAAGCTAACAAGAATATGACCAACAAGAACGCCGGTCCGTTTCATGAAGGTGTTCGAGAAGTCCAATGAAACGTGATAGCTTTCATACGTTCATGTATCCTCCATGGCGAAGAGCACGCGTAGCTTCAGCAATGGTAAAACATGCTAGGAGCTCAAGGGTTGTTGTACATTTTAGGCCGATGCTTGGTAATTTTTTCTGCGCAAACTGCAAGTTCTCAGTTGTATTCACTCTCATATCATCACTTAAAAATGATTTTACCATTCACTCAAATTGCGAATTCTGACATACCATCGACAATTAGTCACAGCGATTGGCTCGTTAGAGAAAACACACATCAATGCTTTCAGAAATTAAATGCACCGTTATTCGTACGTGACACACCACACGCATTGTTGTTAGTTAAATTGTCCATTAGGATTAGTAAATATGCCGCAATAAAAGGGGAAAATCTCCAAAGATTATAACACTCTTCCTCGCCACGTGCGTTCACTTGCCGAATGTGAACAGGCAGCCTACGTGGCGAGTTTTTGGTCTCTCCCAATACCAAATACTTATATTTTCTCTAAGACATACCAAAACTAATCTTGCATTTGAAAAGTTGGGGAATAAGTTCACAAGCACATTCAAATATAGACCAAGCGCCGCGGAACTGTACCACGGTGAGCTAGCAGCGGGATTGTTTTGCCAACCACTGCCACTGCACGTGCGCCGGGGACATCACGCAGTGACGTAAGCGCTGTTGCGAATGGCGCCTCCGACGACGTTACGAAGGGCGCCCCGAATCTCACCGCTGCAACCACTGTTTCGAAAGACGGCGATGCCAACACGGTCCCAAAGGCGCCACTGCTTCGAACTCCGCCGGGAAGGTCACCAGCCGTTTGGTAGCGTAGGTTTCTCAGCTCGCGACTGCTTCTGCGCAGAGCTGATAGACAAGCGGACGAGACGACGGTCAGTTAAACAAGGTTTATGTACAGCATATATACAGAGGCGTTACATATTCGGCACTGGGGCAGACCGCTTAGAGACCACTCTAACACATAGGTCTGCTGCTAACACATAGCTAAACTGCTAACACATAGCTCAACTGCTAACACATAGCTCAACTGCTTTGACACACAAGTCTGCTGCTAGCGACGCGCCACAGGGTTTCTTATATATGCACCGGGTGGATTCTTTGAGTAACCAAATGTCCAACCAAAGCGCCGCTGGTCGTGAGGTCCGAATCCTCCAATGTGGTCGCCGCTGGGCCGCGTCATTTTTTCTCATCGAATCTAAAGAGGCTGCGCTGCAGGTGGCTGCACCCAAGGACGAGTGACGTCGCCAGGCATTGCGTCAGACCCGCCAGACAGGAAGGCGCCGGTTGCTTGCTCGACGGGCTCGCTGGCTGAGGTGACTCACTGTGCGTGCGCGGCAGAGAGGCACCGCCGCGTGTTGACGCCGTTGAGTTGTTCATCGCGTCAGGCGGGCTCGCGTGCTGGCCTTGACACAGATTGCCTTTTTCAGAGGCATAGACGTTTGCTGTGGACTCGCAGGCATAACAGCACCCCCGCCGCCAAACAATGCGCCGGAAAGACGAGCTGCTTCCACGTGGCTCGGATGTCAGGTGCGCTCGTTCGCCAGGTCCCTTCAGGTTCGCCTCCAGGGCTATGGGGAGAATGCAGCTCCAGACTCCGTTCCGGGAACACATCCCATTCTTGAGGACGGATCCCAGCTCCACTGGCTTGCCGCCATCACTTGTCGACCAGCTTCGCTCGCCTCTTCTGACGATCCTTGGTTTCAACACTTGTCGATGGTTCAGCAACTTGTCAAGAACGGTTCGACAACAGACAACACACAACACAAGCAAGTGCCCTCGGTCACCCGAAAGAACACCAGACAAAGTATAGTACAACCTATACCTAGCTACGTGTCTATCGGAGTTTCATTCCCTCTACATCAAGAGGCACATGTGGGACACAAGACTCTTAAAATGACAACTCAAATTTTTACATGTACAACAACTAAACGAAATAAAATAGAACATAAAGTTGGCTCCTTGAGCTCATTCTGGACGAGAGCGCTCAGCGAAGGTCGTGATGAGGTCAAAATTTTGCCCCGAATCACCAGCGAGAAACCGAAAGGTGGAGAAGGTACTAACTAAATGCACGGCTCAATGCGTCTGCATTAGCGTTTAGCTTTTTAGCTTTCCTTTTTTTGTAGCGAACGTCAAAGTTGTGCTGTTGGAGCATCATGCTACACCTCAGTAACAGGCCACATTTAGGCGACGATACCTATGCGGTACCAAGAGCTGCACATACTCGCGACACTGCACAGAAAAACAACGAGACGGCTTGCTACGTATTGGCTCCTCACCAGCTAGCTCGATATCGTGTTCAATCACCGTCGGGTTTCCGGGACGGTCCGAAAATACGTCTTCAAATTCGGAAACAATCCTTTTCAGGTCCTCCTTCTGGACTTCACTTAACCTAGGCTCTAGGTTCAACTGTTCTAAGATTACCTCCGATTCCCTTTTGATTACATCACTAAAGCTCAAAATTTCTGCTCCCTCTTCCTCTGAAGCATTCAACAGCAGATTTACGACCGCTTGACGTTGAACGTATGGTTTCATCAAGTTACTGTGGTAAATTTTGTTTAGCCGCCTTCCTAATTTCACTTCATAATTGGTATCAGAAAGCTTCAATATTACTTTGGCGGGCCCTTCCCAATGAAGCTCAAGCTTGTTCTTTTTGGATGGCCGCAGCAGCATTACTTGACTATCAACTTCAAATGTGCACTTTTTCGCCGATTGGTCGTAGTACTCCTTCGACAACACTTGTGCCGCCTTCATGTGTCTTTCCACTAGATCTTTCGTTTTTCCAAGCCTCTGAAGGAGGTCTAGAACATACGCAACTACATTAGGGTCCTCATCGAAACCCTCCTAGGACTCGCGCAGCATCCGCAATGGTGTTCTCAAACTCCTGCCATAGACGAGCTCTGCAGGACTAAAACCAGTGCTCGCATGAGGAGCTGATCTCAAAGCGAACATAGCGGGAGGAATACATGCTTCCCAGTCGCATTTGTGCTGGTAGCAAAGAGCTCTCAGTATCCGTTTCAGAACGGAATGCATACGCTCTACAGATTAGATTGCGAGTGATGGATCGAGCTGCGCACTACTATTATTCCGCATTTATCCATAAAGGTAGATGTAAGGCAGCTGGTGAAGACACTACCATTGTCGCATAGGATTTCAGAAGGAAATCCGACGCGGGCAAATATAGATAGCAGTGCATCCACGACATGAGGGGAATTGAGCTCCTTAAGTGGTATCGCTTCAGGAAATTTTGCGGCTACACAGAGAGCCGTCAGGATGTACCGACAACCTTGCCTTGACTCTGGCCGTGGCACGACGATATCAATTACTAGGCGCCGAAAAGGTTCTGTGATAATTGGCACAAGTTTCATGGGTGCCTTCCACTTGTCCGTGGATTTCCCTGCTCTGACAAGTGTCGCATGAGCGTACAAAGTCTCGATATCCTTCCAGCATTTCGGCCAATAAAACTCAAGGGAAACTCCAGCCATGGTCTTTTTTATGCCGCGATTCTCTGCCCAGACGTTTTTATGTGCCAGTCGCAATAGTTGGCGACAATAATTTTGTGGCACCAAGAGCTGCTCATACTTGCGACCTTGCGCTTTTGTGTTACTCCGATACTGGAGCCATGCTTTTTCAGAAAAGGAAACATTCTTTTTCTTTTTTTCCCATGTTTACGCTTTCCATTAGCGCTTTGATCGAGAGGTCCTCACGCTGCTCTCGAATGAGTGTTTCTTGATCAACCCTCGAGAGCTCACTCTAACTTTCCGTTACAGGCGAGAGCGTTGTATCGCTCTCGCTCTGACTCCATGGCGCCATGTCGTCTCCCCCTGCTACGGAAAACGCGCCAGTCGCTTCGGCGACGGGCCGCTCGAGTGACTGCTCACATGACTCACACGGAAAATTTCCTCTCTGAGGTTCTGTCGACTCGCCGCCGAGGTCACTTGAAGGTTCACAGCATTGAACAAGATCAAGCTCCTGGGAAAGCTTCCGCGCTTGCGATCGCGTGAGGACCATGTACGCTAAGTTGGGGAAGAACAATTTACCCTGCTCTTTCAGAAGCTGCTTTGAGTTGTTAGAAAAAAGATAAGGAAAACTATCGGGAAGCGTGGCAGACACAGCCACTTCGGTGCGAAGCTTACTGAACGGGCCTTCAATGACAACCGTAGCGATTGGTAAGCAAGCACTCTGCTCTTCGGTAACTTGCCTAATCTACGCGCATTCTCCTGTAAAGTCATCCGGAGACACCAATGAAAGATGGACAACGTCCATGGTTGCCGCTGAGTCTCTAAGTGCTAGACACGTTTTCCCATTCACCCTAATTTCTTGGAGATACGGCTCTAACAACCGCATGTTCTTTTCCGATTCGCGGATTGTTGCGAAAGCAAACTTTTGCCTACAGTTTATCGCAATGTGCCCTTCCTTTTTGCAGTTGTAGCAGATTAGCGGCTTCCATGATTCAAACACCCGTGTGGTATCAGTGCCTCACTCGATTTCTGCACTTCCGTTTGCCCTTCTTCTACAGTGTCCTTCGTAAGAGACGGGTCCTTCTTGATATTACGGTGCGGAGCGGGTTTCCGTTAATCAGGTTTCTTTGAAAAACCCTCTTTCCTTTCATTCTTTCCAACGCGCACTGCCCTGCTATGCAACTTTCGGCGAGTATAATACTCCTCAGCTAACTCTGCTGCCCTGTTTAGCTGTATTTCACCAAGTTTGTCCTGTAGCCAAAGTTTGACATCCTCCTCGATGCAGCGGTAGAATTTCTCCAATGCAATGCATTCTACCACTTTATCGCGGTCGTCATAAACCACTTCGCCCTTGAGCCATTCAATTAAATCGGTTTCAAGACGAAACGCGAAATCAACGTGTGACTCATTCCCCTTTTTAGCATACCGGAACCTTTGCCTGAAAGCCTCGGGTGACAGCTTTTAACGTCTCAAGAGCACTTCCTTAACCTCGTCACAGCTCTCAAACGCTTCCCTCGACAAGCAAGTTATCGCGTCGGACACTTCGCCGAGAAGAAGAGCTAACAGGTTCTGTGCCCAAAGAGACAGCTCGAAAGCATTTCGTTCACAGACGTGTTGAAACTTAACGAGATACTTCGCCATTTCCTTGCCTACTACGAACGGTGGCAATTGTTCCCGAATTCTATAACCGCTTACCTGAATTGTCGGAGAGGCTATGCTAGGTGCCTGCGAACACTGTAGGATTGCCAATTCTATTCGTGTCAACTCAAGGCACTCCTGTCTCTCGGCCTCCTCACGGCGTTCTGGCCTTTCAGCTTTTTCACGTTCGCGAACTTCTCGCCTTTCAGCTTTTTCACGTTCGCGAACTTCTCGCCTTTCAGCTTCTTCACGTTCGCGAGCTTCTCGCCTTTCAGCTATTTCACGTACCTCTTTCCCTTTTTTCCCAACCTCGCCGTACGTACCCCCACTGCTGCGATAAAAGCACCAGTCTAGGAACAGAATACTGACAATATTGAACTCTAATAATAATATGCGTTGTTGTACGTCCCAAAAGCATGAGCTCATTGTGAGAGACTCTATAGTGAAACCATCCGGAAATTTTGACCTGCTGCTGTTGTGTAAGTTGCACTGACATCGCACTGTACACGGATTTCTAGCATTTCACCTGAGTCCTAATGCGACCGCCACAGATGGTATCGACCCCGTGAGCTTCGGGTCAGCTGCTGAGCACTATAATCAGCGCTTCATCGCGGCGGACGACAATGTTATATATTGATGAGAAAGCCTTATACTGGGTATTCAACGAAATGTGTCCAAAAATCTTCAAAAATAATCAAATCAGAATAATGGTCGCTGCCATCATAGCTACTTTTTCTGCGTTGGTAAACACTTTAGCATACAACTAAGGAAGAAATGAAAAAAATTCACCCGAATGTCATTTTTCTGTAGACACAAATTGTCGGGTTTTATAGGAGTAGGGGACTTCATAAACTGAGACCTAAACTTCAAATGCACTAGCCGTATTTCCACGCAGAAGCATACAACACTACATGAATAATATAATAATAATTTTCGAAGGTTTTCGTATTACAAGCAAGAAGTCATTTTCATTGACGCATTAACGGAAGACTGCAGAAATTTTGGCTAACAGGCATTCTTAAACTGTACCTAAATGGGCAACTACCATTTTGTATCCACATAAAAGCGGCCACCGCAATGCTGCACTTCTGTCAGTTTGAAGAAATGAGCACGACAATAAGACTAAAAATATTTCCTAAAATTTTATTTTCTTTATGGTTTCACCTGACGGATACTTTCGACGGTGTAAATATCGACGCAAGGGTAATAAATTCGGTAACGTGATATCAAAGACGGCAGAAATTTATTCTTGTAATTCAATTATTTGCCACGCCTTCACTAATTAATTTGTGCAAATATCATGGTTGACCTTTACATTGTGTTTCCACATGCGATTCCGTTTGAGATGACGGCGGACATAAGACAGGTAATACTAAAAGGGAAAAAATCAATGTGAAAACGGGTTGTAATTTAACAGCCATGTCTGGTTGGTATTCTGAATTTTGTAGTCGTGCTAGTCTTGATATAAAAGCCGTCATATGATGGGCATTTTTGGTGGAACCAGAGCAAATTGCGCATAATATTAGTTTTTCTTGTTGAAGAAAACAAAGTTTCTATAAACTTTACATAAAGCTCGGGAATGCGCCGAGATATTTAGCTCATTCGAATAGGCCAAGTATTAATCGTAAAGAACAAACACCACGCAGCTCGTATAGGAGAGCTTCGAGAGCCCTTGTGTGCTCTTCATGTTAGGATTAGGAATTTCAATGAGTGTACGTACCTCGCTTAGATACAGAGCTGCGAACGTGATGATCTTTTCATAGAGAGCGCCGAGGATATGTCGCTATTTCAGGAACAAAACCAACAGCCGTGGTAATAATAACAAAAGAAACAACGGCAAAAAAATGGCGCAAATAGGCACCCAGGAGATCAAAGCTTCGGTGGAATGAAAAAAAGAAAAAAACTGCGCGTTCTTAGATTATGCGTTCGCCAGTAAATGGCTGTCATTTCACATTTAAATGCGCCCGACGGGACACAAAGTCAGGTTATTTTAGAGCACAAAAAATACATACTACGAGTAAAGCTGATGGTTTCTGCTAAAGTGTTGCACGCATGCACTGGCATGTTCAAAAGCTTCTAGACAGACATGGTTTTCTATACGTGCTTCACATTATACTTGGTGAAGAAATGAGCCACCACAAACAACTTTTGCTTATAGGCAGCACGAAAATGGTTCCCATTTACCACTTCATGCGTACATATCGCGTGGCAACTTGTGGTGGCTTGCGCTTATGTTAAATACTGAATTCTTTGTGGCAGCTGCCTTAACGAAGCCGCAAACGGAAACATAACTAGAGCTTAACCTTAGACGTAGCTTTTCGATTCTCCACCGCCACCGCCAACCACCATATCAAGCAGAGACATTGCCGCTTCACTTATTTCACGTCTCTTCAGGATGTACTGCATGTAAAGTCATGAGCAAAACTTTGCGGCCAATTCGTGCCGCAAAGAATTCTTGCTGTTTTTACGTGCAGCTAGACCTTGACGGTTAAAAACGAGTGCTTGAATATTATGCGAACACGCAAGGCGTCTGCTAATAAAATTCTTGTTTTTTTTTCTCTTGGGCCAGGCTTCTGACAGCTTTCACGTGTATTATAGACTGTACTTTCGACATTGTGAATGGGTATGTCGTAAGGCACTGAGTCTACCTTGGTACGGTGAAAACGCTCAAATAACCGGGTTTACGGGCTGAGAACCGTATGAAAGCCTGCACGAAGCTTTATTTCACCAGCTTGCAAGAAGAAGCACCATAGCGGCTGCCAGCGAGTTAAAACTCTATAGAGAAAAAAAAGGAGGAAACACATGCAGTTTTCTGGGCACACCACGAAAAGTAGAAAGAGGCAACAAACGGAACAAGACGTTTTAAATGCAATTAGTGTGTGCAAGTGCGACAAATTTCCGTTTTCAGGACAAGGTATACTGCTGTGACTCTCCGTTTCAATATCTAGATCAATATCGCAAAAAAACATGCCATTTGAGGCGTTTCCCTAAAAATATCGCGCAACAAATTGCGGCGCCATACAAGTTTGTCGTAACTTTTCTCGTAATAATCATTATGAAGTTATTTAAAGTATTTGTTCGTTGGTTGTTTGATTAAATTCAACTTTAGCTGTAGATGCGCTTCACCCACCTATTAGCACTCTATGAAAAAAATTTTTTTTGGCTCTTTTCGTGAGCTCTGATTTAGAACGTGGGTATATGAGCCTCTTTATTTGTGAATTTCACTGAGAGAACAGAAGCACTCTAAAGCACGCTTGAAGTGGTCTCTTCTGAGCTAGTGTACTTTAGTGGTCGAACAGAAGCAGCAGCACTGTCACCCAGTGGTACAGAGGCTTTTGCTGCTCCGAAAGCAGGCCGGAGCAATTTGCAGTGCTACAGTCGCTGAATCAAGAAGAGCACGGGTAAGGTCTGCAGCGTGCTACGAAACTGGCGTGACAGGTCTAGTATCGAAACCAACGCCACGGTGCCACTTAAGGGAGCAGGGGGGAAGCAGGGGTTGGTGATCACCCACCAAATCGCACGCACGGCGCGTTTGCGGAAGTTACGACTGAGCGCACGCGTCTTCGCGTGACCTACGAAATCTTTTTTTTATTTTCCGAATATTGTGTGTACCCATCGAATAATTACCGAACTTGCTTTTACATACCTGCAGCCCTTGCGAATATTTGGTATTGTCTTTCCCAAGATGCAACCTCGCTCAGCGATTGGTTTTCACGGAAGTAGGAATCGTGAGCACATTTGACAGGGGTCCTACGTGATCACAAATAAAAGCTACTCTTTTCTTAATGAGCCGACCTTAATAATACTAATTTTGAGTATTTCGCTTCAGATTTGATCATTTCATTTATATTAGGTAATCTCAGAACTTATATCTCAGAATAATCTCAGAACCTTATATATGACACATGGGAAGATAGACTTCATTTCTAGAAACACATCTATAGTATTCATATGATATAGTATAAGATGCAACCGCCACTAAATAATACTGAACATGTGCACAATTTCTAAAAACGTTATTCGAGCTACTTTGAAATTCCACTCACTGTAACTTCAATGCTGGCAATTAGGGAGCTGTTTGAAGTCAATAATCTGAAAACCATGAGACGGATAGAGAACGTGATGAAAGGCGGAAAAACACGAACACAACTGCTTGCATTCCTGCGCTTTTGAATGCTTTCTTATCTTTGCGTCATGATGTTTTTATGACAGGGTAAGTAATTGAAGTGAACACATATTGCCGCAGAAAGCAGGAAAATATTTCGGCTATTCTCAATTGAGGGCTCATTCCGCTATTATTTTCGTAGTTTGTAAACCTTTACGTAATAAAACCACTTAAGAATTGCTTCACAGCCGCGTGGGCGATATTTATTTGCAAGGATAGTCAAGTGAGCGCATACAAGTTGGCGACAAACAACACTGTGGAACTGGGGCAGCAGCCGTGAAGTTCGTGCATCAATGACGGCCGATCTTCAGCCTGCGCCAAGCAAGTCTTTTTTCAGGTTCTCTATCTATTGTTCTCTATCTAGCACGCCAAAGAATAGCGCGCGCACACACATACACACTCACAAACACACACACACACACACACACACACACAACGAAATCTCACCCATAAGGGTGTAAATCAGCTTGTAGCCTGACAAGCACCTATTGCTCCATATTGGGTGCTCAAAAAAGGGTGCTGAGAAAGGGTGCACAGCCCAGCACCCTTACAAAAGGCTGCACGGCAAAAACGAAAGGGTGCAGTGGGTGCACCCTTTGACTAAGGGTGCCATCATGCCATATCTCTCTTTCAAATGGGTGCTGGAAGGGTGCGCCACATCGACGTACCAGTGGGCCGAATCTAGGACTGATGCTGGAGATGGCTAGAAATGCAGAATGCTCTCTACTCTGTAGACCATGCTGTGTGACAGGCCACATACGGTTTGTTAATACTTGAACAGACGTACTACGTCATCCATTCTACCCTGAACACGTGCACCGTGCGGCCGGCACTCCACGGAGTGCCTATCGCAGGCGCTGATGAAACTGGCACTGAAGCACAGTGACTGCTCCAGGTGGCGCTTGTGCATCATCGTCTTTTAAAACACAATAGCTCTGCAGTGAAGCTACTGGTAAGTCGGCTGCAGTGTTTTGCTCTTTGTATATGTATGAAAATAGAGAATCTGGCACTGTTGTCGAGAAGTGCTGTAATTGTGCCTTACCCTGTGGAGGTGCTGCTCCTCCTTTTTTTTGCTGCTCTGGATAAAAGAAGCTGCACTTACGGCACTTCTCAACAACAGCGCTGAATTTTAGATAAGCTTGCACTGTTGGAAGAGCCAAGTTAGCTTCACCGCAAGGTAAGTGTGATTTGGTGAAGCCGCCATTCTCCAGCAGTCAACAAAGTAAACGCCCGACTTACAGCTCTCTGTACGTTTGTGTGCTAGTTACCAAAGTGCCCTCGAGAAGCGCTCAGCAGAGTGCCGTCTGTATGGTTCAATCTTCGAGGTGGAAATAGACAATGTGCAAATATATACATAAAGCAAGCTAGATTGAATAAATATGTGTGTTTAAGTAATCAGGAAATTGATGCCAGAGTGCGTACATGGCCTATGCTACCCATGTTTGGACCAGAAATAATGACATCTATCCCACGCCCCTTATTGCACACATGCATGCAAAATTTATGGATGCTTGGTCAGCATACAGACATGCATGCCTGCAATTTAAAAATTCGTAAGGTTCAAATAATGGTGATTATTTCAGCAGTCATATTTGTCCACTGAAAAAACACGCAAATAGTATGCACTAAATACAGCATCTCACCACATTGTGCTCTCTTAAATTGTGTGTAGCAGAAGTGAGCTTTCATGCATGGAAGAATGCAAGATATTTGGCCAAAAAAATATAAAAAATAAATTACCTTGATATAAATAGTCACATCAACTATTTTATTGTACATAACATACAACCCGAAAAATGCCAGGCCTGTGTGGTAGGCGCAGCGCAGTTACAGCGAAAGCTAGAAGAGTGGCCTTTCAAAGCCTTATTAAAACACTCTTTGGGTAAATTTTGCAAGCCCACTTGCTTGGTGCTCACTACGGCTATAATCATAATGATTTATGTGTAGTAGGCCGACATTCGCTATGCTATTTTTCGTCATTCTTTTGAGAAGCCTGGTATTTGCTAAACACTTGCAAGAAATTTTATGCCAATTGTCTATGCAGTGGCTGACAACGATGAGGAATTATGGTTGTAGTGGATATGCTCCCTAGGTAATAGGGAAACAAGAACAAGCTTTAGGTGATGGATTGGAGCATTAGACGGCCCACTCGTGGTGGACATGCGACTGATAATGGTGGACATGCGACGGATGAATTTCACGCGTATTTTTCTGCTGCTCCGCAAAGTGTATCGGGGCTTTAAATGTTGTGGTCTCATGGTATGTTTCTCTCCACTCGTCACCTTCTCACCAGCACTCCGTAAGCACGCCGCATGCCAGTGGCAAATCGAGTGGCCCGGCATTCAGTGTTCTGTTCCGTTGTGCTCACTTCACAACAACCCTACTCTTGTTCTTCCAATTAATTCGCCACAAGGAGGCACGTCAAATCTTTTTAAGGGTTATACTCTCTGCGGAGAGTCGTGGAACTTAAACAAAATGTTCAAAATTTTTCTGCATAGAGACAACACCTTGCAAGTCAGGACTCTCGAAAAGAATACCACAAACTTTTTCTATTCATTTTGTCAATGTAGACGTTGTATTTGAAGAACAGCGTTCCTATTTAAAGATGCGTTGTGTCTTAAATAACAAGAAAACAGTCTTTTTTTTAACGTGAAGCACAGTGGAAGAAAAGCATGCAACTAGAATATATTTCCATCCGCCCTTCTTTGTTCCTGATGAAAACGACGGAGACAAAAAAAAACAATACACTGTTTTACATAGCGACGAGGGCTTTGTCGTAATTAGGACCATCTCGAAACCGTTGTATAGAGAGGTCGCTCAACCATCAACTATGGAAAAGGGGATGCTTCCTGTTTCGATCAGCGGGCCAATGGAATCGGCAAGCGTGAAAAGCGAGTGACAGTGCAATCAGTGATTCAGGACTCAAAAGCGCTTTGGGATCTCACCGGCGAAAAAGGGCACGGACAGGAAAAATAACAGGAAAATTAAGAGTAAAACAAAGAGGAGTGCGTTGCTCCCAACAGCGCTGATAAGAGATTTACCTGGGCACCAACTTTCGAAAGATAGCGTTGCTCGGAGAAAGTCAAAGAACAATGAGTGCCCGCGTTGGCTGTTTCATTTTCGCCGATGAAAGAGAAAGAGCTTGCTAAAGAAATTTCCGCCTTTGGTATCGCTTCAACCCTTTGTCGCCTCACTGATTTCCTTCTAAAGCATGTCAAGTCACGCCTGTACAACCTCCTAGCTGCTTTGCTTAAGACGGTTCTACCCTCGCCAATGTATCTATTTTTGTTATCTCTCAACACAGTTGTTTATCCTTCCCTTTTTTGGGCTGTGCTTTTCTCCCGCTTAAGGCCATCTTCTTTTCCCTAGCCAAGCCGTCTGTCGCACGTTTCTTGTTACACGCAGGAGTCGCAACGATGTTTAAACTGCACTATGTTTCCAAATGAAAGTGAAGTCATGCGCCAAGCCTTTATTTGGGCAGATGGTGACAGTTGCGACAGCTCTGAGCGGCTTTATGTATTCGCCGGATCCCCTGTAGTCACGAGTTCAGATTAATATTGTCAGGTATTCACATTTCTTGTTTTTCCAACATTCGCGGTGCAAAATACGGATGGATGTTTTGCCTAGCTGCGAGCACACAGTATCAAATTGAAACGCTGGCACAACACAAGGACGCCGAAGTAGCAGACCACAGAAGTTAAAATTATAACACTTTTTGATAGTTAGCGCACGTTCCTTTCTAATCATTCTTGTCGGGCTCGTCTAGGTAACGCTTATAATCTCTATAAATGAAAGCAGTGGTACGCTGCATATCCGCAGTATTTTAAGGCGAAATCTTATTCGCATACATATATTACGTTTCTGAATATTTGTAACCATCCCGATGGTAAGAGATATTTTGTTCATTGACTCTTTATTCGCTGTAGGCAGCTGTTTTTCGCTAATGTACGAAGGTAGATTCATGAAAAAGTCGAGTTTCTCATAATATAATACCGCAATGACCTTTTAAACAATGTTCTGTTAATTATATACAAACAAAATAATGAATAAAGATTGTAATATAAGTTTTCAGCCTATAAATTGCCCTTTAAAGCGCTTTAAATTAATTTTACTAAATTAATCACCGTCATGATGGCGAGCATATTGTTAGTCAGTAGTAGGAAGACAGCGTGCGGTGAAGTGCTCCACATCAAATTTGTTGCTTGAAACTGTAAGTGAGGGCTCACGAAAGCCCTAATTTAAGTCTTATGTTACAAGTAAAAAAGGACGGAAAGGGCGACACAATGCAAGCAACCTCTGATGACATCTCCATTGACAGCAACATGATAGCGTAAAGTAGTTTAGCAGGCCTAAAGTTGGAAACATGCACAACAGGAGAGTCATCTCTTTCTGCCGAGTCAGCAACACCACACAGGAATGCACGTTGAATGTACTAATCGCGTTTTTAATGCAGATACACATGGTATCTAGTTTCACTCTCAAAGATTAATGACTCGTTGGGAAGTTGGGGATCGTGGTAGCTGACAGTGAAGAATTTCATTCTTGCACCTAGGTGCACCGCACGCCTTTAAAATCCTCACCCGCAGGGCGCGGGTTCGACTCCCGGCTGCGGCGGCTGCATTTCCGATGGAGGCGGAAATGTTGTAAGCCCGTGTACTCAGATTTGGGTGCACGTTAAAAAACCCCAGGTGGTCTAAATTTCCGGAGCCCTCCACTACGGCGTCTCTCATAATCATATAGTGGTTTTGGGACGTTAAACCCCACATATCAATCAATCAATCAATCAATCAATCAACGCCTTTCAGATGTTTGCTAATATACGCGAGAAACGCTGTGTTGAAGTGCTTTATTAGAGTTCAAGCTTAAACTGAAATGTATTCGACTCATTTCATCATTTCGTCCCTGTTTTCCAGCGCTGTTTTTGTTTCACTACGAAGTTTAGGCAGATCAAGGTACTGCCTACTTATAATCTACAATCTACAGACTTAACTACTTGACCTGACTACGAAGTTTAGGCAGATCAAGGTACTGCCTGCTTATAATTTACAATCTACAGGCTTAACTACTTGACCTGCAGCATCGCCCCGCCGTGGTGGTCTAGTGGCTAAGGTACTCGGCTGCTGACCCGCAGTGCGCGGGTTCCAATCCCGGTTGCGGTGGCTGCATTTCCAATGGAGGCGCAAAATGTTGTAGGCCCGTGTGCTCAGATTTGGGTGCACGTTAATGAACCGCAGGTGGTCAAAATTTCCGGAGCCCTCCACTACGGCGTCTGTCATAATCATATGTTGGTTTTGGGACGTTAAACTCCACATGTCAATCATGACCTGCAGCATCACCGGACACTAGCCTCGGAATTTTCTTCGATAATTTTTGTTGTCAATTCGATAGCCTTTCTCATCATTACTAATCATAAACTTTCACTTAGAATCTAAATAATTTTCCACGTGAACTATACCACATTCTTTCCCTGTTTTACTGCTCCTCTGTAACAAATACGTAGTTGAAGGTAACGTCAGAAATTGTCCTCGCTGCTTGCATACACTTTTTCATTTGAACCAGTGAGAGCGATACGACATGTCCTCTCAGCAGACACATTATTTGTATATTCGCACATTTAAAGTTAGCCCCCTGCTCATAGTAGGGTCACCGGACACTAGCCTCGGAATTTCCTTCGATAATTTTGGTTGCCAATTCGATAGCCTTTCTCATCATTACTAATCATACACTTTCACTTAGAATCTAAATAATTTTCCACGTGAACTGTACCACATTCTTTCCCTGTTTTACTGCTCCTCTGTAACAAATACGTAGTTGAAGGTAACGTCAGAAATGGTCCTCGCTGCTTGCATTCACTTTTCCATCTGAACCAGTGAGAGCGATACGACATGTCCTCTCAGCAGACACATTATTTGTATATTCACACACTTAAAGTTAGCCCCATGCTCATAGTAGGGTCGAATGCGATAGCGTGGAACTGAATATTTGCAAAGAAGAAAACGATGCACTTTTTTCATAGCAACGTAACAAGACATCGCACACATTTTCTGCTAAATTGATGAAAAACATAGAATTTATAGAGCCTTCGTATTGCATCTCATTCGAATTTGATAAGTTACGGCGTTGCCTATTTGTGCTATATTTTTGGTGACAAAAGCGCGTCTCTGGTGGCTTGCATGTAACGTTGCTGAAACGTTGTAGACAATGTATACAACCTATCTCGGGCAAAGGTAATTTTAAAGAAAAGAAGTTCAACAAGGCCCAAAGGTGCGACAAACGGCACCTTGGTAATAGTCATCTCACGTATACTCTTAGTTTCAAATTCTTAAAGGACCCTTAAATCCCACTGATTTCGAAGGCGAGACAATACTAGTTTCTTCCTCGCCTTTGCTACCCCCCCCCCAAAAAATCGCTATCTTTGTATTGCCACATAAATGAACACGTCGGATGTAGCACTAATTTTGAACCAGTCAGTACTTCATAATTTTCGACTGGACAGTACTAATTTCGCTTGCACAGTCGCAAATGCAGAAAACAATGTTTTTATTTCTCCCAACAGCTATGTAAGACAAGATAGAACGTTCGTTTGACTACACAAAAAAAACAGAGTAGACTATAATTGCAACATATATATCGTGTATATTGTCCAATTGAGAGCTCATTTCATCCTAACGTCATGAGAAGAAATATCTGGCGTCACGAATATAGCCTTAAAAACGGGATATTTCGAAAGAGAAAAACGTGCTCTTTAACTTTTCACATGCTGTCCCGGGGCCCTTATTTGTTTCATTGAATACAAATAATATTTAGCGGTACAACGAATTTCTCACAGAATGACGAAAGTTCAGTATCTGGCTCTGGATCACATTTGAAACATCCTGCTAAAAATTACTGGCTCAATACATAATTTTTATTGCTTTTCTGCGTTTCATATCTGTTAGTTAAAATGAAAAGACTGCAATGCGAGTGCGTTCACGCAAGATAGCGACACTCATGGAAGGAGTTTGAAAGAGCTATTTTTTGATAATCGAAATAAATATCTTTCCCTGATCAGTTCTCGTATTCTCAACGTGTGAATAGCTAAAACACTGAGCACAATAAACTAAACACACTACTACTGAAAAAATGAGTCCCTGATTAAACCGACCCATTGACTGCTCTTATGAACTGTACGCATCCATGCTCCCCCTTACGTTGTTCTTATTGTTCATTATCTTTAGATGCATTATTCCTTGTCTTCTAACATTGTTTAATTCTTGAGGAAATAACTTACTCTAGTCCTCTTCCCGTCTCTTTCTTTGTGGTTGTTACCGACGTTGAAAGTTTTTATTGTGATTGTCAATCCACCAGAGCGCGTTTGTGTTCTTCTTATATAAATGACTTTATTTACGAAGCAAATGGTTTTAGGTCCCATCAGTCCTAAAAATACAGCCATTTTCCTTTATACATCAAGCTTTCCTTTCATGTGACTGCCATAAACCTTCAAGCACCCAACCAGCGCAACTCGGTGTTCCTGCGGGGTCGGAAATGGGAGACATGACTAATCACTTCAAAGCTTACTTCCAGCTCCCATTTATTCTAATTAGCCTAATAACTCCAGCTAATTGGAAGACCAAGGCCGCTGAACTTTTTCGAGGTTATATAACCCCGCTTTGCTTTTGTTGAATCTGGCGTCTTTGTTTGAATGGAGTTTTTGCCGCTGCATTATTTTTTCGCCGAAGAAAAAAAGGCTGCCTCTACAGCAGTGTTGCGGATTTGTCATTGCGGAATTGGATGATCCCGAAATTATCATAATTTCGCGACACCGGAAAGGAATGGGGACAATGCTCGGAGGAATTGAATGGGAATTAAATTAGGTGCCGTTTGCTTAGAATGAAACGGCAACAGAGTATTATGTTTTTCGAAACTAGAGCATGCTTCCTTCAGTGCGCTATTTTTCAAACAATAAACATTAGTAAGTGAGAGCC
Source organism: Rhipicephalus annulatus (assembly GCA_013436015.1). Classification (NCBI taxonomy): domain Eukaryota; kingdom Metazoa; phylum Arthropoda; class Arachnida; order Ixodida; family Ixodidae; genus Rhipicephalus; species Rhipicephalus annulatus. The sequence continues at coordinate 236,702 of WOVY01002606.1, read as the reverse complement.
TAGAATTTAACAATAAAGCAAAATTTTTGGAATGACTTTCCTATTAGAAGCAGAACAAATGATGAGAAATGGTAGCAGAGAATTTTGGCAGCAGCGGCAGCTCTGGAAGGAACCCGTTAAATATTCTGTTATCCTGTTCTGCAGGCCTTCGTGCATTGCGCAGCGGCACAGCGACTGCGTGTGTGAATTTTCTGCCGTCCAGGATTTTAAACTTGTCGTTACCAGGGAACGGACACTGCGCATTTCTGCTGAAGCAGTGCCACCAACGTAACATCACACTACGGTGTTACAAAAAAAACCGTCATTGACATGGGAGCCCCCATTTTGGCAGCAGGGGCAGCGCTGGAAGGAACCCGTCTAATCTGCTGTTATCCTGTTGTGCAGGTCAGTCTCGGAATATATTTTTGTACGCTGCTGTTTTAAGCGTAATGCTATTACTGCTGCATGAGTGTTCTGACCTTATTAGTGATTTCTATGACACTTTTTACCGTTTACATATATCAACTACTTTTTTATAATGTCAAAAACAACGGCGACATTGCAAAAGGACAGCCACAGTTTGAGAGTTCCGGACCGAAGTGCGGGAATCAAAAGATGCAATGGGATATATGAGCAAGATGTTTGAAGAATCCAAAAGTGCCCTCGAATCTGTTCGCGCAGAAAATAGAAAATTACAGAAAGAAAATAAATATTTCAAACCAGGTGCCTGGAAAACGAAAGAAAGCCTGTTCAAAGATTTGGAATACAGTCACTCAGTGTGACCAGTATTCGCGCCGGTGAAATCTGGAAATCAAAGGAATGGAACGGAGTAAGAACGAGGACGTTGTCGCGATTGTGTCAGGGAGGTGCTTTATCGGAGTCTACATCAGCGTCTGATATTGAAGCGTGCCATCACGTGCCTACGCGCAATGGAACCCAGAGCAACATAATTGTTCAAGAATCGCCAAAAGCGGGACCACGTCCTTGAGAAAGCGAAGAGAAACCGCATAACCAATAGTTGCCTGCCCATGTCCAACAAAAATGGTCAAGCTCCTGACAGTGCTTCATACCGGGAGAAGAGGCGTGCAGACAGCAGTCTAATATTTTTCAATGAGCGTCTGTGTCCTCGTGAAGCATCTGTGTTCTGTGAAGCGACTACTTTCTGTAGTTTTATTCAGGAAATGCCCGTTCAAATAGCGCTTCGTCTGGACACGGAATGGCAAAATATTTGCACATAAGGCCGACGGAATGGACGCCATTCGAATTTTTGCAGACGAAGACCTTGTTATATAGCTTGAGCCTTACTTCAAGTATATTAGATAGCTAACTTTCACTAGCGAAATGGTTTACCAGGAACGCGTGAGCCTTCATGCATGAAGTTCTGTAGGCAACAAGCTCCGAACATGGTCATGGTGTTGCACCTAAATGCACGTTCAATAAACAAGAAGTACGACGAATTCACGTAATTGCTTGACAGTTTTCACTTTACATTCGATGGAATTATGGTGACTGAGATATGTTGCAGTGTGCTGAACAGGGCTTTCTCACTAGATCGCTACAGACAACATTCACTTAACTGAATGGGTCAACGTAGAGGAGGTGTGGCTATATATCTCCGCAATACAGAGAGTTGCACGACTTTAAGCGAGTGTACTGCCGTGACTTCCGATTATCAGGCTCTGAGCTTGCAAGGCGATGGTGCTTTGTTTTCTGTGATTTATCACCCTCTGGTGGCGGATATTGACAAGCTTTTAGTGTTTATAGACACACTTTCAGAATTTGTATCATTTCATTAGTATTGCCTTGTTATCGGAGGCGATTTCAACATTAACATTTCCCTACGAAACAAATCATCGGATTAATTTTCGAATAAAATTGCTTCATGTGGATTCACTAATATTATTACTACGCCCACAAGAGTAACTATATTGCAAACAACTTCAACCATTTTAGAAATTCTAATCACTAACATAAAATTTAGCGTCATCACTGTAGGTATAAACAGCTGCGATATTAGTGACCACTGTCCGATATTAACGGGCTATGTTAGGTATACAAAAAAAAAGAAGGCTACCTGTAACAAATTTGTCTACTAGGCTATAACTCAGTCATCTTTAGATTTATTTTGATTGAAAAGAAATGATACTAATTCGGAATTATTTATAGCAAAAGTACTGCAGATGCCATGTACGATACATTTATAAAGCTCTCCAGTAACCACTATAGCAACTGCTTTGCGATGAAATCATTTAAGGCGGGAAAGCGCACACAAAAACCTTCAATTACTCATGAACTTAAACGTACAATCGCAGAAAAGCATGAAATTTATGATTTTTTTAAACACGTAACCTTAATACACTGGAGAACTTTAAAAAGATGAAGAACCGTCTATATGTTCTACTGAATAAAGCTTAAAAGAAAAACTATGAAAACCTTTTCCAAACTGGCTCAACTTGTTCACCTGACCGCTTGTTGCAAGTAATTGTTTCCGCCCTGCAAACAAGCTCAGGAGCCAGTGTAGTGCAGAAAATTGTCGTCAACAATAAATCACTGTCAAGGACGGCTCTATCAGAACACTTCAGTGAACATTACGTGTCAGCAACAATCAGCCGAGCACCTCCCACCAATAATTTGTTGATACTGGAATGCAGTGTTCGGGAAACGCCATTTTTTCAGCCCACTGATTGCTCGGATGGACATAAAGCCTTTGCCTCACTAAAAAACAGTAAAGATTCTGATACAGACAGCACACAGATAACACCTGTAAAATAATTCATCGACGTTAACGGCTGGTATTTGGTTCATATATTCAGTCTCGTGATTAGTTCTGAAACGTTTCCTAATAAAATGAGAAGAGTCAAAGTATCAGTTATATTTAAAAGCGCTGGTAATAGCAACGTAGTAAACTAAAGGCTTATATCAGTCTTGCCTATATTTTCGAAGAGTCATGAAAAAATAGTTTTATGTCGATTGCATAGCTTTTTTTCAAGCATGAAATTATGTCCAAATTCCAGCATGGTTTCACAAAGGGCAGGTCAACTGAGTCTGCGCTGCTGGCACAAAAAGAAATCATACTCAGAAACATGGGAGTGGGAAAGTTTACTCTTCGCAATCTCATTGATTACAACAAAGTATTTGACTGACTCTTTTATGACACTCGTATAACCAAACTAAAACAATATGGCATACGTGGGCTCGTTCACTCAATTTTCCGACTGCGATCACATCTCTCTGACTGGCAACAAAGCGTGGTTGTATATGATTCTGCGTCACTTTTTCGCCTATTATCAAGTGATGTGCTCCGGAGAAGCATCTTAGGGCCCCTTTTAATTAACGCATACGTGAATAACCTACCTTTTATTGAGCTTTCGACAGATTGTTGACCTGTCGACAGAAATGCACCTACGCAGATGACTCTAGCCAGTTTGTTTCCTCTTATACTGAATCAGACCTGTTTTCAAAAACGAATAGTGCGCTGTCGAAACTGTACGAGTGTGTCTTGTGCAACAGTCTACAAATTATTGTAAAAATATCAAAAGCTGTTCTTTTCCCTGGTAAAACAAATGTTTGTCTTACGCCGATTTAAACGTAGCTTCTTGCTTGATATGATGCGGAAGCACAAAATTTTGGATGTTCTTTTTTTCTAGACACATGATGTGGAATTCACTCATAGACCTCATTGTAAAGAAGTTGTCTGCTGCACTTTATGTTTGATTTAAATGTCGTCATACGTTCCCCTTGTGTAATGTTCCGACTTTATCATTCCCTTTTTCGATCGCATACAAGCTACTTAACCTTAGTATAAGCTACAACCATAAAAACGAAATATAAGCAGGTTATTGCTGCTTGAAACGAAAGCTATTCGCTTCATCAATAATGTTCATTATTTAAATCTGACAAAAGCACTGTTTGAAGAAAACGGGATAATTACTGCCAAAGATATTTGCTCAAACCACCTTCTACATAAACTGTATTAGGCTGATAAAAAACTGCACTCTTTGTAAAGAATTCGTTGGCCCTCGTAGAAAGAGAGAGCACCCACGTAACACGAGCACCCGAAAGGTGTTCCATAAAGCACCATAGAACAAACTACTACACTCAAACTCTGAGCTTCTATGTACCCAAACAGTTTATACTCTTACAGAAGTGCGTAAATACAGCAACCTCATTATCACGCAAGCACTTGCTTGTTGTTTTTCTCTCCTTGAGGGATTTCAAATTTATGCCAGCCCCACCATGGTGGTCAAGTGGTTAAGGTACTCGACTGCTGACCCGTAGGTCACGGGGCTGAATCACAGCTGCGGCAGCTGCGTTTCTGATTGAAGTGAAAATGCTGTAGGCTCGTGTGCTCAGATTTTGGTGCACGTTAAAGAACTACAGGTGGTCGAAATTTCCCGAGCCCTCCACTACGGCGTCTCTTATAATCATATGGTAGTTTCAGGACATAAAACGCCATATATCAATCAATCGATTATCATTCAAATTTATGCCCAAAGCTTGCAAATTTACCTTCTATCTATCTATCTATCTATCTAACTATCTATCGCTATATCTATCTATTTCCATCTTTTTCACGATGTATTCACCACACAGACACACTTTGTATTTTCTTTTTTTCAAAAACTTTGTTCATATCTAGTTTTGCGTTGTAAATGAACAATACTTTCTTGGTGGTAACATTAATAAATAATCACACATACTCAACCTATTCACAGTGCGCAAGCATGTTTTTATATGTATGTACAACAATCAAAAGCATCGTCTGTGCAGCACAGGTGTGCACTTCTGCTGTTACCTGGTTTCGGCCCCAAGCCTCGTCAAACTGTATGCTCACAGTTTTTTTACTAGGATGGCCTTCAACGTTGATCTTCGTGCATGTCGTAAATAAAATTTGACTTTGGCTTGACTTCACTAGGAATGCACCTACTGCAGTTCTGCCCTTATACAGACTGTGTTGCTCCGAAGTTTGTCTATTCTTTGCGCATACCCGCTGCTCTATGCTGTCGGTATCCGTCGTGCGAAACTACGGCAGCCGCATGCCTTCCCTTGCGCCTTGGTATTTTTTTCCTTCAAAGGTACCACAGCCGCCTGCTGTCTCCCTACCCTTCACTTCTTTGTTGGCACGAATGTGTTTCAGACACGGGTACATCACAGTTCCGCTGATGTATTTCCGTCACAGATATGACGTTGTAAATATATACCAATCAGATCATGGGGAGCGAACACAGATGGAAAAGTTCTGTCGTGGGGCATTGAACCAGTGACCTCTCACTCCCCGGCGACGCTATGCAACGGAACACACGTTGACAAGATTGTGAATGGCAAGCTATGTCGTTTGGTGGTCAACAGAGTTCCTTAAAATCAGCGCATTTTTGTCATCAGTAGCGAGATGGCGCGACGCTCTCACGTTGAACGCTCTTTCAAGATCGCCATCGGTGCTAGCGTTTCTATGCCCCGCCGCGGTGCTCTAGTGGCTAAGGTACTCGGCTGCTCACCCTCAGGTCACGGGATTGAATCCTGGCTGTGGCGATTGCATTTCCGATGGAGGCAGAAATATTTAGGCCCATGTGCTCAGATTTGCGTGCACGGTACAAAACTCCAGGTGGTGTAAATTTCCAGAGCCCTCCACTACGGCGTCTTTCAAAATCATATGGTGGTTTGGGCACGCTAAACCCCACAAATCAATCAATCAATCAAGCTAGCGCTTCTATGATTGTCACTTACATAGAGTGTGGTACGGCCTTCGCGCGCCCTTATCAAACTCGTGATGCCGCAGAGCATGAAGGTGACTTCACTCGCTAACGTGGCCCGTGTAATAAAGGAGCCGGCAGTCTTTTTTTCTCTTTGAACTGCATGCTTAAGTGTTTAGCTGTGACATTTGCTTTAGGTGCGTGAAGCAAGTTTCAAGCTGCTTTTAGTTCTTCGCGTGACATTGCAATTTGCCGCTGTAGCATTGATTACCTCGTACTTAGAAACAATGCACAAAAAACAATCAAAGTATACGTCTCTTAGGACATATTTGAGCTTTGTGTTTTACCGATTCCTATAAATAAGAATCAGTGTAGGAACACTGTAAGAAGTGGGTGTGCGGTAGTTTTAGTTTTACTTTCTTCGTGTGGTAAGCTTTGAGAGGCACGCCAGCCGTTGCGCTGCATTCACTCTGGCACGCAGCTTTCAATTGACGGCACTCAATCGAAGTGTATCACAGGATAAGCCCTGACTGTAAACACTGCAGGGGCCCACACGGCACCCCGCGAAGTGCCGGGGCACCTAAAATTAACGAGCGCTTATGGTTTCTTGTTAACCCAGAACAAAGGAACGAACCCCCGCGTGGGTGACAAAAGAGTAAGAATGCAAACGTCATTGTGACGACCAGCTCACTACTTCACGGCACTTTCGGCCGGCGCATGAATAGGCCACACCGGGATCGAGGAAGCAGTATGAACCCTCGCATCGGTTCTGCTTATGGACTGAGCTTTTGCTGTTCGCGCGCTTTGAAGTCGTCACCCAGACAAGGTGCGCTGTGACAGCGAGGGATCGCCGGAGACTTGCTGTTACTTTCCAGCATATTTCAGGTAGCTCTCGAAAGCAGGCGGGTTTGCGACATGCAAGCGTGGCTCGCATCACAATAAAACAGGCACCTGGTAGGCAACGTTGACGAATACAGTCGCAATGGCATGCCTTCGGCTCTTTCCGCGCTACTCCTTTCAGGCTGGTTCAAGGGAACCGTTGCCGTGGAAGCTATCAGAACAAGCTCGTAAGCTAAACTTTGTGCGGATAGCGAGCAATTACACTTAGCGCACATGGGACAGGTGGATTACTGTCCCGTCGGCAAGAAGTTGACGTGTTATCAGGTATGTCTTTCTTATAGCCACGAATCGCAGGAAGTATAGGTTCGTGCTTAGATAGCTAAGTGCCCGCTGGGCTTGCTCTTGCTGCTAGGACCTTCGTTTATTTTTTTATTTTGATTTTGTTGTGTTATTTGGGACGAGGGGCAGGAGATCTTACACGCGCATGAAAGTGGAATCCTCGAGGTAGGTTCCTGATTTGCTAAGTGCACTGTCCTATCACAAGACCAACAGGCGATGATTTGCCACGGTGTTCCACCAAGAGTTCGGAACCGGGCTTAAGGTCTTAGAGACCGTCGGCTCTGCCGAATACCATATGATCATTACGGATGGTTCGTTTCTGAAGTGCTTTCTTTTGAATTCGAAGCAGCTCTTTGACTCGCCTGTGTAAGGCTGTCTCTTCGTCCGCACCACTCACCACAACGCAGCCGTTGGAGGTGTGCAAAGTAGGTGACGCCATCCTAGTAGTGTGCGGTGACGTCTCTCTCCCTAGCCTGCCGCGCGCTCGCCACGTGTGAGCGCAGCGAGCTTTACCCTCTCCCCCTCTAGCAACGCTCGAGCCCCCTTCACACGTGGACACTAGCTAATCAGTGCCACCTTTCTCCATCTGTCGGCGAGACGAAGTCGTGAGCCGGTGGGTGCACGTGCTGCGCGCGCCTTGAGATTCTCGCAGTGCCAACAATGTGGACGGTGCGCCACTGCTTGCCGCGCGATAGCGCCGATGGGCGGGACGCCGTCGCGGCATACGTCGCGCCAGTGTGCGCGCACTTTTCCCGGCTGTCACCGGCGTTGCGAGGGTTCACGAATCCGATCGCATTCACGCACTGCTACGTCAACACCGACGAGGTGCGAGCCAGGGAAGCCGAACGCAAGCGCTGACAATGAAATACCAGCGACACCGTTGAAGTGCGAGTCAAGAACACCAATCAAGTTTGACAGTATAGACAATGCATGGGTAACACCGACGAGACGCGAGCTAAGGAGGCTGAGCGCCAACGCCTTCAATGCGCCCAGCCTTCCGTGTCTTTGCGTTTCAAGCTAACATGTCACCAAGCTTAGCTTCAAAGCGTTCTTCCAGTACCCGCGTTGATGTCCGTTTCAACCGAGTCAGCACCATGCGCACCCCTAGTGCTTCGCATCCCACCAGTTTTTCCCTTCGGGATGATGGTCCATAGTTTTATTCATGTTATTCCACCGCTTGTTCCTTCAAGTCTTCTCTCTTTGTCTCTTTTTCTTGCAATTTGTATGTCCATAACTGTGTCGTATACTCTGTACAGCCTGTAATATAAGTTTTTGTCAGCCTTTACTAAAACTTCTACGGTGTTTACTTCCTCTTCAAACTACGAACGAGTCAACTGCTGCTGTTTAGATAGCGACAGTACGACACTTAATTCTACTTTGCTATACCAACTCGTGTGCTGCGTCTCGGGCACCGAGTGGGGAGTGTAGGAACAGCAAGACAAAGGAGGAAATGACGAAGAGTTAGAAAACATGACATCATCTCATTATTCACGTTCAAATAATCTGAATAAACGGTTCTAACCATCGTGGCTCTTCAGTCTGAATATTCACAACACGGTGCCGTGACCACCCTGCCCTCGTCGAAAAACTGGGACTCCAGAGTCCCAGCTGAAGAAATAGACGCAGCAGACGTGACGCTGGAAGCGGCAGCCGTAGAGCCAAGTGCTACCGCCAAGGAAGAGGTCATTACTACATCGTGAATGTAAACCTGCATCTTGTTTACCATGAATTAAAGCATCGTTGCGCCAAAGGAGGAAACGTTGAGGATTCAGATAACAAACATCATCACAGAAGCTGAAAATAAAAATGAATAATGGAGAAGGCATAAACTTTTTAAGCATAAGCTTCCGCCAGTTAAAGCGCACCACGGAGGGTTTGAAACTGGTAGGTGTGCAGATGAAGTCATTTATAACAAAGAAAACACCAGCAGGTGAACTCGTGAGAGTATTAAAATATGATATGATTATTACGACCATTTCAAGAAGACAGTCCTGCATCATTATGTTATGAGTCACTGTGCTTGATGGACAACTGTTCATGAATATAACAATCACTGAACTGACAGTGTCAGAAAATCAGATTACGAATTGTTCTGTGAAGCTGCCAAAATTTGCATTGTCAGGTTTGACGGCAAAAAGCTGACGTGACAAAGATTTCGGTCACAGTTTTACAGCGCAATACACCTTCGACAGAAGTTATCAGAAAGTTAAAAGTCACACTACCTCATCTCTCTGTGACGGAAAGGAAGCAGCTTTCTTTGAAGGACTACTATGCTGCGATAAAAATTACAAGGAAGATGTTAAGATTTTGAAAGAGTATATGTGCAATAGAGAACGTGTGAAAGACATTCACATAAATGCATTGATCAAGTAAGAACTAGTTAAGAATCCAAAAGATGTCAAAGCTTTACGCGAACTTTGCCAGGCAGTGTAAGTGCGCACGAACCCATTGAACGCGCTTGGAGTTGCAGTACGTTCGTACGCTACAATGCTTATGCCAATCTTAAAGCGTTGCCCACCTCAAGAGTTGTTCAATGAATACCAATTTTACGAGAAAAGAAGGCAATGTACGTGAAAGAGAACAGGACATTCGAAAGGAGTAAGCAACAGAGGTAGTAGTGCAGATACACTAAAACGATTGATAAAATTATTGAATGTTATCATTATTGAATTATCGGTGGTGGTGGCGGCATTACTGCCAGTACCTGATCGTATCCTCTCCGTGTTACAAACACATTAAAAGCGCCGGTGCGGCTTTTCCTGCTCGTCGAGGTGGACCGCTGGTTTTCCTTGACCCTTCGATGTCGCCTATCGTCAAGCGGGACCGTCATCGCTGGAAGTTTCAACTGCCCACTCATGCGCACATAGACTCTCGCTGTGCCATATCTACGTACCGCAGCAAACTACGCTGTTCACCTGACGCCACTACTGGACACGTGTCTGCAGCTACGTTTTTAAAACGGCGCACTTCACTCAGGCGGCAATCGGTGGTGGTGGCGGCATTAATGCCAGTACCTGATCGCATCCTCTCCGTGTTACAGGTTAGAACTTTACTGTCTTTACTTCGACAGTTGTTTTTGATGCTGTCCCGCTGCCACCACTTCTACCTTTATTGTACCAGTGCATTATACTAGTGTACCGTGTACTGGAGCCGTGTACTAGAGTGTACCACATTAGCGCTACTGCACTGTCACCATGACGAAAGAATACGTAAGACTTCTTCAGGATTTCAAGGAAGACTTCAAAACAGAATTTCGATCGTTTAAAGAAGCTATAGAAAAAAACATGTGCACAGAGGAACGCAAAGTTCACGGGGAGCTGGAGGAAATGAAGAAAAGCATTGAATTCCTCAGTAAGAGCTTCGAGGAATCCAGCCGTCTGGTTTCAACCACGGTAAATGAAAACAAAGCTTTAATAAACAGAGAGTAAACCTGCTTGAGAAGAATCTTGGTGAAGGCCAAGCAAACCTGGTCACAGTCGAACAATATTCAAGAAACAGGAATTCGGAAATCAAGGGCGTGTTGCAAAGTCCCAATGAAAGCATTCCAGATGTCCTGAAGAAGTTAGATGATGATTTGGCGAAGCTATCACAAGTGGCCCCGCCGCGGTGGTCTAGTGGGTAAGGTACTCGGCTGCTGACCCGCAGGTCGCGGGATCGAATCAGGGCTGGGCCGGCTGCATTTACAATGGAGGCGCAAATGTTGTAGGCCCGCGTGCTCATATTTGGGTGCACGTTATAGAACCCCAGGTGGTCGAAACTTCCGGAGCTTTCCACTACGGCGTCTCTCACATTCTTATGGTGGTTTTGGGACGTTAAACACCACAAATCAATCAGCTATCACAATTGCTGATATAGAAGTGTGCCAAAAATAATCAACTTGGTCTGACATCATCAGAAGAATCCCTGCAAGACCCACCAATTTACATTTATGAGCACCTCTGCTCACATCTGAAGAAACTCTTGGGAAAGACGACTGCGCGCAGGCGTGAATGTAAGTGGAAATACGCATGGTCCAAAAACGGATCCATTTACGCTCGTCGAACTGACACATCACCTGTCCTGCTAGTTCAGCGCGAAAGCGATCTTGACAAGATCACCGCGTAACATCCCGTGACGTTCTAGTCATCACTGCTGCGTCCGAACAATGGCGAACGGTGCAATTATCCCAGCGCACGTTGCGCAAATTACAGCAGAGATAAAAACCAGTGAATCGGTTAAACTTCTGCATATTATAGCTAGATCAATCAGATCAAAAAGTAATGACATATTTACATTTATCTATTCGTGTAATACGGCGTTCAATGTACTTAAGTTTACCGAAACATGGTACGATGATGACACTGAGCAACTTGTGACGCCCGGGCACAACCACTTCTTCCTAAATCGTAAAGAAAGTACAGGAGGTGGTGTGGCCTTGCAAACTATTTTTTCTGGATTTCAGTTGATTGATGACTACACTGTTGCCACGGAAGACTACGAGATTTTGTGCGTTAGGAAAGACTCCCAAATGTTTAGGGTTATTTATCGACCACCACATGGTAGCATACGCGGGTTTCTTGGTTTTTTCGACATACTTCTCTCGTTTGCGAGCAACAATCCATATAGCCTAACTATAGGTGGTGATTTGAATATTGATGTAATGAAATATTCAGCGCCTGCTGTTGACTTGGTAATTACACTGCAATTTAATGGGTTTCGCAATGAAATCACTACGCCAACCCGTGTTACCACAACATCTACATCTTTGCTTGACCTGTTCATCACAAGCACAGTTGCTGAAAACGTAATTTCCCGCGTCATAATCTCCGATTTGAGCGATCATCTGCCTATCATGCTAATACTTGAACAGCAATCAACGCCTAAAAAACGAAATGAAATGAAAACATACCGAGACATATCAACACGATCACTTGAGGATTTACACTTTGGAAATAACGGCCCTTACAGGTGTGAATGATGCGTACGATAAGTTTCTACACATATTTAAACTGTGTTATTACGCTTCTTTCCCAGTTGAAGCATACCACAGGTGCAAGAGGGCTCACAAACCGTGGGTCACTCGAGACTTGCTAAAATTAATCAACGCGAAAAACAGGATGTTTGAGGCTTTCCTTAAGACACACAAACGCGAAACGCTGCAGGAATTTAAACGTTTCAGAAACCAATTGAACAATGCCATTTCGTAAGCAAAGGAAGAATATTTTAGAACAATTTTCGACAATGACTGTTTACGAAAGAGTGACATAGTCTGGAAAAAAATAATCTCTTGAATAGAAAGCCAGTATCAGACGCCGTTGACTGTATGGTGGTCGATAATGTGTTACTAAGCGGGGAAACACTCGCGAACAGTTTCAATGACTTTTTTGTCCAAATAGGAAACACGGATACTTCCCCGGTTACTTTTGTAAATGTTCCACGGTTATCACGGTCTTTCTTGTTTCAGCCTACTTCTGTGTGTGAGGTGATTACTCTTTTTTCCGGCCTTCGGAACAGTCGTAGCCCCGATGCAGACGGATTATTAATTAAACACGTTAAGTACGTACTAGATTTGATCGCTCCTGCATCGCACACATATTTAACAAAGCTATCTCATGGGGCGTTTTTCCACGTAGCGTGCGACTTGCTAGATTGACAGTAATTCATAAAGGAGGCGACAAAAATAGCTTCTCCAACTACCGTCCAGTCGCAATATTGCCAGTTTTTTCGAAAGGCCTTGAGAAAGTTATTAATACCCGCATCAAGAACTTTGGTAGAAGATTTAATCTCTTAACTACCTATTAATTCAGATTTAGAAAAACTTGTTCCTGAAAGGACGCACTCTTGCTTCAAAAAGAGCTCATATTAGAAAACATAGAAAACAAAACATTCACGCTAGGACTATACCTCGATTTTAGCAAGGCCTTCGATCGTGTCAATCATGATATTCTCTTACAGAAAATGGAATGTTATAGATTTCGGGGAGTTGCAACACAACTTCTTCGCTTCTACCTAGACGAAACACTTCAATTTACCGAAATAGGCACTCACAGATTACGTCTCAGGCGTATCTCTTGTGGAGTACCACAAGGCAGTATTTTAGGGCCAATGCTTTTCTTGTTTTTTTTTCATTTATGAAGTAATACAATTAAACACCACTTGTCAGTTCATCATTCACGCCGATGATTGCATTGTCTTTTTTAAAGGCCAGGAATTATGTAGCATTCAAGCTGAAGCAAGTGCGTTCTGTTCGAAGCTGAATGACTGGTGCAAGCCGAAGAGCCTTGTATTGAATGAAGCCAAAACTAAGTGTGTTATATATCGTGCTCGCGGCGCACTAGCTGTAGTACATGAGAAAATTGTCCTAGGTCCGTTCACTGTTCACATTGAAAAATGCGTTAAAATACTTGGCATCGTCTTCAACGAGCACATGTCATAGAATGACCAGGAAAACGTGGTTACGCTGAACTTGGCTAACTCTGTAGGACTAATTAGGCGTCATCGACACATACTACTAGCTAAAATAAAGAGATTATTTTACTAAGCGCTTTTTAATTCCCACCTATGTTACTGCTTCCTGGTATGGGTTAAAACTACAGCCCTCAATATGTCAAAACTGAGTGTGTTACAAAAGAAAATGGTTCGACTTATTTAAAAAGCTCCCTGTCTAAAACACACCGCTCCTCTTTTCAAACAGCATCAAATTGTGAAAATATCAGATCTACATACTTACAAATTGCTGTGCTGCTACAAAAAGGCAGCACTCGGGAAATCGGGCACACTTCTTTAACTCGCGAACCTTACACAAAACGCAATTTCTTATCATGTCCAATATCAACCACCTTGGCACGTTCCATTCTCACGAGCACACTGTGGAATACAACGTACCCGACACATCGTCCCAACAAGATTATACTATTTCGAAACGCAAGGAACAGATGTTTTATTCCACACAAAAAAAGAAAGTAGAAGTATGTTCACATACAAAATTGCCAATTGCCTTTTCCAATATTGGAGTATACACGTGTTTTGCAAGTTATTTGTGTTTTCCTTTTTCCTTCATTATTCCTATGATATATATATATATATATATATATATATATATGTATATATATATATATATGAATCATATGCGCATGCATATCAGTACCAACTGGGCAATGTACATTTTAATGTACTTGAAGTGCCTAATATATTTCTTTCCATTTTGTGTTTTTTTCTTTTTCTCTGGCTTTGTTTTACTTTTTTGTTTTTTGTCCTCGTTTTTCTTTTCGTTTTTTCTTTCCTCGTTATCTATCTTTAGCAAGTGTATAATTAGGTACATTTGACCTTGTAGTGCACCTGCGCCCATAGTGAATGCACTATGATATCAATTTGTAACTGTTTAGCGACTATTATTAGCAGTTTTTCTCACTTTTATCAGGTGCTGTACCCTGTCGTTTCGCCGCCGATGGCTGGCTGGGGCTTTGTAAAGCTGTCATTGGACAGCTTTTTTTCCGGCCACCTTTTTTCACCATAAATGTTTTGTTTTTGGTGAAAATAAAGTTCTTGGATTGATTGATTGAAAGAACAAGTGTGGTGCAGAACGGCGCTAAAAAGTTTCAAAGACGGTGAAGAAAGACCTCGCATTAAACGGGCTAGCAGATGATATTCCACAAGCCAGTTTTCTGTACTTCAGAGCTCCAACACGAAACAATGTTGCTCCTGTAATCTAACTATGCACAGCACGAAAGACTGTTGGAAGTCACTACAGTAAGAAGACAAAATGAAAAAGCTTCGAGACGAAAAGAGGTGCTTTAGGTGCACGACCCCAAATCACAACGAAAGAGTTTGTAAAGCCACGGTTTTTTGTAAACGTTGCAAACGAAGACGCAACGACTTGCATGTGCAGGGCAAATGACAGTAAAAACAGCAAGCATGACGATAAAAGTGAGGAACGAATTAACAATATGAAGCATATTTTCGAAAAGCTTTTTCGAAAAAACTCTAAGTAAAGGACGTTTTCCCAAAGCTAGACCATCTCTCCAGAGTCTGCGTTTTTAATACCTCTGACAGTAATCTTCTACGGAGACCCACGAGGTTGTTTTATCCACTAGAAGGCTGCTTATAAGTGCGGGTATTTGAAGCCCCAATAAGATGTAGAAACAGCAAGGTAAAGAAGATGATTAAGAATTAGAAAAGAAAGAAGACATATCATCATTATAATATTCACGTTCAAATGATCAAAATAAAGGGTTCTAATCATTGTGGTTCTCAGGTCTCTTCGTTGACAACATGGAGCGTTGTTTTCAGAACATCAAAAGAACCTGAATTTCACTGCCACAGTCGAAAGGGTTGGCTTGCTGTTAAGGAAGTGTGGAAGGAAATGTTGGAAACATATCACTAGCTAACAAAGAAGTAACGATGAAGATGCCGATTTGTATTCAGCACTGTATAAGCGGGGAGTGCAGCAGGGTGCTGTAAGAGTGAAGTCTTAACTTTTCTGAAGACAAAGAGGAGCGGCTGGTTAAAGGTAGTCCTCGACGAGTATTCATTGGCGAACATGGTCGAAACATGGTCACCGAAAAAGAGTGAGCTGCTTCGGTGTCATTTTCTTTCAGTCGTGTGTTCGTGTTCAAACTGAGTGAAATGTTGCTTGTTATAGCAGAAATAGACCGCTGTGCCACTCCGCCATATTTCACGGGTAGGGTCAATAACGCAGAGTTAATGCGGGATCAGCCTACATGGATGAAGGAGGACAATCTCAAGTTGGCAAGTGAGCGCCGCAAAGCGCTCCAAGTTGAGCAAACATTGGCAACGCTTGGCATGGCAGCATTCGTGTCGTGTGTTACTCCTCCGCTTTCAACGCCTGTGGTCTTCGACGTAGCGTTAATGCATGATTGACCCACGAGAGAAAGGGAGCCTAATGTTGAGTTTTTCTGAACAGTACCGCAGGCTGCTCGAAGCGGAGCTAAAGTGGCCAAAGATGAAGGGCGCCAGACCTTTACGCGAGAGTCGGAACGCCGGAGAGGTACTGGGAGTAGTATCTGTCTCAAAGATGTGAAAAACTGCAAATCTTCATGAATCCAAAGCATCAGCACACGATTCAGAAACTGGTGAGCTCTCACCGCTAGTGAACAGTATGAAAGAGGTAGCTCATTGTACACCCCACACAGACGCCTCTAATAATATTGATGTGCTAGTGGAAGAAAATATCCAGTCGTTTAGCATACTGAAGACGGAGTTTGAAGGTACCACCGAGTTGACATTCGAGACAGAGGTGCAGGGGGTGGTAGAAGCAACATGGTGAGGGGAGGTAAATGATATTTTTCAAAGTGACCTCTGATCGGAGAAGGGTTTTCAGTGTGATACTGACTCGCAGAAGCAACCACAGAAGAGAGGCTTATAAAGTAATTTGGAGCGCATAGGACCAGGCGTCCGTCAGCTAGCCAAGAGCCTTTGCGGCGGCCGGCTGATGACAGCTGCATCATCGCAGAGCTCCAAGGTATTCCGATCGTGCCCCGTGGCGCAGTCGCGAGACGCCGGTCAAATAGTACGTGCGTGTTCGGTCTTGATGCCGCGACTCAATTGGCGGAGTCGCTCAGCGCGGACATCGTGGTAATTGAACCCGTCGCATGTGATGGGTTGGTCTCATTGAAAGAGCAATTACTACGCAGAGACGTATGGCACCCGGGTGGTTGTAGCAAAGAAACTTTCACAGTCGCGACAGTTGTTAGCAAGGACATTTCCATGGCACCTCCACATTTGGTGTCACCGCTGAATGGCCGGAAGGATAATCCCGCAAATAAAAACTCGGGCGTTTGGAAGTGACCAGCTAGTTTCGAATCTTGTACAGCGCAGGTTCACCAAGCACAAAGGAGGCTCGCTGTGCATCACCACCATAGCAGTTGTAGCATTCGATGAAAACTGTACGCTAAGAGCACTGTCTTAGGTCGTTGATAGCAACGATTGCGTTACAGTGGGTCAACGGTCAGATACGGCTATGTACGCTCCAAAAGATTGCTTTATGGGGTTGACAGGCGCGCATGCGAATGTAAACCAGGGTCACATTATTTCTGTTGAACTTCCCATACGCACATTTGACCCTCGGGGCTAAATAAAGCATTCAACACCAGACGTCATCTTAACGGCGCAAAAAAGATAACAAAATGAGAGCGATATCGTGAGACTTAACGCCGTTTGGTTCTTATAGCGAGCATTTTTGCATATTATGGCTTGAGTGTGACACGGGAAAAGTAATGGGTTTGAAGCTGTCACATTTTCTAAGTGTTATGGGCAGGGTACGCTGTGACTAGAATGACTATAGGTAGGGCACTAATGAAAGAAGAAGTGCTGTTTGCCAGTTAACTGAATTTTATAAGTGGTGAAAAGTCAGCAAGGACATTGGCGAAAGTTAATGAAAGTACTAGACATCACGCAAAAGTGTGTGACAATTATCAAGTGCTTTCTAGTAAACTGCGAGTTGTAATCGTTTGCGCTTACGTTCCATTGCCTTTTTATGCTTTTTTGTTATGTTGGAATGAGCGAGAGCACACGATCAATACTTTGACACATGTTACAGACCGTATCATGTTCCTTAAAACATGTGCGTCCTTCTATGAATTCCCTGCCGCAAAAATTTTAGTATTTCTATGTCGATGTTTATGTCAGATGCCGTGTGTATAAGTGTTTGGTGAGCAGGCGTGCGGAGTGAGCCGCTTTGACATGTTTGTTCGGCTCTGCTAAATATCACGTTAAGCTGCATGATGTTTTGCATTGATGGGCTGCATTTGGAGAACTGCGTAACTCACTAATTAGCTTACATGTCACCTTGCGCTGCAGGCTGGTCAAGTTTGTTGTTTTCTTTCTTTTAGATTTTCTACGGATAACATTTGAAATATCTTACGTGCTTCCGTTTCAAGACACCATTTGCGCCCGCTGCTGCAGGCCTGGAGTGGTGCGACCACTTCGTAGCGGGGGGCACCCTTTTGCTGGGCCGTTTAGCTACGGCTGTTAACACACCTTACACCCACTGGTTGAGCGCGGTCCACTTTTTGTCATGTTTACTTCGACAACACTGTAAACATGTTGCTAAGCCTTGGACTGGAGGTGCAGAACCGATGTAAGAAGAGGGTGCACGGCAGTTTTAGTTTCCTTTCATTGATTTTGTGTGGTAAGTTCGGGGAAGCATGCCAGCCGTTGCGCTGTGTTTGCTCCGGCATGCAGCACTGTTTTGACGGCACTCAGTCGAAGTGTACAACAGGAGCGACCCTGACCGTAAACACAGCAAACGCCCGCATGGCACCTCGTTAACTGCTGGAGCGCCTGAGATTACCGAGCGCTTATGGTTTCTTGTTAACCCAGGACAAAGGAACCAACGCCCACGTGGGCGACAAAGGAGCCAGAATGGAAAAATTATTGAGACGAGCCCTTGATTGCCTCACGGCACTTTAGGCCTGCGCGTGAATGGGTGCTTTTTTGACCCAGCGCTGCGTCATGACCTCTCGAGTCGGTTCGGCTTATGGCCCAACCGTTTGCTGTCAGCGGGATTAAATCGTTTACGAGAAATGGCAGCGTGCGCTTCGACAGCGTTTGATCGCCGGTGACTTGCCGTCATTGTCTTGCATGCTGCAGGTAGCTATCGAAAGCGGGCGGCCTTGCGACACGAGAAAGCATCGCTCACATCACGGTATAACAGATGCATCGTCAGCACCGTTGATAAATTCTGTCACGCTGGCATGCCTTCTGCTCTTCCCGCGCTACTCCTTTCAAACTGGTTCAAGGGAACTACTGCGGTGGAAGTTAGCAGAACGAGCTGACCTGGGTGCGGAGAGCCAGTGCGGTTCTACTTGCAGCGCAGAAGAGACAGGTGGATTACTTTCTCGTCAGCAAGAAGTTGACGTGCGACTAGGGATGTATTTCTTATGGCCTCAAATCCCATGACGCGTAGCTTTGTGTCCAGATAGTTGTGCGCCCACTGAGCTTGCCCTTCCTACTATACTTTGGCTTAAATTTGTTTTATTCGTATTTCCTTGTTGTGTTATTTGGGACGAGGGGCATGAGCCCTCACAGGCACATGAAAGTGGAATCCTCAGTGTAGAATCTTGAATTGCCAAGTGCATTGTACTAACGCTGCACAAGCAGAAAAAGATTCGCTGACAGTTGTGTAAAGGCGGAGCTTCAAGAGAGTAAGAAGCCTGCGTGGTGTTCCGCCAAGCGTACCAGACCGGGTTTAAGTTTTTAGGCACCGTCGGCTGTGCCTTATTACGTCGGGTTGCCCAAAATACGTTTCATTTCCAAAGTGTCTTATTGTGAAGCATTTCTTGGCGAACTTCGGCGACTTTGAGCGTATCTATCTATCTATCTATCTATCTATCTATCTATCTATCTATCTATCTATCTATCTATCTATCTATCTATCTATCTATCTATCTAGCTAGCTAGCTAGCTAGCTAGCTAGCTAGCTAGCTGTTCAGGAATTTTAGCTCTTCTCGATTTTCGGGTAATCGTATCTCAACCGAAATTTCAAAGGCATAAGAAGAGTGTATTAACAGCATAAATGATTGGTCATAACAATAGCCCCACCAGGTGGTCTAGTGGCTAAGGTATTCGACTGCTGACCCGCGGGTAGCGCGTTCGAATCCCGGCTGCAGCGGCTGCATTTCCGAGGAGGTGGAAAACTTGTAGCCCGTGTGCTCTGATTTGGGTGCACGTTAAAGAACCCCAGGTGGTCGAAATCTCTGGAGCCCTTCACTACTGCGTCTCCCATAATTAAATCGTGGTTTCGAGACGTTAAACCCAACAAATCGATAATTCATCAATCAGTCATAACGATGAAATCTGGACATGTATGTCATGATTGTCATGATTCACATTTCATGGTGTTGCGGTTCTTGTGGCAAGGCTCACAATGCTGATAACCTCCGACCCATCTTTCTCACGTCCTGGGTCGGGAAAGTGGCAGAGCATGTCGTCCTGAATAGACTAAACAGATATCTCGAATGCAAAAACGCTATACCCACAATATGATTGGCTTCCGAGCCGGCCTGTCGACACGATAGATCCCGGAGTAACTGAAAACGTGGCCATTGCACTCGCCATGCAAAATGGTTGGAGGGACAGGGCGTATAGCGACACAAAAGTGGATGTCAGGGCGTTCCAGAGAGGTCCAGTAGCCTGGCATTTAGTTAAATTCTTAAAGTTGCTAAAAACAGTGGCAGCTCCACACACACTATATTTTAGTTGCCTTCCCAAGTCAGGGCAATCAAGGGGGTTCCTCTTAAGCTCAATGAGTCGACTCACGAGGCTCCGTGTGGCTTTACCGACTGCGCTACCCTTGGATCAGACGACTTTCCACCCAGAGAGAAAGACGCACCTAGCATATGAATTAAAATTATTAATTTTTTTTACTCGGAGAGGAGAGTCTTCCCGCTGCCTCGTTCCAAGCTGAACAGGCCACAGGGAACACGTTCAGACTCCTGCAAACTAACCCGAACCCAAATCCGTTGAATCTTATTACCACATATCTGGACATTTACGCAAGCAGCTCTTGCTCAGCCTGTGGTGGGGCTGCTACTTTATGTCATATGCTCTGTCAGTGCGTGTCGTTGGGCCTTAGGTTCAACAAGGAAGGTTGGGACGCGCTGTTGTGGAGTCCCGCCCATGAAGACTACATCCTAGCCTTCCAGTGTTCTCGTAATCGCGCCGGCAGTCTAGACCTGGCGGTGCCGTCGCGGAATTAGTCAGGTGCGCGTTTTATCGCGTTTTGCTGGACCCAACAAGAGTTCCTGCTCTCTCTCTCTCTCGTTCACATGACATGTAAAAGGGGTATGGTATGAGATTACTACATAGCGAACCTAAGTGACTGGCCCTAACGGGAAAATCCTGACATGCATGTCATGTAAGTGATGACTAGAGCCACGCTCACTGTGTGCTCACAGTCATATCGCTATACCTTCACATATGACAAATTTGGCTTTACGAGACATGAATGGATGACGCAGGTATATGACTGGTGAAAACAGAATAATCATGAGTTATCCTGACTACATGACTACGTGGCCCACTGATCATGCGCTCGCGGCCGTTTCGCCAGCTTCACATACACCGAATTTGGTAATACGTGATGTGAAGGGATAGCGAATCTATTTGACTAATCCAAACATGATCATTTCCAGATGCGTGTAACGTAAAAACATGACTACATGCCACGCCCATGATACACTTGGGGCTGGTTCGCTAGATTCACATATACAAAATTCGGTAATACGAAACGTGAGTGGATGACAAAGGCATGTGATTGATTCAAACATGATCATGAGATGCATGTCATGAAACAGTATGACTACACGCCACGTTCGTGATGCACTCGCGGCCGTTTCACTAGATTCACATATACCGAGTTTGGTTTTACGTGACGCGAACGGACGACGATGGTAAACGACACGTGCAAGCATGATAATCACAACATGCTTGTTATGTAACAACGTGACTACATGCTACGTTCCAGTGCGCTCGCGGTCATTCCGCTAGCTTCACGTATACCAAATTTCGTGTTACATGACGTCAATAAAGGACGAAAATACATGAGTGGTGCAAACGTGATAATCGTAATATGGGTGGCATGTAAGAACATAACAAAATACCACGCTCATGGTGCACTCGGGGCCGTTTTGGTAGCTTCATATATGATAATTTCGGTATTACGGGACGCGAACACACGAAGGTAAATGAAATATCCAAACATGATAATCATGCCATGCGTGTCTTGCAACATGACTACATGAGACACTCATGATGTGCTCGCGGCCCTTTTTCTAGCTTCAGATATACCAAATTTGGTATTATGGAATCTGTATGACGGACGAAGGTATTTGACTGGTGCAAACATGATAATCATAAGATGCGGGTCATGTAACAACACGACTAAATGCACCCCACCCCGGAACAGACCTTGTGTAGAGGATGTGGCGAAATAAATGTGATTAAGAAACACAGGTGTCAGCCCAGATGTGAACTTTGCGGTGGTCCACACCCCACAGCCGACAAGATGTGCAAACCGTGTTACCAAATTCCATACGTTGTCAGAAGAAAAAGAAGTGAAAAAAAATTGCCCGCAGCTTCCCTCGGGGGAACACTGAGGAGGATGCAGAGCATATAATTGGTTAACGGGGTGTTAAAGTGCGACTTACTTGGGTCGATGGCTAAATTGGTTAACGTGGTTGTGAAATGGGGTGTTAAATTGCGACTTACTTGGGTCGATGGCTAAATTGGTTAACGTGGTTGTAGGAGGGGGTGTTAAATGAGTGAACACGTACACACGTATGCGAAAGGGCGGCGCTGGTTGAAGGGACGTCGATCATTGTGTTTGTGGATTCGTTGGCATTCATTTCACGGCGACTTCGGACGTCGACGCGCCGTACAAACCAACGGACTAGCGGCAACTGAGCGAGCGAGCGCCGACCTTGAGTATATATACAGCGCGACGGCGCATGCGCTGTCAGCTGTCGAATGTTCTCGAAGGAGAAGCGCGCGTGCGGCACAGATGGCGACGGCGCGACGGCGCATGCGCTGTCAGCTGTCGAATGTTCTCGAAGGAGAAGCGCGCGCGGCACAGATGGTGGGCGACGGCGCGACGGCGCATGCGCGCGCGTCAGCTGTCGAATGTTCGAGAAGCGGTGCGGACGGCGCGGACGACGCACTACAAGGCGCGAGTATAAGATGCTTCCGCATCTAAAAGCAATGGCAGCCAATGCTGAAAAAGAACAAGTCGACAATCCGTTGAATGTGCACTCATCCGAGCTGCACTCCTCGGCATCAGCTCCAATGGACGACTCGAAGCCTACAGCAGCATCTCGCGGCAGGTCCAGGTCTCGAAATCGCTTCCGATCCAGAGCAAGAAGTGTATCTAGATCCAGAAGAAGGAGTGCATCCAGGTTGAAAGCTGTGGTAATGTCAGGGAATCGGAGTCCATTGATCAACCTAGAATCCAAAGGAGGCATTGGTCAAGGGATCAAGGGCCGACAAAGTCAAGGGATCGGCAATGACGGACATGACGCCAACTACCAGAGGACAATCTTCCGACAACAGACGACTTGCCTGGGTCGATGGTGCACGAACCGAACCAGTGTCATGCTTTGCGACCCACCCCCAGAGCAAAGTAGGGAAATATAGAGGCTCGAAAAAGAAAATGAAAAGCCAAGGGATATGAACAAAAATATGCTTACAGAATTAGCAGCAATTTAAAAACTTTTAAGTGAAACCAAGCAGGCCGAGAACAAGAACACGCCAAAGGAAACGCCAGTTCCCGCTCCTGTGGGTGACGGGGCCATGTCGGCCAAGCGCAGAGCCGTGGAAAGTAAGCTTAAGAATACTGAAACGCACATTGAGGAAATGAAACAAACACTAGCCTTATTTGCAGATAAAATGAAAAAGATCATGAACAGCGTCTGACAGTTGACGATGAGTGTGGGGCAAATGCAGAGTACATTAAATGACCCTAGGGAAGGGCTTAAGGCATTTAGCGAAAGAGTGAAAACTCTTGAAATGAGGAGCATATCCGGCAACGACAGAGTGCAGTGTGGACCATCGTTCCACACAGCCCCCATGATTATCCAGGCAGGAGATACAAACATCCAGTATGGCCCATACTAAAAGAGAATTTCGAGTGTGGCAGTGGAATTGCTGGGGGTACAACAACAAATGTGCCACACTCCAGCAATATCTGAGATCACTACAATCTAAGCCGGATATAATAGCACTTCCAAGAAAATGGGTACGAATACGTCACGCTCACTGAGTATAGGGCTATAGAATGCGAAAACTATGGTAGAGGCTTATATGTGTTTGTAAATAGGCAGCTTACACACATCTATAACGATCTGGGCATTCGGGATAAGAACTTAGAGTATCTAATGGTTGAGGTACTAGTGCCGGTCTCATACAAAATCAAATATGCAATAGCTTATTTGTCCTTAATATTTACAGTAACCCGAAGCACTACAAGAAACAGTTTAGGATAATTTTCGAGAAAGCTACGAAACTCGTGGAATATAGGCCTCTAATCAAATTAGGGGACTTCAACGCTGCTCATGAACTCTGGGGATACACTGCGACAAACCCCAAAGGCAGGAATCTATGGCATCATGCTGACGTGCGAGACCTGGTATTGAGTACAGATAAAGGGTATCCCACAAGAATTGGCAATTCTGTCTGTAGAGACACCACACATGACCTAACCTTTGTCAAGAACGTAGAGCATCCCATATGGACAAATACCGGTCAAAACTTTGGCAGTAATCACTATGTTCTCGAGGTTAAGCTGGAGGTTGAGAAAGGCTGTACTCGACAATGTGAGGTTGTTGATTGGGATGTCTTTCGCAGATTTAGAATGCAAAGCGAACCAAATGCTGCCAAACCAAGCCTCAAAGAGTGGTGCGAATCCATCAAGAATAATATCAAATCAGCCATCAGAAAGCTTTGCACTGACGCTAACGTGGAGGCCATGGATTCTAAACTGGCCCACTTAATTGAAGCAAAGCTGGCCATTACTAATAAATGGCGGACTCGAAGACTGAATTGTAAACTAAAGAGAAAAATAGCAGAACTGAATAAACAAATTGAAGTGCACTGCACCAACCTGTGTAAGCAGCATCGGGATGAATTTTTGAAACGATTGATGGGCAGATCAGGAACTGCAAAGCATGGAAGCTTATTAGGCACCTCCTAGACGAGCAAGGCACCAGGTCCAACCAGAGACACTCTCTTGCCTGGGCCATACACACAGCCCTTAAAAATTATGACATTGAAATAGTCACTAAACAACTCATAGACAAATACGTACCAGTCGCTAAGGAGCCAGAACGATTTTCACGATCGGAATATTAGGGAGCCCCTCAGCCAGAGCTGGATCGACCCTTCACTTTATCTTAAATCAGAAGGGTGTTGAGTGAGTTAAACAGAAAGTCTGCCCCTGACCCAAATGGCGTCACCAACAAGTCACTCGGGAATCTCGACGAGCCCTGTATTTAATGACTGACTGATTTTATGAACGAAGCATGGAATTTGGGTGAAGTTCCCGACGAATGGAAACTTTCTCAAGTCATACTAATACCGAAACCGGGTAAACCTTTAAGTCTCGATAACTTGCGACCAATATCGCTAACATCATGTCTAGGAAAAGTTACCGAGCAAGGAATCCTCAACTGGCTTAAGGATTTCTTGGAAGATAACAACAAGTACACCTACAATATGTTAGGCTTCAGATCCTCACTATCTACTCAGAATGCTATGAAGCAGATTGAACGCGACATTCTAGACGGATACTCTAAAGATACCAAAGCCATCCTCGGACTAGACATGGAGAAAGCATTCGACAATTATAGGCACAAATACATCCTTCAAACGTTAGAGGAAATCGGACTTGGATCGAAAATGTATAAAACATAAAATCTTTCTTAGGGGCACCCACGGCGAGGTTAAGGGTAGGAGACACCAACTCAGACTTGCTTCAACTCGGTGATCATGGAACCCCTCAAGGCTCGGTGATCTCTCCCGTCCTCTTCAACTTGTGCGTGATCGGCCTGTCCAGGAAACTGAGCAACATCAGCAACATTCACCACACCATATATGCTGATGACCTTAATATATGGTGTGCTGGTGGTTGTGTAGGACAGGTACAAGATGCACTCACAGAAGCGGTGCACACAGTGGAGGAATACTTGAGGCCCACTGGTCTCAGGTGCTCCCACAGAAATCGGAGTATGGGAGACCTAAGGGCTGGAAGCCACTATCCGAAAGTGACATACATATATTGGCCGAAAACGGGATAAATATACCCAGAGTCGACACGATGAGGGTACTGGGCTTTTTTATAGATGCAAATGGCAGGGATCACATGGCGCTCAAGAAAATTATCTTCCAGACAAAGAACGCATACCGGGTGACCAGATGACTTGCAGGGAGACAAAAAGGCATGAAAGAGGACAATATTATCAGGTTGGTCAACTCTTTCATGCTATGTCATATTTCATATGCGGCTTCTATGTATAACTGGACACAAACCCAACTAAAGAAGCTCGACGCGGTGATCAAGAAAGTCATCAAGAGTGCACTGGGTCTCCCTCTTCGCACCAGCACTAAACAATTGCTAAAGTTTGGGGTACACAACACGACTAGAGAAATTGCGGAGGCTCCAGAAACTTCACAAATAGCGAGACTCTCTACAACTTGCACGGGGAGATCGATCCTTGATAGAATCATGATTAACCCTGTCATCGACCAGGAGACGTACACCAAGATATCACAGGACTTCGCTGAGAGCATCATCGTTGCCCCGTTGCCAAGAAATTTGCACCAAACATTCAACGTCGCCAGAAGAGTAGCCCGGGCTAAGGCTTTATTGAAGAAGTTGGATAAAGGAGGCAGCGGGGATTGCTTTGTCCATTCAGCCTCATATAAAGACCGAAATAAGTTCACCGCGGTACTAGTTGACCACCAAGGCAGGTGTACCAACTGCGCCACAGTTTACACTTCCAAACCGGAAGTCGCTGAACAGGTTGCTATCGCGTTGGCTTTGACGGATGATCGATACACCGAAATATACAGCGACTCAAAACCAGCCATCAGAGCTTTCAGCAGGGGCAGGATCACACCACAAGCAGTTCGAATTATTAATAGTAAGCAGGCCATTGATACACATTGCAAATATTGGTTCCCAGCGCACCTTGGATCACTCGATGACATTCCCATGAATCCAATTGAATCGGACAAAAGCATTGCCCACGAACATACGGACAGGGATGCTTTTACACATGGCTTAGATTCTGCTGGATTCGAAAATCTACAACGGGATACGCCCAAGACATATAATGAAATTACTAAGCATTACTACCTGGGGAGGAGAGAGTTTGCACCCCCTCACAGTAGACTAAACAGAGCACAAGCGGTCACGCTTAGACAATTACAGACACAGTCGTATTACTCACCGGCACAGGTAAAAGAATGGTACAATATAAAAGATATGGATGTTGTTTGCAAGGCATGTAAGAAAGAAGTATGCACGCTTGATCATATTGCCACGTTCCATTTCCCAAGTTTTTGTTATCGTCCGAAAACACCGCATGATTCTCAGCGCAAACCGCGCCTGCAGTTTTCTAGAAGGTTCCGGACTGAAGTAGATCATTTTGATAAGATCACGCCCACTGTGCGAACGGTACAGATTGTTCTGGAAGCTACGCCACCGCCAGCGATAACGCTAGAACATTCGACGGCAAGAGTATAAGTGCCGACGCGCTTCGCCGCTTGTCAGTTGTTGATCGAAGGCCGACGCTCCGTTCGCCGCTATCAGTCCGAGACTGCTATCTGTGCGAGACTGCTGCTGTAATTGGACTTTCAGTTTACCGGGCACAGGTTCGCCCAAATAAACAGTTCAATTCCAACACGAAGTCTCCTGTCTTCAGCCACGTCACGACCCCGTGACATCTGGTGGAAATGCTGGGTAACATGGCATCGAGCGTCGTTGCCGGGCTCCTTCCGTAGACCAATTTGTATGGAGATATCTGCGTCGTCTCCTGCACCGCCGTGTTGTATGCGAAGGTCACATACGGAAGAATGGCGTCCCACGTCTTGTGTTCGACATCGACGTACATTGACAGCATGTCGGCGATCGTCTTGTTAAGCCGCTCGGTGAGGCCGTTGGTCTGTGGGTGGTACGCTGTCGTCCGGCGGTGGTTTGTTTGGCTGTATGCCAAGATTGCTTGAGTTAAGTCGGCAGTGAATGCCGTTCCTCTGTCGGTGATAAGGACCTCTGGGGCGCCATGACGTAGGACGATATTTTCGACGAAGAATTTAGCTACCTCGGATGCACTGCCTTTTGGCAGGGCTTTTGTCTCGGCGTAGCGGGTGAGGTAGTCGGTAGCTACCACAATCCACTTGTTTCCGAAAGCCGACGTCGGGAACGGCCCCAGTAGGTCCATACCAATCTGCTGGAAAGGTCGGCAAGGTGGATCAATTGGCTGCAGAAGTCCCGCTGGCCTTGTCGGCGGTGTCTTGCGTCGCTGACAGTCCCGGCATGTTCGCACATAACGAGTGACATCGGTGGTAAGACGTGGCCAGTAGTACCTTTCTTGTATCCTCGCGAGCGTGCGAGAAACACCGAGGTGCCCTGCCGTCGGATCGTCGTGAAGGGCCTGCAGGAGTTCTGGTCGCAGAGCTGAAGGCACCACAAGAAGGTACTTAGCTCGAAGCGGTGAAAAGTTTTTCTTTTGTAGAAGACCGTTTCGTAGCAAGAACGACGCAAGTGCGCGCTTGAATACCTTCGGGACTTTGGCGGTCCTGCCTTCGAGGTATTCTTCGAGGTATTCTATTATTTAGTTAAAGCATCGGGACGATGCCTTTTTTCAAAGGGGGGCAATGCCACGTTCCATTTCCCAAGTTTTTGTTATCGTCCGAAAACACCGCATGATTCTCAGCGCAAACCGCGCCTGCAGTTTTCTAGAAGGTTCCGGACTGAAGTAGATCATTTTGATAAGATCACGCCCACTGTGCGAACGGTACAGATTGTTCTGGAAGCTACTTCACCGCCAGCGATTACGCTAGAACATTCGACGGCAAGAGTATAAATGCCGACGCGCTTCGCCGCTTGTCAGTTGTTGATCGAAGGCCGACGCTCCGTTCGCCGCTATCAGTCCGAGACTGCTATCTGTGCGAGACTGCTGCTGTAATTGGACTTACAGTTTACCGGGCACAGGTTCGCCCAAATAAACAGTTCAATTCCAACACGAAGTCTCCTGTCTTCAGCCACGTCACGACCCCGTGACAATATGCTCTGGGAATGTGGGTCACTTGTCCGTGGCATTTCCCGGAAACGGTTTACAGAAATAATCAAGTCTCACGACCATATCCCCTAAGGACTGGCTGTCCAGTACGCCCATGACAAGGCTAGGAGGCTTGACCTCCCAGTACCAACGTGGTATTAGCCAGACAGGTGGTTACACCATGTACAGGACGTATAAATAAAGTTGTTTCCATCCATCCACTAAATGCAGCGTTCATGACGCACTCGCGTTCATTGTGCTGGCTTCACATATATAAAATTTGGTATAATGGGACGTGAATAAATGGTGAAGGTGTTTGGCAGCTGCAAACGTGATAGGTAATAAATGCGTTTTATGTAAGTACATGACAACGTACCACGCTGATATTGCCCGTGCAGTCGTTTCGCTAGGTTAACAGATACGAATTTTGGTGTTATCTCACTTCAGTGGATGCCAATGGTACGTGACAGGTACAAAAATGTTAATCATGACATGCGGGTTATGTAAAACATGACTACATGCTACGCTCATAAGGTGCTCGTGGCCATTCGGCTAGTTACACATATACCAAATTTGGTAGTACGTGACATGAATAGACGAGGAAAGAAAACAAGACGTCCACGCATAAAAATCATGATATGACACATGACTACGTGCTACGCTTATAGCACGCTAGCGGCCGTTCCGCTGGCTCAACATGTGCCGAATTTAGTATAACGTGACGTGAATTGACGACAAAGAAAAATGACACGTCCAAACATTATAATCATGGCATGCGTGGGATGCAAAACATGACTACATGTTACGCTTGCAGCACGCTCGTGGCTGTTCAGCTAGCTGAACGTATATCAAATTCGGTATTACCTGATGTTAATAGAGGACGAAGGTGAATTACTAGACTGAAATTTTAGGCAAAATGCCTATTTTTTCCTGGAGTCCTTTTCGAGCCTACTTACCATATAAACATGAACTAAGTAATGGAAAACATTTTAATCATACAATTATGGTGCCTATAAGTGCCTATATCTTCGTGCTTATATCAGCTTTTAAGGTCTTAAAAATGCCTTTTCGCGTTATTTTAGTGAACGTTTTGCTTAAACGAGCTATTCGTATGGAGGAAAACAAGAATCACTTGGTGCGGCCATATTAACGACAACACGTGCATAGCGAGCTAGCTGTTTTTTCTTCGTTCATGTTTTTATCGCCTGGTAAGTGCGATTGTGGTTCTCCGTTGAGTCGACGCGCACATACAGTGTCATGTCGGCGAAAACAGATAATAAATCGACGCACTGCCCCAACCAAAGTGTAATTATACTTGGCAAATGCTCTCCGCCGCATGTGACGCTTGCCAATGGTCCAATAACGTCGCACTATAGACCTATTTCACGTTTGTAGACATGGGCGGCGCCGAGTGGCGTCGTGGCGAGTTGGCTCCACCTAGTCGTCTCAGCTGAAAGCATGCCACCAGCCACTATGAACACGTGACGACGAGCGGAGCAGGTGCGCAAGCTGCCTTCGAGAACAGTGCCTTAGGACGCCTCTCACAAGTTTACAAGAGGTGACCGCAACAGAGGAAGTTGCAGTCGCTGATGAGGGGTTCTGAAATCAATATATGAGCTATTTAGTTTTACTTGTAGCTCTGGCTTTGAGAACCTCCTTAAACATGTGAAGTACCTCAACAGTGGTAATGTAGCTCATTTGCGAAATGTCATCGTCCTCGCTGCAGCCTACGTCACACGTGCACACTTTGATTTGTACTAATGCAAGGACAGACCCTGGTAAACAAGAAACTCTAGATTACAATATGCAAATTCGCGGTTTAAAAATACGTGCCCATAAATTGTTACGGTTAATCCTCGCATATAATGAATGCGCCAGAGAAATTATTCATGCAAATGACCTGAACGACCTTGGCGACGCTTTCATCTATAACACGCTTACGATAATGCTATAACAACATGCTGTGGACAATGTGGTTACAAGTCCGTGGCTCAATTCGTACGCTCAAGCCGACGCCATGAAATGCCTACGACTGGGCAAGTTTCTTGCGTGATGTTGTTCTGTGAATTCACACAGACGTGAAACTCTAGTGAAGCGCACTAGAGCCAAAACAGGGAACTTGTGTCAGGCGTGTCATTGCAGCAGCAAATCATCATAAAAAAGCATATCTAAATCATCTTTTCGTTCTTTGCTACTTTAATGAACCATACCCCGCAGAAAGAAAGACATGCTCGATCGTTGGCTCGATGACTGAGTGACACCTTTAGTTCACGTCAGTATGGCGATATCATTTTGACGTGTTGAAGACTTTTGAAGTTATATCGAGAATGGCAACCGTGAAAATGCCATTGTCATATGGCCGTACCGCCATATGACAATGCTATCCAGAAGGTTAACGTGCTTTGAGGTAAACGTAATTGATGTGCCTCCACGGCTTAATAACAAAGAGCAATTTCATGGCTTATTCCAACGGTTGAGAGAGCTCATCGCTTTTGTAGGTAAGCCGCTCCAAAACACGACCGGTTAAGTAGCATCGATGGCAAGTTCTCGCACTTCACAGCTGCGGCTAGTCGGCGACGGTTTTCGTCAACCAAAAGCTGAAAAAAAAAGACCTGGTCCATCTTTCTTGTGCCTTTCCGTGCAAATAACCGTGAAAGTTTGTCAGCACAACACTCTTTCTTTTTAGCACGGCCACAAACAGCGCATGCACCAGCGAAAACACAGCAGCAACTGCGGAAGGTGCCACAGCTTTTGCCTACCAAGCAAAACCAAACGTCCGACAACAGCACCGACACATTTTCGTGACATGTTTCCAGTAAAATTTGTCTATAAACGAGCCTTTACGTCATCGGGGCGTGTATCCTATTAAGGCAAAGCGAGGCTAGCGTGAATAGCGCTAGCGCCCCCACCCCCTAAAAGATTTCCGTTGCTCTGTTCGAGAGTAGTGCAGCTTGGCGGTTGAATTTGGCAGGCTAGTGTACAGCGTAGCTAGAACGTACTCTAATCAGCCGAAACTAAGCAGGATAGCACTGCCGCCTACACCTTGCACGTATGTTTTGCTGGCCTTTATGTTCTTCATATTGGTAGCTGTCGCAAGTCTTTCTAGCAATGCAGAATAAAAAGAAGCCATGAAGTGTACGTGTCAGGTGATGAACCAGTGGATTACAGCGCTACTCCGTCGATTGAAAAATGGTCCATGTGGAAAGGAAGGGAGATAACATTAGAAAAGTCAACAATATTTTTAGTTTGAAGTTCACGCTGAAGCACGCATAGACATAAGCTCCCAACATTACTTGCGCTACTGCAAGTTTATTTAAATAACTCCTGAATCTGCGCAAATGGCACGAGTATTGTGGTCATTCTACGGGAACACAGACTTTTTTGTTATTTTTATATCCTTCTTTGTGAACTCACATGCACCCTTTACACGAAATGCACCCATATGCGAAAGTTTCACTGACACAAGCCACTTTCAACTTTATCGCTTGCACTGTAAAGTGATCCACAATTTAAACTTATCGAGTAACATCAAACAATAAAACTTATGCACTAAGTGGTTGAAGTATGCACAAGGGACAGAATATTGCTATCGCGTTCCACGCAAAGCGTAAGGATACCCAGTTTTTTTCGGACGTGCAGGAAAAATTCGCCCTGTCCCCAATAGAGCAGTCGCTGACAGGGTTGCGTCAAAGCTTAAATCTGCCTTTGAAAGAATCCCAAACTGTTGGTGCTAAAGCAAGTGTCTGAAGTTTCGAGTGGTGCTGATTCAAATATTCTGCATGCGATTAAAGAATTGAAAGTGCTTGGCCCCAAGAACGCCTCACCAACTTCAGTGGACATCGAGCGTTCGTTTTCGCGTAAAAGCGAATCCCCTTTCAAGCAAGTACAATTCAAGCCCGAAAACCTTGAGATGATGCGGGTTTGTCATAGTTTTCATAGCTTTTCCTACAATGTCAAATTACCTCAGCATTCAACTAAATCTGTTCAAATGAATATACGTCTGGATAATTCTTTCACGAAAAAAAAATAAATTGAGCTTTCCCAAAGTACAGAATTTGCCAGCTGTGTTTGTTAGAAATTCAATAACAATGACATGAGCATCATACTGAATTAATTTAAATTGTGCCTATATATGCCTCAACGATAGTTTTTAACATCTATTCATGCCTAAATGACAGTTTTTAGGGCCTGTTATAGGCGCCTAAGACATCCAAATTCTGTGCCTGAAGTTTCGGTCTCTATAAATGACACGTCGAAACATAATAGTTTGACATAGATGCCATGTACGGCTCAATTTACGTCCACCTCGTTACGTTGTGTAGACTTTAAAAGTGACATATCGACCTTCCTCATTTCTGGTTCGCATATCATGAATTCGCACGGTACGTAGGATATGCCTGTATTTTTGTAAGTTGTATGACCGCAACTATCTTTTTATATTCTGTACAGCCTGTAAATATAAGTTCAATAATAATCAGACTTACAGATTGCAATTCCCTGCACTCGGATGTTGCAGGTTCCATCAGTGCGATTAAAACAAAGATATCGACACGCGTACGCTTCTCGCAACGTCAAAACTGCAAAAATTTGTCGAAAAACAACGTCGTTTGGACGGAAACGGTAAAGTGCAGGAGAAGTTAACGTGGACTGTAGTAGTAACTGCATATTTCATTTCTATAACTATTTCGCATCGCTGGTCGAGCTCGAGCATGTTGGCGGCATGCGGCACTTTGTAATATCCAATGTAATTGGGATACATTCAATGCACAAGAAAAAGTATGTTTTTATTTTGAGCTCGCTATAGAATTATTTACAACAAATACAATCAAAGTGAATTACGAGCGAGAAAAAACATCAACACATGATGATACGTGAAGTTAATTGTCTGCTTCTGAGCTAGCAGCTGATCGTTGATCACCGCTGACACTCTCAGCGCGTTGACAACCATCTACGTCCAGTGAAAAATCCCCGACGTGAAGACGGTTTCTTTGAACATCACTGCTGAAAGTTATCTCAGGAATTATCTCCACCAAACGACTTCGATGGCAGCAACAACGCGTCATTTACCACGCACAACACCCACACGGCGTCACTCACTACGTTTATCTTAGGGTGCGGAAATCATTTTGCTCCGATACCCAGCAAGAAAGCAATCGCTTGCAGTGTACTGCCATCCATCAACAAACGTAACAAAAACAAGCGGCACTGCGTAGGTCAAAGTTTAGAAACGCAAATTGAGAACCTGCGCTACTTTTCGCCTACAATGAATGTTATGAGATTAATGCACTACAAAAGCGCTGACCAATGCTATACGCAAGTAAAACAAGACGGGTTTTCACTGGAATGGTCAGACGATAACATGCACGACCTACAAATTGCACGACCTTCACTCGTGACCCGAGTGAAGGTCGTGCAATTTTTATTTTTTGTTTGCAGTGCGATTGACCTGGTCACAAACCGATGAAATACAATATAGGCAGGGCACCACGCCTTCCTGCAACTGGAAGCTATTGCTTATGTAATGTGCCCAAGTTTTTTTCTTTTTTTTGCGGAGATTTAGTACGACATCATCATCCCTCATTCAACAATACTTGAATGCGGCGACGCAAAATTCAATGGTGGTCTCAGTCAATGCGAAATGTACTACCAGCTAACATGCTCCGCAAAGACACTTATAGGTATCTTACAGGAATCCGCAAATTATTAGAGCAAGGTACCTGGTACGCAAAATAGAGTTCCATCTCTTTGTTTTTAGTCAAGTTTAGAATGTGTTCACAACCTTTTTTTTCAGCGCCTGAGTTGTTCATAAAAAAGATATAGCTATAACACTAATCTGCGGTCTTGTGTTATGGACGCAATCAAATAACGATGGTAAATAAAGCCATAGCGCTTTATGAGCAGTTCATTGTTCGATAACTATGAATTCAGTGTTGCAGCTCACATTCACCATGATAGCATGTACTGACCACACGTATCGCTACGCAACAACTCGCATGCCGCTCACCATCTACTATCAATGTACCGCGATTAAGTGTAACATACACTGACTTTGTTATTCATTTCACATTTTATGCCTATATATACATGCAGGTGCGTTCAAACCCTATTCAACAAGCGGCCACATGTTCTTCTCGTTTTGTGCTCACACAGCACCAAAAAACAGCGCGTGGAGGAACAGCCGCTTTTTTCGGCGTGCCAATCTCTCCCTTAGGGCTCCACGTGCCGACAGAGCGTTGTGAGATTACTTGAAAAGGGTCTATTGACCTTTCAGAACGACTTAGATCAGAACATCTTGCGTGTTTGTACATGTGTGTGTTGTTTTTTAGTGGATAAGCTATCTATAGCATTTCTGGCCGATCGTCACTCCATTCGGCGTACCACCCCGTAGCGTCTTCCTTGTCATTCATTACATGACACTGTCTCTTAGAGATGCATGTAAACCATCTCGTCATCACCATTTCTTGTCTAGTTTACTAGATGGCAATGTCCGCTAGAGGTACATGCATTATGGCAGTTGGGTGCTTGTACTCTAGATGGCGGTGGAGTTGCAGCTGCCACTCTGATTGGCTGTTGTGCGGGCTGCGCGCCCCATAAAAGGGCGCTCGCTCCCGTTATCTCTCAATATACTGAATCATTGCCCTACGTAGAGGGGTGTGTTCCTGCTTCGTTGCACACATGGATGGACGGACAGACGGGTGGACGAATAAACAATCATCCACTCTATGAATATGCTGGAATGTTTTCTCTTTTTAATTTATATGGCTCTCTCTGCCTTCTTAACAACCCTACGTCTTGCTCCGCCACCCCTATGCAAGGTAGCTAACCAGTTACTTTTACCAGGTTAACCTCCCAGCAGCTTATTGTCATCTGTAGTTTTTTGTCTCTCTCTATGTAGGTAATTGCATGGTAGTAATTCAGAGCAAAATTAAAATGACACACGTACGTCGAAACGAACTACAACAACCTTTTCGAAAACTTTGGTGTCTCCGACGCGTGTTAAGCAACTCGACAAAAGAATGCTGATGGAGAGTACTTATGACTTTGGTTAGACTCAAATATGCGTTGGTTGTTTGGTCGTCTCACCATAAACATTACATAAATATGTTACAATATGTTTTAAAAAGCAATACTGCTAATATATCATTGCTATAACCAATGATTCTCGCCTTCTTTGCATGGGCATGTTTTGTTGCTCCAGGCCTTCTCGAACATTGGTTCAATTGCAATCTTGTCACTCTCTTACATAAGTAAGATAGTTCACACCAGTTCAAGTGTTTTAGTACCCATATCCTTCTTCGCATCTTCTGCACATCATACTTGGTTATGCGATTGTCTAAATATTGTGCCCATTAGGCCGATTCAGAACTACCTTCATTTGCTTTCGCTTGTTTTTATGTGTTTTTTTTTCAGAACATGAATTTTTAGAATGAGGTTGTTGGGTGTCTGCGCAAACTCGGTGCTGAGCAATGAAAAAAGTCAGTGCGTAAAAATGTCTTTTGTTAAACTATATCCTTGCAAGGTCCTGCTCATTTGCGTTTACACCTGCTAAGTCTCGAAAACTGAGACAGCAGTATTTTTGAATCATTAAGACACGCTACTACCACACAACTGCATCACTGTTTTGGTGGAACAGATTAAGGTTTTTTCAAAATTCAAGCAAAGCGTTTTCACCCCCACTCAATCTTGAACCTATATCCTACCCCCTCCCCCGCGCCGCGCCGCCGCTGATCCAATGGACCCTGAGCCGTTGACGCGACCGTCACCGGTGGAAACACCGGTGCGCCGCCGCCGGAAATTTCGGTAACGGCGCACGGGTCTAGCCACAACACAAAAGGGCAATCCACAGTTTCAGCAGAAATTAACTCAAGATCAATCATCACGGAGCATGTGGCGCAATCAGATGATGATTGCGGTTCTTCGGGATTTCCGTAGCGCATACTTGTAAATTATCTTGTTTTTCTTGGTGATAATAATAAATGTTGCAAATAAACTAATTTGTAGTGAATAGCAGCCTTTCCGACAAATATAGTGAAATCCCACCTGGCATTACTGGCATAGGGACACATTGAGCAGGGTTTGGAAAATCTACCCCTTCCCTCTAAAAAATTTCAATGAGTACGGGTATTGTTCCGCACCTGGGTCTACCAGGTCTTTTGTGGTAGTGTGGCGCAACTTCAGGGGGATGAAACGAATTCTCATAAGATGGGAAACGAAGAAAAAACGGGTTTATGGCACTAGTTACAGTTGTTTACAGCATGGAGCGGTCAGAAGTTTCACAAACAATGAGCGTGGTCGTTGAACCGTTAAAAAACCATGGTTCAGAGCAACGTCCAGCACTTTCATGCGTCGTTTTAAACCCTGTCGGGCTCCTACTCCTTGACTGGAACACCATTCACACACACAAGACACGCCATCCAGGGCATCAGTCAATAACCCACGTTCGCCGAATAGGGGTCGCACCTCCCAACGCAATGCTCTAGCAGTTAAAGTGTAGGAACCCTGTCGGGCTCCTACTCCTTGACTGAAACACCATTCACACACACAAGACACGCCCTCCAGGGCATCAGTCAATAACATACGGTCGCCGAATAGGGGTCGCGTCTCCCAACGCAATGCTCCTACAGGCCGAGCTTCACTAAAGAGAGAGGAAATGGAGTTCCGTCCCGCAAGAATTTGGTGGCTGGGTATCTTCTTCCGCCTTTCACTGGAAGGGCAGCCAATGAGTAGATACTTCAACTGCGTAGACACGACCTACGAGTTTGGTCTGCTTCGTCGTTTCAATAAAGAAGGCAGCCGGAGGAATTGCATGTAGGGAGATTGGCTCACGGACCGTCTTTAAAACTTTTGGTCGCTCCCCGTTACTGGACGCTGGTTCCGAGAAAACTGGGGTTCCCGGAGTGGGATTGCTGCCTGGCTACGTTTCTCATGGCCGGCCTGGCGCCCAGGGACGCGAGCCACAACAGCCTCCCGAAGCCAGATGAGTCATGGAGGGCAGCAGCTACCACTGCGGCTCGAAGGGACCACGAAAGCGTCCACAGTTGAATGCCAGGAACTCGCCTTTCCCAGTTCAAAATCCCACCAGAGTGTGTCTGCTGTGTTCCTGTGTGATCTTGTGGATACACCAGAACACGCTGGTATGTTGTGTATACACCAGCCCTGGTGTGCTGGGTTTTAATGGGAACATCGGCCCAATCTTGTGTGTTCTGATGAGATGTGTTCTGGGTGGCGCGTGTTCAGGTGTGAAAGTTGACCCAGTGTGGCATGTCCTGGTGGGAATGCCGACACAGACTCGTGTGTTCTGTTGGGAGATGTTCTTGTGGGATGTGTTCTGGTGGGAAGACCACACTAGTGTGGTATGTTCTGGATGGATGTGTTCTGGTGGACTCAAGAAATATATTTTTTGGGGGCATGGACTAGGAATTTTCTTCAACCGAGTGCACTCGAACTCACACTCGTTAGTATTTTATTCGACCAGACTCACTTTTACCAAAACTCACCGAAATATTACTCAGCCGGTTCCTCTCAGACTCGTGGCTCATTCGCTTTCAGTGAGTTGACTCATGCGTACGTTAACCTATAATTAGCTTTTTTAACTGCTGTGTCCATAATCTTTAGTTTCCTTGGCATATATTGTGACCACTCACAAATAACACGGAACTTAAGAAACACGTATAAAAGTTTGGTTTTATTTCAAATTTTTGTTACCCTAGAGAGTACGCTAGGCTCTTGACAAATAAACATCAAAGTCATCTTGGCCCTTGGAGCTTATTGAAGCACTGACACAACATGGAAAGCATAATGTTAATCTTCCTGCAGTACTATTTTAATCTATTGTGGCATACCTGCATTGTTTCCAAGCGTTGATCTGTTGCCCGCGTCCGAAAGACAACCCCCATAATAGAGTTTATCACATCGAGATAGAACAGCTCACTTTATTTGCACACTTTTTGTATGTGTGAAACCAAAATTGCTCCTAAAGCACCTGCGTGTCCTATATCTTCCACTGTTTACATTCAATACGTACAACCTACAGGGATCTACTCAGTACTTGCTACTATCCCCTTGTGACAGACATATGCCACACTTTTTACGTATCACTTTAATAACACTGGTGTTCGATATCAAAACCAAACAATTTTTTAGGGAGGAGTACTATAAATTATTGTAGGTGCAGTACAAACAACTAGAAACCTTTGGCTCCTCAACTTTTTTAGAAGGTAAACACAAAAACTTCAGAAATTCGTTGTACTCCTTCAATGGTAATATTATTCATAATTGGTTTCCTCCGTAGTCCATTTTGACTTCGTAGCTTCCAATATGAATTATCAGTAGCAAATCAGTAAGGATATTTTTATTGAAAGGCAACTCACATGATATATTTTTATCAAAATAATGTCCTGTGAAATACATTGTGGACTAAGGCCAACAACCTACTACCGTAACCTATGCCTCTTATCAACAAGTGTTTGGATAGAGTATAATCTGTCATGCACTGAAGCATTCGGGTAGGCACAAGCATGAGCATAAGCCAACATGAGACTGATAAAAATGAAGTTGAGTAGATAGGACCATAAGTCTACAGAAAAGTCGAGCTCATGCATGCTCACTCAAGAAATAAATTTTGTGTTTATGGCTGACTCGAACTTATCCCCAAATTTTTGTGAACCGGACTCTTGACTAAAACTTTTTCTCAGAATGTTGCTCGCACAAACTCACTCTGACTCAGATTTGCTGCTTGATCTGAGTAGGAGTAAGTTAACTCATGAGTAAGTTTGCCGACCTATGTATATCCCTCTCTGTTATGTCATATTCTTTTGCACAAACATCTTCAAGTGGCACAACACAGCTAGCCTGGACAGAAATTTCCAGATAATCAAAGACACAAGACAGTCCTACAATTTACTGGTAACACGAAGTATGTACACATGACCGACAAAAGGCACAAAAACTGAAGCCATGCAGTAGTGTATACACACTATTTCTGAGTACATAGGTAATAACACTAACACAAAGCTTTTTAGGGCAGTTAATATGTACAAGATACTACATAATCTATCGTATTACACTTGTACAACAGATACTATCAGTAATAAAATATTTGAAAAATTCAACAGAACACTGTGCAAATTAGGTGCTTCAATATGGAGGCACCTAAAATCTGCACTTTATGGTTTTATAGCCTTCACATAGAACTAATTACAAAACTAGATTCAATGTGGCAATCAGTACTAAGCTCGTGTGTATGCCTGGTGCATGGCAAACACATATCTGTATATGTGCGTTAGGGACAATTTGACAAAGCATCCTAAGTCCAATGACAGCATTTGATATGGTGTTTACCAGAGCAGCACATTCCACAATCCGAAGACCTGCACAAATATTGTCATATTGTATTAGTTTCTTTCTGTACGTGAAGATGATTTAACTTCCATGAGCACAATGTCCTACTGACTGCAATGTTGACAGGGGATCCAGATTACAAATGGAATTGTTTTACAAATTTCGTCCACCTATACGAGGCTTCAAAGCTTGCCAATACTTTAAAAGTAGCACAAATAAAATGATTTAAAGTTTGTGAAATCTGTATTTAAAGGTAATGATGTAAATAATTACCAATTGCTTTATTTAGCATCAACTGCAAGGCAAAGCCTTCAAGGGCCCTGATTGTGCGACAGCAAGTATCAGTGCACATGAAAAAACTTAGATACACATTAGTATCAGTTCCTAATGTACCCTGACACCACGACACAATACAAGCTTTTCATCTTGACCTCACCCACGTTCAAGATATTGACAGATTTTCACAGTTGGCTCTATGGGTTACGTACAAGCAGTCGTGTTGTGTATTTTGTCCCTGACGTCATCAACACGGCCAATACTGGCCCACGAGGCCACCAGAACCGCACTATCGGGTCAACATCACAGTGTGCACAAAGATAAGGTAATATTTTCTGGCTTTCTCATGTTTCACACTAATTCATAGTCATCTCCATATCAAGCATATTTCTATGGCAGATTTAAGTGACCTTTTAAACTTAGCGTTTGTACGCCAAAAATTTTGTTTCAAGATATTTCATTATGCAGCTTCAGCAAGCCATCCACCGTTGTTCATTGCAGTCTAGTTGTTAAAAGAAATTAAACTAGCACATAGCTTCCAATCTACTTACACAGAGGCCAGAAGGCTATACTTCTGAATTTATTAATATAACATTGAAGATCAGCATCCCCATTGATGACTTGAGCATCTTCAAGGGCGTTTTGACTACTTTCAGAGTCCCCGTGATCTTCGCTGACTGTTAAAAAGAAAAATCATCCCATATACTTGGCTCATCTTCGAACCCAACAATGTCGTCAGCTAGCTCATCTGAACTTGCCTGCATAGAAAAAAAACAAAAACAGTAATACACTAATACAGATTTATCTATTCAAATGTTAGATCATGAAGTGTAAGTACATTAGCGAATTTGTAGACAAAGTAACAAACGACATGAGTCCGACATGACAAAGTTAGCCGTCACCTATAAAAACTGAAACCCACGAGAACGGCAGCTGTCGAATGTTGTTGGTATGAAGGCAGCAGTACACACTGAAGCTGGCATGACACATGCT
Organism: Rhipicephalus annulatus; assembly: GCA_013436015.1. Lineage (NCBI taxonomy): Eukaryota > Metazoa > Arthropoda > Arachnida > Ixodida > Ixodidae > Rhipicephalus > Rhipicephalus annulatus. Next base: position 195,475 of record WOVY01002606.1, on the reverse strand, counting down.
CTAACAAGTTAACTACGTTTGATTGTTTTTTGCTCCTTACTTGTGACAACCAGTATAGCATGTTAATAAAACATACATATTATTCAAACTTCGTGCTACTGACTACATAACAATTGTAGACAATAAACAATATATTCTTGATTTTGGCGACTAAACAATCTAGTAAAACGAACGAACTAGTGATCAGGTCATTTAATAGTGCATTTCTTTGCATGTCACTTTTGCATACAAAATAGCTCTCATGATATTTAACCTTCAATCGCACTCACAGCATGGCAGCAGATGTGAAACTGAAAATGAGGACAGAAAATTGATGCGATCATAAAAAGATCACGAAAGCTGTAATACCGAACCGTCATGAGAACATACCATTAATGGTTCCGCAAAAAAGAATTTTAGTCTTATCCAAACAATATACTCTATCACTGTATTTTCAGACGCTTAAGAATTTTGAATGACTAGCAATACCGAATTAAAATTACAACACCACAGCATATCTAATCTAATATTCTTTGTAAGGATTTCCTATTAGGTTAGCTTTATTACACGAAAAGCACAGAGTAGCTTAAACAAAAGCATTCCGCGCCAGAAATTCTCCCTATATCAGCTTTCTTTACTGAGCTTTATTTACTTCATCTGTTTCAATAAATTAAATTTTAATAAAAGCTTCATATATGGGCAGCAGAATTCTCAATGTTACACTAGAATTCCAAATCTTCCACTACTAAAACCCCCTTCCCCCTGCTCCTCGCGCTGGGCGCCCAGCTGATGCATGCGAAACAGCTGACTGCATCGCCCCGTGGAGGAAAGCTGCCAGTTACGGCAAAAAATGCGGTTGCCTCACATGAGCGCGAAAGTGACAGCCCCATGTGAGAATCGACATTGCCAGATGACAATAGTTATTACAAAATATAACTTACCTATGTGGCACCTATGGTAGCAGACGATCGTTTTTGTGACTCCACACATTCTGTAGAAGAATTTTGATTAGTCGCTAGCCCCACCATGGTGGTCTAAAGGCTAAGGTACTCGACTGCTGACCCGCAGGTCGCGGGATCGAATCCCGGCTGTGGCGGCTACGTTTGCGATGGAGGTGGAAATGTCGTAGGTCCGTGTGCTCAGATTTGGGTGCAAGTTAAAGAGCCCCAGGTGGTCGAAATTTCCGGAGCTTTCCAATAAGGCGTCTCTCATAATCATATGGTGCTTTTCGGACGTTAAATCTTATCAACTAATTGATGAGTCGCTACGCGCCGACTATTGTAATTGGCCAACACTGCCAACATCTCCAAGGGCCCATCATTTCAACAGCTGTACGGTATTGACGCATTAAGAAATAACACCTGCGCACGCACATATAAACACACACACACACACACACACACACACACACACACCTTTATATATCAGTAAAATATCATATTTAGTAGTGCGATAGTCCATGTGCTGTTATTGCACTGTCCTTCTCTCCTTGCTGCGATAGATCAGTCTGCTGGTGCGCTGCCTCCAAATATGCGACTACGCCTGTCGCAAACCCCGCCGTTGTGGTCTAGTGGCTAAAGTACTCGGCTGCTCACCCGCAGGTCGCGGAATCGAATCCCGGCTGCGGCGGATGCATTTTTGATGGAGGAGGAAATGCTGTAGGTCCGTGTGCTCACATTCGGGTGCGTGTTAAAGAACCCCAGTTGGTCGAAATTTCCGGAGCCCTCTACTATGGCGTCTTTCATTACCATAAGGGGTTTTTGCTATAGAGAAACATACTATATAAAGAGTGGCCACTCGAGCCTCTTCGCGGCCCAGCAAGAGAGGCTCTGACCAACCGCTAGATAGCGCACCCATGCTCGCTTCCACTCTTCTGTCACGGCATATATTTGGCGCCCCAAGAGGTCAATGAAAACCTTAAATTGGCATCAAATTTTCGCAAAGAAGTAACCTAATCGATTTGTGCAATTTTCAACATCCGCTTACAACGTGTCCCACTGAGGACGTTTAATGCTCTACCACAAACATCAGTAAAGTTTGACTAAAAAGTGTTGTTTTTCTGCCGTGATTTTGCACAAAGGTTACAAATTCATGTGATGTAGATGTCTGTAGATGTATTCCTTTCGTGCATGAATGGGTGTGTAGCCTAGTGGTAAAGACGCTCGTTTGCAGAGCATGAGTGTACGGATTCAAATCGCAGCATCGGAAAGAAAAGTTTTGTTATTTTTTTTATGCAAAAGGCATTAACGGGTCTGACCAGCCACTCGTGACGCTGAAAGCAGCGCCGTAGCTGAGCCGCAGGGCCCTGCGAAAGTGTCCGCACTTTATGTAGGTATGTTCCTCTATAGATTTGCGACGTTAAACCCCACATATCAATCAATCAATCCGCATGTAGGAAGTTCGACTCCCAGATGTAAAAACTTCTTTGTAGTTTTTGAAGACGATAGCCTTTTTTGGGGACCTTCAAAGAAAAATTTTGGTCTATCTGTCTGCTTGTACATTTGTCTGTTTGTTCATTCTTAACGGTACCCTAAACGCCACCAAAGGCACCCCATACAGCCGACCCCATCCGCAGCGCCCGCTGAGATCGCTCATGGTTCAGTGTTCATACTTTTGCGATTGTCAAACAAAAAGTAATAGTCGCGCATATCGAAGGCACCATAACAGCACTTCAATATTATTCATGTGTAGTTTTTACTGGAAAAGGCATACATAAGTAATTTTAAGGATCTTTGTCTTTATAACGCTGCGCTGGCCATGCAACGCTTGCAAGAAACGGCAGGTGTTTCCAACGCTTTGCTAAGCCTCGCCGCGGTGGTCTAGTGACTAAGGTACTCGGCTGCTGACCCGCAGGTCGCGGGATTAAATCCCGGCTGCGGCGGCTGCATTTACAATGGAGGCGAAAATGTTGTAGGCCCGTGTGCTCAGATTTGGGTGCGCGTTAAAAAACTTCAGGTGGTTACATTTCCGGAGCCCTCCACTACGGCATCTCTCATAATCATGAAGTGGTCTTGGGACGTTAATCCCCACATATGAATACACGCTTTGCTAAGAAAGCACGGTGGTGGCACCTACCCGTCGCCTTGCGTTCCACACCTTATCACCTCAGAGATGGGCGCGCGCATCGCGTGCTTCGTTTTCCAGGATACCTGCAAGATAGCACGCATGTCTCACGTGTGACGTGACTTGATGCGCTCGTTCGTCTCCGCTGCATGCTCGAGGCACTCTCACGCAGCGCCTCAAGAATACCATTCACCGATTTTTTTGCGCAGAACATCAAGTAAATATTTTGTTCACTGTCTCTAGACGCAACACTATTATTTTTCGACGAGAATGCGGTGTGACACGCAGATACGGGGCAATTTTTTAATGCCCCATTGCGGGAGAACTAACCTGACTGCTTGGAATAATTTGTTGTTCTTTTCCTTTTAGAAGAAAATTAGGCTGAAGGCTGAAACTGTATTTAAAAGGCCGGACACGCTTATAAATATTGATTTTTCTGCTGGTGGGTCCTTTGAATGAAGCACCAGCGTGATCTTGCAGACTTACTCTATTGCTAGGAAAAATAGTCCTGAGTCCAGAAAAAAATATAAATATTGTAACTCCTTAGCGCAATAATAAAAAATCTAACTAGCGTTGGTGTCGTTTGAGACTGAAGCTCAAGATACAAAAAATGTGACAACATAATACAATATTGGTAGTGTTTTAAGCTTGTTACTGTTTTATTTATGATTTAGAGTTCCAGTTTTTTGAATTGCCACAGCAAAGTTGATAGGCCAAAAATATTTATTTCCAGTATGCCTTTTCTTTGTGGTGAAACATTCACTTTTACGGCTCTGTTAGTAACACTATCGTGGTTTCTTTTTAATGGCTTTCACAAAAATACTTTTGTGTGTGAACCTTCGGTCTCATGCCAACTGTTCTCGAGATGCAGTACTTATACATAACACACCAGTTTCACAAGATCAATAGGGTTATAAGGGCGAAGAGCGTGTGGATTAAGCAGCCACCCTAGTGCGGCAATGATTGAGCTGCAATGGCGTTGACGACTTCACCCCTGGGGACTCCAACAGTGCCCACATGGAGCACCGATGAGAAGACCAAAGGCTGCTGCTACGACACCGTACTTCTGCATCCAACAGGTGAAGTGAAATTCTTAATTCCTGATTACAGGGTCAGCGTATTGGTGCGTATGTTTAATGTCTTTTCTCGTTGGCCTCGCCCAAAAAGAAAATCCCACCTCCCTTGTACTTGCGTAGTGCTCAACCACACCGTGTTTAACCAGCCAGGTTATGTTCCAGAGCGCCTGCTGACAGCTAGCTACATGTAACCTGCGTCAATAATACCATACGCAAACCTTGCAGGTGTTGCTTTGCGAGCGTCTTGTAAAGCTAGCCTGCAAGAGGTTGCCTCAAAACCCACGCGCACTACAAATGTGAAGCTTTGCATGTGCTGTTTAAAACTGCATATACAACAGTATGTGCTCACGCCGAGCTGCCTTTGACGCGAGCGAGGCATGTGAGAGGACGCTATGCTTTGCGCAGTGTGCAAATCCATGGAAACAAGGTTTGCGAAGATTTTTTTAATTGGAGATAACCGATGATAGTATTGAGGTGACTTGTCGAATACCGCAGTTTTTGGTCACGTGTTTGTTCCAATTGGAGTGAACACGACAGGTGCAAGTGACGGATTATTATTATTGAATTATTTTCAAGTACTGCAGCCCAACGCAGGGCTATTACTGAAGTTAAGTACATTAATGCAATAGGAAATAATAACGATATCATCTCTTCTTCAACAGAAGAAATATTGTTTCATTCTAAGAATAACTGGGTACAAAAAGAAAGAAATAAACCTTATGGGTCATTTTGGTAGACAATAATGCTAAAAAAAACTATAATTGAACATATTAGTACATGCAAAAATGGCTTCAAGATAGTGCCTACGTCTAGTTGGAAGAGAATCAGCATGCGATATGTATTTATCATTAGATAGCCCACATATGTTTCGCAATGCGCTGCACCAAAGTGCTTATGCTTCAAGAAAAGCTTAAAAAAAGTATGTGACCTGCGAAGCCCGAAGCTTACCGGCTTTTAGGTTCCTTTAACACCACTCATACATTATTTTGCTCCGTTTGAATATAAATATTTCTTCAGGTGTTTGTTCATTAGCAGTTATTGTCTGCTAGAGAAGTGTTTCCACCTCAAATGTGCGAGCTCCTTTGTTTGTCGACACCACCCCTGTTTATGTGCTCTTTGTGTGACTGATAATGAATGCCTCATCTTCAGATGCTATCATCATTGCCTAATCTTCCCAAATAATATGATCAGCGCATGCCAGTCAAGAAAAGATAACACGACACTCACCATCTTTACCATGCCACTTTGAGCCTATAAAATTGTAATGCTTAGTGAGATCATAAAGTACTCGCTTTTGGCTATGCATATTAATTCAGAGTTTTGTAGCGGGAGCTACATTGGCTACATTAACGCCGTTTTGCTACATTCGGTGGTTGCACCAATCACCGCGTCATCTGGCTTGCGACAGAGAAGAAGCAAAACCCCATTGCAACTGCATTTACAATTGAAAATCAACACTAGTGTGTACATGTTCAACTCTATTGTGCTGTTCAGACTTAAGGGAGCGGGGGCTGTCATTACACCTTAAATATGGAAATGGCGGCTTAGTCGGAATTGTTGGCAGATCTAAAAAGCAAGTCGGATTCATGGGCTCAAATAAACAATAGATGTCAGAACGAAACCCAAGAGAGGCAGCGAGCTAAGGACACTGAGGAAAGTGAGCCACATGCCTCAAAAAGAGTACCGTGAGAGAACCAATCTAAAAACAATACACAGATTTAGTGGGCATACGCAGCAGCTCTGTGAATGCAGCCTGTCAGCCATTTACTAAGGCAGGCTGTGTTCGCAAAGCTGTTGCAGAGGCTAACTCAATTTCTCCAATAAGAATAATGGTACCTCTTGCTACACACACCAAGGCATTTCTGAAATAAGTCACAGCTATTTTTTTGAAGTGGCATCGCATGCCAAATCAACCAGACCATCTCGAATATGGCTGAAAAATTTTAACATATTTCTTAAAGTTCGAAACTCGTCCTACTCGCCTACATGGCTGTGTTAACGCTCATTGACAATGGCTTGCCTGGGGACAGTTATCGCTATAAGTGAGGCCTTTTTTTGCCAAGTCTTGGCAATTGTATGACTATATTTGTTAGGTGGATATGACACTACAGGTGATGTAGCGGTTTTCGCTGCTTATCTCAAATGAGAAATTCTCAAAGAAAGGTTGCACATTTTGTTCTCAAATGCGTGAATTCAAAGTAAATTTTGTCTGGTTCAGCACAGGATTTTTCGTTTGGCCTGTTTTACAGCTCTTAAGTTCACTTCTTAGTGTCCTCTCAAGAATAAATCAGTGCGGTTTCACTGCACGTGTTTCAGTTCAAAGTGTAATTCAGAGGTTATAAAACTCAACACATCGTTTCAGTGATTGGGATGAAGTAATGAGTGCTGGTTTGCTATTTTATTACGAAATAATTTCTGGTTTGTATGTATGCAGGCTCACCTATCCAATGGTGTGATGCCCTCAATGGCCACCTAGAGTCGGCTGACGAGGGTTCCAAAGTTTTCCATAAGGTAAAGTGGTCTAGAATCACAATGAGGTAAACAAAGGCCGGTACGGCACGCACAGGAGCTTCACAGAAACTGTTGGAATTGGATTGCCGCAGAAGACGGCCAGAAAACCTGCACAGCAGCAATTGCCTCCACAAGAAGATGAAGCATGGAGGTGTTAGTGAGGAAGCTTGCTCATTTCAGTGGAGTGTATGTTTTGTGATGCATGCGTTTTATAACCTGTTTCCAGTTTGGCGGGTACAGTGCCCTGTTTATGAGCACATGTGCAAGTTATATTTCCAGCCACAGATTTTCCAGCCATCAGCACACTTAACTTGAATGCTTTGACACAGCTCCTTAACTTTATTTGACTGATGCCAGTGCTGCCATGTGTGGGGATGTGCAGGTTTGCTGCGCATTATAGTGTAGATGGAGTGGGGGTTGATTTGAATAGTAAATTTGTGTTTCATGTCTGCCTGACCGATGGGCTTAATTCACTCACTTGGCAAGTCCACTTGGCCATGTTTTGCTCATGGCTATGCTCCACGCACCCCCATAAAATGTGTTGTCATATATTTCTTGTCTCTGCAATGAACCCTTGTGTGTGACAGCTAACACATCATTCATATTTAAAGTTGCAGTTGCTGCTTCAACGAAGTAATATATTCGTATTGAAGATCAACCGCTTGCTCACCAAATTTCAGATTTATTTATTATAGAATATTTACAAGTGCTATAAATGTGCGTTTCCTCAGTTTTCCAATACTTCACTTTTTAGCAGCAGCTGCGATTACAACATTGAAAGGTGCGTGAGTTGTCACACAGAATGGTTCATTGCTGAGATAAGCGTTGGCAACCAATTTCATGGGCTTGCGTAAAAACAACTTTGAGCGAATTGCGGCAAAAATAGACCTGCCAGTTGTGCTTTCGACCCACCAGTTAGGCAGAAGTTAACAGAAAATTTACTGGAGAAATAGACCCGAGCTTCATCTATTATTTGTTGCAGTAAATAAAGCATGCCCAACACTTGGCAGCGTTAGCCTCGGTTGAAGCAGGTCTCATGTGGTGGAGTAAAGCTGATGCTGTACATCCGTCAGCACCTTTACTTTGTACGCTCTGACGCGTGGCTTCGGTTCACTTAGACTGAGCTCAGCGCCACTAAGCGTTGAAAACAATATGCTTGCTGCAGTCAGTGAGGGATGTAGCACGCGTCAGTTTCACTAGTAAATTTATGTTTCCAGACTGTCTGACTGGTGGGCCGAATGCATTCACTTCGCATCACTTCGCATCTCATTTTCGCCACGTTTCGCTCGTGGCTACATTGTCGTGTGCACCCATGGCATTTGTTTTCTTATTCCTTTCTCGACAAAGAACCATTGCGTGCGACAGCTTACGCAAATTTCGTGTTTGAATTGGCAGCTGCTGCTTAAAAGGAATCACACTTATAAAAAGAAGAGCAAACGCACGATCAAGGCATTTGTAAATGTTGCACAATAAATCAGGAATGCACAGTAGCATGGTTCATGTTCTGATTCAGGTATTTCAGACAGCGTGAATCAAACTGCTCTCGCAATTTAGAGCGTGCCACAATTCCTGCTCGGTTTGCGTTGCACAGGAGATGTGGTCTTGGAGCACAACACTTGAGTGGCTAAAAATACCTTGGCTTTAGCGTGCCAGCATTACAATTTGAATTTAACATAAGGTTGCAATTTAAGCTTTTATTCGATAACTCCGCCTAAAACTCGCATTGTTTGCGTTGCATTTTTGCGCCTTGCTGAAAACATGCAGAAACATTGCCCTCCATACTACATCTTCCGTGCAGCGTGAACCGAACAGAAAGGCACACTCTAAATTGTGAGCGCAGTTCAATTGGCGCCGTTTGAAAGTTATTGAATCAGAACATGAACAACGCCATCACAATTGAGCTTTATTTATTGTGCAACTTCTACAAACGCCATGACCTTGCGTTTGCTCTGCTAGTTATACATGTGATTCCTTGCTACGAATTCCAACTCATAAGGTGGGTAAGCTGCCGCACGCAATGGTTCATTGTCGAGGTAAGCATAAACAAAGAACGCCATGGGTGCGCGCGTTAACGTAGCCACGAGGGAAACGTGCCTAAAACGGGATGCGAAGTGAGTGCATTCAACCAGCCTGTAGGGCAGCCCCGCCGCGGTGGTCTAGTGGCTAAGGTACTCGGCTGCTGACCCGCAGGTCGCGGGTTCGATTCCCGGCTGCGGCGGCTGCATTTCCGATGGAGGTGGAAATGTTGTAGGCCCGTGTACTCAGATTTGGGTGCACGTTAAAGAACCCCAGGTGGTCAAAATTTCCGGAGCCCTCCACTACGGCGTCTCTCATAATCAGAAGTGGTTTTGGGACGTTAAACCCCACAAATCAATCAATCAATCAATCAATCAGCCTGTAGGGCAGACACATAAATTTACAAGTGGAACCGACGTGCGCAACATCTGTTCTTAACTGCAGCAAGCATATAATGTTGAACGCTTGGTGGCGCTGATGAGAAACTGCCTAATGAGACATGTCTGAGAGACGTGCTGATAAGACATGTCTGATGAAAAAATGCTGAAAGGCATTCCTACTTTGCTTTTGTCATTATTTGTATTCAGAAATTATATAGTATTGTTGAAACTTAGGTGGTATGTACCTGTTGCACGTGCTCCATTGTCTGTAGTGGTCTGCGGAACAAAAAAAAAAACCTCAACTGTGATTCATGATTGTACTGACATTCCAGCCAATGTTGTTTCATGATGTGTGAGCCTTCCCTTAGACACGGTTTGTTTGAACGATAGTCTTACTTTTAAAAATGAGTTCCTCAGTTGGTTAGGCTGTAGGAGAAGCATATAAGATTCTTTACTAATGCATATATACTGCTAGTGCTTCCTTAGTGACCTTATGATCAACTGCCGTAGTTCAGCAATAGGAATTTCTTAATGAACAGAAATGAATTTGTGTTATTTATTTTTAAAGCTGCGCGAATAGCAAAACTTTGTGTGGGAAACGAATTTTAGAATTGAAGTGTGAGTGTGAATCAAATATTTTTGAACATTTGTTGAACGTTTTTAATACTTCGAAGTGAAGTTAGAGAAGAAAAGTTGCAAAAGATTTCTAAGCACATTATTAAGGGATAGGATAATGGCGTTATTTTTTGGCTAAATTGGTGAAGATCTCGAGGAAAGGTGCTTTCTTGTTTTCTCAAAGATAAGGCAATGCAGACGGGATTGTATTTATTTATCATATTTGGTGCGACCAATGTGGTGGCGACAGCAATTTAAACGTGGAAGGTTCCTACCCCCCCTCCACATCAACTTCTGTGCAAGCCCTTCTAATTTGGTAGACAAGGACGTGCTCCTTCCGAATTTGGAATTGCTGATCTGCCCTGCAGACGTCTGTGTATAAAAGCACCTGAAATTTCAGACAGCGAGAAAGTTCATAAGAATTTTTTGGACCTTTTGGTGTGAAACAATAAATACAGCTTCCACCCCTGCCATGCAAGTTTGAATGAGCGCTTTCGTGAGTCAGTCTCAATGTGCTCGTAGCGTAGTCCACAAAGCGGTGAAGGATATTAAAAAATGGAGGGGTGACTGTAATGGCACAGTGCATCTCCATGTTAGAACCAGCATTTTCTCTAATCAATGCAATTGCTACTATAGCGTGAAAGGTAGCTTTGTCGCAAAGTAAGATTGTAGTGAAGTAAAGCAAAGCAACTGAAGGGGCCACAGTCAATTGGGCGTTGACTGTTGCCTTCGGGATACTCTGATAATAAAATTTTCAGTGGAAAATAAATAACTAGCAAGTGCGATTCGAAAAATATTTGAAAGTTTCATTAATTGCACACTGTTACTTTTTCTAAAAGTACGAGCACAATCTGCAACAAACATATTTATCTTCATTTATCGAATTGGGTAGTGTTGTAATGTATTGTTCGTCTTTTCCAAGCCCTGCAGTGCTGAATGAAGCCCTGCGGAAAAGGAAGCAAAGCAGGTTAACTCAACGATAAAGCTGAGAGGGGAAAAGAAAAAAATACAGAGAAGTCGTTTTCAGTCCTACACTACTGTGCAAGCCTGCTGGTTTTGCCCATGGGCACGTAAATGTGCGTGTTTTCGTCCACATTGCAATTAATCACGTAAAGAGAAGGAGTACACGAGGAACCGTCATGCAAAACACACTAGCCCGGTTCTTACCAAGCCACACCAGCCCGGTTCTCCCAAAACACACCAGCCTGGCTCTCGCCAAAACACACCAGTCCATGTCACACCAAAAATGGCTGTATACGCCAGACGAGCCGTATACGCCGGAAACCATGTCTGCATTCCCGTCCTGGTGTGAACGGGAAAACGCACCATACACAGCCTTCTGGATTTTTTGACTGGGTCGCTTGCCGGAATGTCTGCGTAATTGCCGAAAATTTCTACCGCGTCTCTGCAACTCAACCACATGCACAAGCAAGCTCTCGGCCTCCTTCGCACAAACCAAGTCAAAAGAGGAATGGCAAACCCATTTTGATTACTTGCGTTAACGAAAAGCTTACACTCAGAACTCTCAGGACTCACTTGCGCTGAGAAACCAGACTTGACACCTTACACATTTCACATAATAGGTTGCCCGAAAAAAATTAAAATAGCAATTTTTGATACATCAATAGCACGCCTAGATAGCTTAGAAAGAGCGGCTAAGCGCATTAGTGTTTCCATTCTATTTGTCCTTCTTATTCCTATTGTTTAAATGATATTTCTGAAGAATCGAGCTCCACCTTACAAGGCGACTGTCTTCAATGTCACGGTTTGCAGCCAAGTAAGGGGGCAATGCTCTGCCTCTACTTTAAATTTAGCACCTCTGAGTTAACACTTGAACTGATGAATGACCCACACAATGCAAGCGCAATCCTGTTCTGAAGTGCCGTAGGTCATCTCACGAAAGCCTAATTTCAGGCTCAAGTAAAGCGCAGCTTTGCTTGTTAACAACGTCACCCTGACATAGAACGGCTGCCTCCTTTTTTTCATCACTGAACACTTTCATCGGTTCTGTCCCGCTGAGAGCATCGGTCCGGAACTCGGATTTAGCGAGCGCTATTGCTGTCCTAACGTCCGTCTTTGTTTACGGCCATCAATGATTGTCTACTAATGAGACCTTTAGCAATTTATTTTAGAAAAACTTTCGAAAAAAGCTTACAGTTCCGTTCATATGATCACTTGAACAATCGTCTTCAAAGAAAACCAACAAAACATATGAGACAAACCCGGCTTTCTGGAAGGTTCATTTGGGTAAAGTAACCTTCTTATGCGAATTCTTCTGAGTAAAAAAAAACCACTGGGCTCTCCGGAGCTCTTTAATTACTCTCATTCAAAGAGATTTGCAAGATACACGGCACTACTAACGAGAACCCTTAGTCCTTCACAGTTTGTCTAACCACTCATCCTTACGTTACGTTGTAACACACCGTGTACAACACTAAAATATTCCTAAGTGCAATACTCATCAAAAGCACCTCACAACAATCCACACGTTTAATGCTAAAAGCGTGCACTAGACGGTTCTCAGTTCTCAGAGCATGTAACAACAACTCTACCGTGTCACGCTAATCTTAATCATTTTACGAGATCATTTGGTCTATGTTCACCTCTCCTTTCTTTCAATGCTCGTTCACGCCACATCCACATGACAGTTAAGGCAAACCACAGACATTACACTAAACGTTTAAAACTAGAAAAATAACACATTTTTTCGGTTTTTACTTTATGAATATTTTCGCGCTAATGACTAAATTACCTCGATGCTCGCTTTCAGACTTTAGGTCAGCGATTTTCCTTCCAAAAAAATTAACAACACAACAGGTAACGTACTCAATTAAATGAATGAAGTCTGCATCTACAAAGCGACACTAAGTAACCATACTTAACACGTACGTGCACCAAATACTCCAACAGACCGTCCCGTTTCTCAACTAGATTCGCTTAAATTGCACTCGATGGCGCCGCGGTACCGGCGGTTTTTAAACACGCCAGAGGCTACAAAACGCACGAATGCTAGGCTTTGTCCTGCTGTTAAGCCTAATTCTGCACTTCAACCGGCTTTCCTCATGCATGTGAAAGGGGCGGCAGAAGCAGGGCTTAAACAGGGGACATTTTCTCTTTGGGCTCACCCCGACGCGGTTTTTAGCCATTGTGCTATTTCGACGTTCCCCCTTCAGACAAGGTCACGTTCTCGAAGTTGTTGAACTGAACCGCTCGTTTCGTTGGTGTGGCGCTCCTCGTTTTCCCCCTCTACACCGGACTTCCCAATTGTGCCTCCACGAACACCACCATTGGCGTTTCCTGAAACGGAATACTGGCCTACCCTTTCGTCTTTCATGCGACGTAGTGGGACTTGTCCTAGGTTTACGCAATGCCGAACGCTTCCGCCTCTTTCTTTTTCCGCGATGTTTACAAACCACCTCGATGGTATGGCTGCACTGCTGAAGCGTGGGGTTCTTGCTCTCATCGACCACTGCGCTAACCATGCCTTCATTTGACGAGGTAGAAACGTCCTCTTAAGGTACGAAGAAGGTTTCCAACTCTTTAATGGGCCCGTTAGGGCTGCTGGCAATTTCCTCATGCACGCAAGGGGCATCTTTCGACATCAACCCTACCTCCAAACCAGAAAAGGCTTCGTTCTCAGCATACTATACTTTGTTGTATTCTAGAATACGTGGGCCTTTGTGTGGTACGATCTGTTCCCTTCGCGCTTTATGACGCGCCTCAACTTCCGGCGCTTTGCGACGCTCCTCGCTTCCAGACTCTTGTCTGAGTCTTTCATTTTACTTGCTAACAGAACTTCCGAATCTCTTGAGTAGCTCTGCTTTAACAACTTCTTAGTTGTTCACGTCCTGCTCAGAGAATCGCGCCACAGCATCCGCTGCTTCGCAGGGCAGAACCGAAAATATCTTTTGAGACCAGGTGTCTCGATCACACGGCAGTTGCCTACACTTTCGTTCAAAGAGTTTAAGATACAAGGACTTATCCCATGATACCTCATATGGCTGCATGTGCTTAGACATTTCCAACTCTGCCTCTTTGTCGAAAAAAATGCTCCTCGCTCAGGTCCCTACCAGTTACTCAAATCTATATCTTGTTTGAAAAACTTCATCTCGAGCTCCTTTTTTCTTTTTTTTCTACTTTTTGAGCTGCTCCAAACGTTATTTCAATGTAGAGCTCTCATTCTTTGCTTAGTTTCTCATCATAAGCCCCCAAATCATTAATCACCCGCAAGATTACGGGTTTCCGTGCTGAACCCTTTATATTAATTCCCAATTTCTCACACAACAGCAACAAGTCTGACTTCTGCAGCTCCCGTATGTCCATGATCGTACTGAGTGCTCGCTACTTCCAAAAATAACTTCCCGAAATGGTGGAACCAACTCTTTCCGCAAAGGTAAGTACCAGTTCTAAAATTTACCATCTTTTTGAACCTGGTTCACTCAAAGGAAAAGCCAAGCACTCACCCATACGTGATCCATTTCTCGAGCCAGCTGCTTTCCGTGGGCTGACTATTGTTGTCACTTGTTCGAATCCCGGCACTGTTCACCAGTAGTCGTTTCGAATCCCAGCGCTGATCACTAGTTGTTGCAGACCGGGGTCTACCCGGTCTCTTGTGGTAGCAAGGCGCAACTTCAGGGGGGGAGGGGACGAACGGTGAAAAGTTGGGAAACGAAGAACAAACAGGTTTATGGCACTATTTACTTTTATTTACAGCATAGATAGGTTAGGAGTTTCACAAACCATGAGTGTGGTGATTGAACCGTTAAAAAACTATGGTTCAGAGTGACGTCCAGCATTTTGAAGTGTTGTTTTAAACCCTGTCGAGCTCCTCCTCCTCGATTATAACACCGATCACATACACTCTTAAGACACCGCCCTCCAGGGCATCAGTCAATAACACACGTTCGCCGTATAGGGGTCGCATCTCCTAACACAAATCCCCTCCGGGCCGAGTTTCACTGAGGAGAGGGAAAATGGAGTTCCTTCCCGGAACAATTTTCGTTTGGGTTGCTTCTTCCGCCTTTCCCTGGAAGGGCAGCCAAGCAGTAGATACTTCAATTGCGTAGACACGACTTGTGTGGTCGGTCTGTTTGGCCATCTCACTAAACAAGCTGGCCCGAATGAATTGCTTGTAGACACATTGGCTCACGGACCGTCTTCTAATCCTTTTGTCGCTTCCCGCCACTGCACGCTGGTTCCGAGAGAACTGGGGTTCCGAGCATGGGAGCGCGGCCTGGCTACGTTTCTCATTTCCATCCTGGCGCCCACGGACATTAGTCACAACAGTATATATACTCGCGCACACTCAAGCATAAACATGCATACACGCATTGACCTCTGCGCCGAAGTAATATGGACGGCAGCCAATGACGTTTTGTTGCCAAAGGGGCATCGCTCCCTCTGGCAGGTACAAATGAGCAGGGCCACTGAAACCTGTGGTGCGACACCTGTACAGTCTATAGTGATGTGCACATAAGTATTGCAGAGGTAAACCAGATTAGAAAACTCCACCTGAAGCATCTCGTAGCAATAACCAATTTATTCAGAATCGTGGCTTGCCACGTACGTTTAGCTGTCAGGTTTCGCGTGTGCCTCTCGAGTAGACCTCTACCGGGGTACGTCACAGCATGACGTCACCGGCGCATACGAAGGTGGCGGTTGGCAAAACAGCCCCACTTGGGGGTGAGCGTGGTACAAGAGGGCAGTGTTTGGAGCTAATTTTCTTTTTCAATGCCCAAACTTCATGTCACAGTGGCAACACTAGCTGTAGTATGTGTATGACTGCAATCTACGACGCGCACATGTCCACATGTTAACCTAACAGAATTGTGCACCATGTGCATCAACATTTCCTTCAAAAAAGCTGTCACTTCAGAGAATAGCAAACCACAAAAATATCTGTCGAACGAATTTATACACACACATAGGTGCCACGCAGAAAGATCCCGTCGACGAAGCTTTCTTGCCAGCCATCCCCTGCACCGACATAGGGGACGGTGGGCGGCGCAGAGAAATCACGTTGTTCCAAACAGGAAGAAATCTATTCAGTTTCTTTTTTACAGAATTGAAGAGCGCATTAAAGCGGATGAATGGGAACTCCGCATAATATTCTCCCCACCGGCTCCCTATACTTCCAATTTCATCGGCACAGCGTAAAAAAGCCAGGGGATGCGACAAGTACTGCTGAAAAAACTAAAAAAAACTCGGAAGACACAGTGGCTAAAGGGCCAGAGCACAATGGCGCCCGTTTTAGTTGAATATATGCGCACAGGAAGAGTTCCTCCGCGGACACGTACGCACGCACTACGTGAGCCTAACAACTTCCCGTCTTTTCCGCTGCCTCAACAACTTCTTACCTCTTCCCCCCCATTTTTTTAGATTCCCGCAACCTACGTTCGGTAGCACGTACTACCCCTGAGTCTATTTTTTTTACATCAAGAACGGGCGCACTCTCACAGAGCTCAAAGGCCTGAAATAGGGCACGCCCAGATGTTCCAGATTTCGAAGGAACGCGCCGACGGCAAGCAATGGGCAACACACGGGCGCTGTTACAGATACACATCTCCAGCGTTGACCTCAGTCGTACACACCGTACTGAGCACTTCTTCACAGTGCGATTCGAAATAATAGCTCTGTCTGATTTAATCAAACCAGTAAAAAGCACTCTTTTGACACAATAAGCAGTCGCTGCATGTGCTCGCATCTACCACCCTATCGAGTATTATTTTTTGTTCTAAAAAAACAAAAAAACGCTTTCAATTGTTGCATCTTCCAAATTTGGACTCGCTGTGAAGCAGACAAATAAAACCGACGTCAGCGGGGCTTTTAAGGTTCACTACTGAGTCAGGTCTCTCTTGTGACACGCCAACTCTGCCTCCGTTTTTAGGGCTGTTTAGTCAGTGATTGAGTGAGGCACTACGATAATTTTTCGTATTAAGTGGTGAGAAAAAGAATATATATATATATATATATATAATAGCACATCATAGAGAATATGAACCGCGCATTACGGTAACACCAGAAGTTTTGTATCATGCCGATTTCGCATCACAAATAAGTATGGAAAATAACACGCGACAAACAAACCAGGTGCATATTTGTATCGTCTGATTTGATATGGCAGCAGCAAAGCCATGAATAACACTGAGTGATTGCCAGTGATGCTTTTAGGCATCAACTATCCTATCTCCGCGTGTAAATATACGGCCCACGCATGTCTGTGTAATTATTCAACCATGTGTGTTCTGACCGGCGACAGCTTGTCGCCCCTTCAAAATCTTTGTGTCTTTGCAACGTCACCACAGTATCACAGCAAAAGTGACTTAAGCCGCCATTTAGGCGACACATGAAAAAGAGATTATTTCAGAACCGTGGTCTTATGTATTATTTTCTTATCGCGGTGACGTTCGAAATAATTACGACTGTACATTGCGGCAACAACAGTCGCTCATGTATGCTGACGTGAGGACTAGCTGCTTCAACAAAAGTACCCTCGTCTTCTTTCGGTCCTCATGCACCTTTCATAGGATACCTGACGCACAAGGACATGGCTTTCATTGATGTGGGAGGCACGTGAAAGTACAGTGCAACTACAGCAGTCCTCGTCATCGCGTTAAAAAAAAGAAACAACACGAAGCCGACACCATCTATAATCTAAACGCGAACGCACGCGGGGGCATTATAGGACCTTCAATTCTCGTGCACACAAATTTAGGGGCTTTGATGTGTCATTGAAGGTTTATTCTGACCACTGCGTAAACAATGTATTTTTATTGCACCGTGATTCTGAAAATTTTACGGCGCAGCGCGCATGCCCTCGCTGGCTTCCAGCTTCCGCATGTGCTTGGCGCGTCTTCCGCGACAGCGTGGATATATTGCCCCATTTTCTGCCTGCGTAGTACGGCGTACGTAAATATAAAAGTTTGCGTAGTGAAAATCTGTTCGATACAACAACACTCCATTACATTGCAGGCCATGGGCCTTAACCAAGACCAAACAAAAATTTGTATCACCCCAAAATTCCCGAGAATCATAATCATATTACCGAGCGCTCATAGTGTGTGTGTCTGTGTGTTCATGTGTTAGGCCAAGGTGTCACTGTATCATAAAATAATAGAAGTGAAAAGTGAAACAAGTGAAAATTTTTTAGTGAGCACGTACGCCTTCAGAGGCGTTCGAACAACTTTCACGTTGGTGCTACGTAGCATGGTGTGTGGTGAAGGAACAGCGCTTAGGTAAATACAAAATAAAGTTGGGGCTTGTTGTTCGTGTTAGCCGTCTTGTAGCACAAAGCCTTCAGCTCCACACCGCTACCAGTAGCGGTGCATTCGTTGTTTGTCGATGTTGAACCAGCGGGAAGCCTTAGGGTGCATTGTGACAATGCGATGAGTATCTCAACGTGTTAAAATGCATGTGAGGGGTTCTTCAGGAAACGATCAGCTTTGTAGGATACAAGCTTGCTTGCACGCTTGAAAATTTTGGAGATGTTCTATTCTTGGCCGTGCGCCTGTGGCGTAGTGGTAAACATCGGGGCTTTATACTGGAGGACCTGAGCTCAGCCACCGGAGCTTCTTGTTTGTATAAATATTTACTTCGCTGAATGCATACACGCTGAATACATACACACTCACAGACTCTTACATGCACACAGAAGCCGCTAAATCACTTTTACAATATTCCTGCATCTAATACCGCGCGACAGTAAACCTCTTCCTTTCGTTTGAACTTGTCTGTCCCATTCGGCCAGGTGGTTCACATACACATGTACAAGAGAGTATAGAAGAGTGTACGCAAAACAGCACAAAAGAGAATGTCGCGGTAGTACAGGGAGTGAAAAACAAATTATTGTCCTTGAGAAGTAGTTTCTTTTGTTCCTCAGAATTTAGACTTGAAGCATTGATTAGCGTACAAAAGCCCAAATATTTGACTATCCTACGTAGCGGTGACATTTCTGTGTGTCAGCGTCACTGGATGGAAAGAAGTACCAGAAATTGTGTTGTTGCCGTGTGGAATCAAAGTATGCACTTGCTCTCACCATTTTCAGAACGTAGCTTTTCCTTATGGCAAACGTACGTAGAAATTATTACCGCTTACAGGTGATAGTGAATATTTGGTGAGTATACATGTTATTAGAGACCTTCATCTTTCAATAGATGCCTACAAGGCGCCCGTCCTGTTCTGCCACTTACGAAGTGGATTGCCAGCTCCTGTCCTTCGTGTCCTTCTTGTCTCTTTGTCGTCGTTCTGTTTTCGCGCTGTAACTCTCGTCATTGGATTACCAGCGCTTTATTTTCGGAAGCCGTACTGTGCCTGCCTACGCAACTACACCGAGCAGTTAGCGCAAGCATCCTTGCAACCACTTTCAATGCCACGCACGTCCTTCCGCACGCGGAAAACGAAACTTTGCCCATTTGTTGATTATTCTCTTTTCTTCTGTGCACGTGTACGTGTGCTTATGGGTGCCATATACGTTCATTCATGGTGCCGCTTTGATTACCCGCCAAGGTGTCTCGCACTACTGCCTATGTGACTGATGCGTAATTTGTGCTTACGGGTCACTAAACTAACTGTTCGTGCGGGCATCACCGCACTTGTGTCAGATCAGTGGGCTGCAAAGTGACGCCAGCGTTCGTGCCACTTCCTCTATGGTAGATAACCCATGTCTCTGCACAAAGTTCAGCTGTTCAGAGCACTTGTTCCCGGTTTCCTTCTAAGTCGTTGCTATGGAGCTCCCACGTCACTCTTCGTATGGCGTATTTTGTATCGTTACGCTTCGCATCGCGCTAACGTGTTTGTTACAGGTACTTTCAGTGCATCGCATGCAGTGTGTTTCCGTGGCTTCGAGAGTGTAATTGCATGTATCCATCACGAGAAGTTTACGAGTATCTGCTATAGCGTGTGTAAGCCTTAAACTTCAAAATGAAAGGCCACAGAAATTAGCGAATATACTTGTACTTGTTATGTTATTGTTTTGTGGGGCGCGTGGATTCCTCGACTCTAATGAGAAAACTTAGCCGCTTCAGTGCACACCATTGTGATGAAAGTGTGAGCGGAAGCGAAAAACGCTAATTGCACCAACTTTTTATTATTTTTAATGATAAATTCTGCATCGTTCAGCTAATGATTACTGCAAATTCAGCTGCACCAGGGAACAGAGACGCATTAGCATTCAATTATGTAGACCGGCAAAGGCAGCTTATTGAAAGTGATTACTTGCAATCGGATCTCAGCCTAGTGAAGCATATGTTTGAGCCAGTTGGTTGATACTTGAAGTCGAGCAATGGAGTGCTAAATAAGACAGGATGCCAAAAATACACAGGAGCGGAGCTCCACGGTGAGCGTCTGAATACTGTGCCTCATATTTCCGTCCCTACTTCCTAATTGTTCCTTTGTTCAGCCATAGCGGTCAATGGAGTCGCTTTATGGCTATTACTTATAACAATAGTTAAAAAGTACATAATAAAATAATAAAGAAAGCTATAAGCAGCTTTGAGGGTAGAAAAGGTTTCTCTATAACTTTGCTACAATCTGTCGCCAAAAAGTTGGCTAAGTAGGCTAGACTGCCTCACGAACGAATTACTGTAGCACGCGCTATACAGTATTTGATCATCCATTGTGTGCAGAAGTTTATCGAAGTAGAAGATGTAAGAGAACTTTGTTAACTTACATGAAGCTCATGAAGAGAAAAAAAAGAGAGAATAACTATACAACTGTGACCATTTCGGCGGGCAGCAGAATTGATGCAGGTGCCCTCAGTAGTTGACAGTCTTGTTAGCACCAAAAAGTAGGAGTGGCGCCTCCTGGTGGGAGGCCTTTGTGACGTCATGGCACGAACTCTCAAATTCCCACCACTGCGCATCTACATAAAAGTGCGTTCGCGTAGTGCGCTGCACTGCTGTTTGCGTTCGCCTTCTCCTCGCCTCAGACTGCACATGAATGACAAAAGCAGGATTGATTATGCATTTGCTAAAACAATGTTTGCTTTTGCTTCTGTACAATCGCGCGTTAATTAAGTGTCATTTGGGCCTCGTCGCTGACTGCGCCATCATTTGCACCACTCAACATATTTCTCTACAGCACCCATTTCTCGGTGTATGCAACGAAAACAATTTTCGCCGTGAATCTGCCATCGCGCGCGAGTCTGCATATCCTAAGCTAAATTGTGTAAAATGTTTACAGCATCTAGAAATTTCAATGGATATGAAATCTTTCATTTTGTATTTGCAGAAATTTGCGTCACGCACTTGAGGAGTAATCACCAACGTATTGCTAAAGAGTGGTTTCGCGGCGGGTGCAGAAAAAGGAGACAAGCGGCGGCGGAAAAGGCGAGTGCTTGCCGTGACTTCACATTGCCGTGAATGCAGCTACGCCAGTGTTCGTTCTCGGGGCTATTACCCCTGTACTATGCGAACCGGCAAACTCCGTTTAAGTATCTCATCTTTACGTTAACGAAGGGGCGGTTCGTGTTCCATGGTCTCCCTTAAGCCAATGAGGTTATGCTTCGAAAAGAGAAATTGGCGATCTTCATTAAGGGAGCGTGCCTGACACATTCCTGCCACGTCGATGCAAGCCATGTCTTTGAAAATCGATGTCGCAAAGATACGTTCTATAAAAGGGGAATGGGGACCGAAAGAGAAAACGGGTGGTCTTGGAAAAAGATACTTGCAACGCGCACAATTGTTGGCGACGTGCACGCGTATCAATTGTACGATTCATAGTGCAGCCTTTTGAACTTTGTGCAAACTTTGCGATTGTGTGGGAACGGCCACAAATATTTCGAAAAACATTCGCTGCATCACTGCGATGAGAAAGTCACAACAAATAAGAGCGGTTTTAGAGTTTTCGGCTTTCATATATAGCACGTAAAGCACTTTGGCCTCACGCACTTTGTTCTCGGGCAAATAAAAACAGAATAAATTTGGGAAGGAGGTTCTAGTTATCATGTGCCATGTCTGGTGTATTTTGTGTGCACACTCACGCACGTACTGCATATTTGTGAGTACGAGTGCGATATTTGGCATTTAAAAACTTTATTGGGAATCATTGAGAGCTGTTCATAGCATTCTTGTGGGCCTAAGAAACAATTATTGAAAAGGCATGAGAGCTTTCTATTTTGCATTCTAATTTTTCAGATTTTCTAGGCACAGGAGTTACAAACGATGGAAATAATTTTTGTGGCCCCACGGCATTCACATAATTGTGGTTTTACTGTATATTCGTCGGTACTCCAGAGTTGCTCTCAAGAGATTTATGGTTAATAACCTTTCTTATTCAGTCGTCAAGCTGGTGCCAGTATCATCATATTCAGACAATGTGGCGAAATTCGCAGGCTTTGTTCCTACCCGAATGACCTCTGCTCGGGGTTTTGGCCTATGAGGCCTATCAGAGAAGGCACGAGGTCATTGCTGATATTGAACCAAAGGCTACAAGGCAACTTATCAAAGGTCGTCGGCCGATGACCATAAACGTCAACGGCTCCGATCAACTGAGGAAGAGTCACCAAGGTAAGAAGGTGCTTCGTGTGTTCTCTGCAGAAGTGCATTATGGGAGCAAAATAGAACTGGCCAGATGGTTCGATGGTTCTGTAACTTAGAACACTTCAAGTGATATATTTGCCCCAGTACCTATCTCCGAGGAGCGGAAGAGAAATTGGCAAAGCGTATTGTTATGACCGTCGTCAGTAGGCGCCATGCTGTCACTGGGAAGCGTAGCCGGGCAGCGTTCCCATGCCTGGGACCCAGTTTTCTCGGAACCAGCGTCCAGAGATGACGGGGGAGCGGCGCTCTTTTAATCCTCAAACAAGTAGCCGACTGGCCGGCTGCCTATGCCGGCCAGGTATTGTCCCTGCTTGCCGGAGGGTGAGACGTCGTGTCGCCATGACACCGTAAGCCGTTCCAGAGAGGACAACAAAGACAGCGTCTTCCTTGGAAGAAACCGCGGCCGCGGCCACAAGTTGCCCTGCTAATTGAGCGGACAAATGGGCGGACCGTTTGATGTCTGCTGTCAGGAGCGTGGGACCCCTCGACCAGCGGCACACACACGACGAGGAAGAGCCCCTCTAGTGCCACCTTGCAGTGCAGTGATTACGACTCAATATTGGATGTTCACGTGCGCCGTGCATGCTCGTACCCCTCGCCTGTTGTGTGTGTGATTGGTGTTCCACTCAAGAAGGAGGAGCCCGACAGGGCTTATAACGACGCCGCAGAGTGCAGGACGTGGCTCTGAACCATGTAACGGTTCAACCACCACGCTCGTTGTTTGTGAAAACTCTCAACCTTTCTATGCTGTAAATATTTGTAAATAGTGCTATAAACCTGTTTTGTTTTTGTATCCTCCAGTGACCTTCATTCCGACCCACAACAACTGGTTGGCAGCGGTCGGATACGAAGCTACAAGTGACAACAACAGTCGGCCCAAGGGAAGCAGCTGGCTCGAGACATGGATCACGTATGTGTGAGTGCTTGGCTTTTCCTTTGAGTGAATCAGGTTCTAAAAGGGGGTTAAATTTTAGAACTGGTAGTTAACTTTGCCGAAAGACTCAGTTTCGCCGTTTCGGAAAGGTATTTTGGAAGTAGCGAGCACTCGATACGGTCATGGACTTACGGGAGCTGCAGAAGTCAGACTTGTTGCGGTTGTGTGAGGAATTGGGGATCGATACAAAGGGTTTGGCACGAAAACCCATAATCATTCAAGCGATTAGAGATTTGGGGGCTGATGATGAGGAACAAAGCGAAGAATGGGACCTCATCATCGAAAGAAAACTAAGAGCAGCTCAGATGGAAGGAAAGAGTGGAGACGAAAGAGAAGGCCTCAAAACAAAGTTTTTCGAACAAGACTTTGAGTTGAGTATGAGGTTGGGACCCAAGCGAGGAGCACTTCTTCTTGACATTGAGGCAGAGTTCCAGATGTCTAGGTACATGCAGCCATATGAGGTATCATGGGATATGGGCCTGTATCTTAGACTGTTTTAACGAAAGTGTAGGCAACTGTCGTGTGAGCGAGACACGTGGTCTCAGAAGATACTCGCGGTTCTGTCCTGCGAGGCAGTGGATGTTGTTGCGCGACTCTGTGAGCAGCACGCGAACAACTACGAAGTTGTTAAAGGAGAGCTAATCAGGAGATTCGGAACTTCTGTTAGCAAAAAGAAAGAAAGATTCAGACCGGAGTTTGAAAGCGAGGTGCGTCACAAAGCGCCGGAAGTTAAGGTGCGTCATGAAGCGCTTGAAACAGAGATCGTGCCAGTAAAGTGCCTGCGTATTTTAGAATCCATCAAGGTAAAGTATGCTGAGAACGAGGTCTTGGTGGGTCTGGAGGTAGGGACGATGTCGAAAGACGCTCCTTGCATGAATAACGAAGGTGCCAGCAGCCTTAATGGGCCCAGTAAGAGGCTGGAAACCTTCTTCGTGCCTCAAGAGGACGTTTCAACATCGTCAAATTTTGGCATGGTTAGCGCAGTAGCTGATGAGAGCAAGATCGCCACGCTTCAGCAGTGCAGCGATAACACCGAGCTGGTTTGCAAGCATCGCAGAAAAAGGAAGAAGCGGAGCCATTCTGCACTTCGTGAGCCTAGGGCAGGTCCTACTTCTTCCCAACAAAGACGGCAGGCTATGCCATTAATCCGTTCCAGGAAACGTCAATGGTGGCGTTCAGAGAGGTACAAGCGGCGAGCCAGGTGTAGAGCGGGGAAACCAGGTGCGTTACCCCAACGAAAAACGTGGTTACGTTCGACAACTTCGGGAAAGCGGCCTTGCCCGATGGGTAAAATTCGAAAGCGCAGAGTGGCTAAATACCGCGTAGGGGAGAACACAAAAAAATGGCACAGGTTTCACCCATACTCCTTGCGTCTCTTTCCAATTCCGGAGGGGAACAGGCCGATGTGGAAAATGAGGTGTGACAGCAGGACACCGCCAAGCGTTTATGCGTTTTGTAGCGTCTGGCGTGTTGGAAAACCGCCGGGACCGCGACCCCATCGTGTGCGATTCAGGCAAATCTAGTATAGAAAAGGGAGTACGGTCAGTTTGAGTAATTGTTGCACGCGTGTGCTAAGTAAGCTTATTCTGCGCAACATTGAAGATTCATGTTGGAGTCGTTTTAATTGTGTATAGGTTACAAAATTTGATGTAAAGTTTGCAGAAAGAAAACCGCCGAACTAGAAGTGCTTTAATCACTAGTACGAAAATATCGAGAAGTTAAAAACAGAAAAGTGTTACTTTCGAGTGTTTTTAAGGTTTAGTGTTATATCGTACGCCTTCACTGTCAAGTGGATTTGGAGTGAACGAGCATTTGAAGAAAGATGTTAACACAGACCAAGTGATTTCGTAAAATGATTAAATTTGGCGCGACATGGTAGAGTTGTCGTTACGCGCTAGTAGTATTGAGAACATTCTAGCGCACTCTTTTAGCATAAAGCCTATGCAATTGTTGGGAGGTGCTTTAATGAGTATTGCACCTAGGATTACTTTTGTGTTGTACACGGTGTGTTGCAACGTAACGTTCGAATGAACATTAAGACAAACTGTGAGGGATTATGCCTCTGGTTAACAGTACCATGTAATTTGCAACGCTGTAGAACTGAGAGTAATTGAAAACGCTCAAG
The DNA here is from genome assembly GCA_013436015.1 of Rhipicephalus annulatus. Lineage (NCBI taxonomy): Eukaryota > Metazoa > Arthropoda > Arachnida > Ixodida > Ixodidae > Rhipicephalus > Rhipicephalus annulatus. The sequence continues at coordinate 170,240 of WOVY01002606.1, read as the reverse complement.
AGAGCTCGGTGGTTTTTTTTTCAGAAGCGTTAGCATAGGCAGATAACTTTAACCAAATGAACCTTCAAGAAAGCATTGTTTGTCTCCCATGTTTTGTTGTTTTTCTTTGGAGACGATTGATCGATTGATCATATGAGCAGATCATCAAGTTTTATCTTCCCGTTGAGGTAGACTATTAGGTCACAGCTTAGGTTAAGCTTTCGGGAGGCTGGTGAGCTTAATGTCTTAAGTAGTAGACGGTTGTTGGCGGCCGCAGACAAAGACGGACGTTAGGACAAATTTAGCGCTCGCTGAATCCGAGTCCCGGACTGATGCTCTCAGCAGGACAGAACCGATGAAAGTAGTCAGGGACGAAAAGAAGGAGGCTGCCGTTCTGAGTCTCGACGACAGTGGCAACGAGTAGGATGCGCTCTGCTTGTGCCAGAATTTGGGCTCTCGTGAGACAACGTACTGCGCTTCAGGAAATGAATGCGCTTGCCTTGTGTAGGCCATTTATCAGTTGCAGTGTTATCTCAGAGGTGCTAAATTTAAAGTAGGGACCGACCATTTTCCCCTTACATGGCTGCAAAGCATGAGATCAAAGAACAGTCGCCTTGTGAGGCAGAGCTTGATTCTTCGAAAATATAATTTTGGCATTAGGTAAAGGGCAAACTGAATGGAAACGTTGACGCGCTCAGCCACTCTTTTTAAGCCATTCTGGGGTGCTCTTGATGTATCAAAATTGATATTAGGGGCGAAGCTCCTTATGGCGTGGCTTGGGCGTCCCTCGTATGTAACCACCAGTGGCACATACCCGAATTAGGTATAACACTTGACCTCCAAGGTGGTGCCAGTGGGAGATTTCTTCTGTGCGTTGTTTAACAATAAAAAATAGTGCTCAATGTACATGCCAATGGCTGCTAATGGGGAATGAGAGCCATGAGCATTCGGCTTTTAGTCAACGCGCACGCTGCGATCCCCATTAGCAGCCATTGGCATGTACATTGAGCACTATCGGACAAAAAAGGGTTGCTACATTATACTCGCTAGGTGTAACCTCCTTAGCTTTAGAAAGGTTTAGCGAGCGTTGAGCCGCAGTGCCATGAATACAATTAACTTGTATATACCATGAATGAACTCAAGGTGATTAAAAATGAGAAGTAGATACGAAGCGCAAGCCGTAAGAAAGTAAAAGCCGAATTCTCCTGTCTCTCATTTCTCATTAGCAGCCATTGGCATGTAAATTGAGCCCTATCTGACAGGGAAAGGTTGCTACGTTATACTCGCTGGGCGTAACCTCCTTGGTTTTCGAAAGGTTTAGCGAGCGTTTGGTCGCAGTGCCATGAATACAGTGAACTAGAATATACCATGAACTCGAGGTGGTTAAAGGTGGGAAGTGGACCCAAAGCGCAGGCCGTAAGAAAGTGTGCGTGTGCCACCTCTCGTTTAGTCCTTGGAATGTCCGCTGAATGGCGGTGCTTCTATATGGGGAATATATCATAAAAAGATGCGAGATAGTGGGACTTGGAGTGTTGAATAGATGAACGAACGGACACACAAACAGATGCATGGATGGACGCATGAACGGACGCAGGGGCGGATGCATGAAAGAACGCAGGGACGGGCGCACAAACAGATAGACGCATGGACGGTCACACAGACGGACGCATGGACGGACGAATGCTTTGCCCCACTCTCCATCATTCACTCCGTAGATATGCTGCCATATTTTAGTTTTTTTTCGTGTATCTTATTAGAAGAATGTTTAAGGTAGCACGTTTGGTTTCTCAGCACAACTGATTCCTGATAGTTTTGAGTGTGAGCTTTTTGCTAAAGCTAGTGAAGAAAATTGGTTTGCCATCATTCTTTTGGCTTGGTTTGTTCGAAGGGGGCCGAGTGCTTGCTTGTGCATGTGGTCGAGTTTTAGAAACTGTCGAAGATTTCGGCAGTTACCTAGACCAGGCGACAAGCAAAGGCGAAGTCCTGGCATTTAACTACGGACCCTTTCGTCATCTCTGCGAGCAGCAGCGGTGACTGCTGCCCTCCGTGACTCATCTGGTGAGGGGGAAGCTGTTATTAACGTCGTCAGCAGGCGCCATGGTGTCGCTGGGAAGCGTAGCCGGGCAGCGTTCCCACGCCTGAAACCCAGTTTTCTCGGAACCAGCGTCCAGACATGACGGGGGAGCGGCGCTCTTTTAATCCTCAAACAAGTAGCCGACTGGCCGGCTGCCTAGGCCCGCCAGGTATTGTTCCTGCTTGCCGGAGGATGAGACGTCGTGTCGTCACGACACTGTAAGCCGTTCCAGAGAGGACAACAAAGACAGCGTCTTTCTTGGAAGAAACTGCGGCCGCGGCCACAAATTGCCCTGCTAATTGAGCGGACAAATCGGCGGACCGTTTGATGTCTGCTGTCAGGAGCGTGGGACCCCTCAACCAGCGGCACACACACGACGAGGAAGAGCCCCTCTAGTGCCACCTTGCAGTGCAGTGATCACGACTCAATATTGGATGTTCACGTGCGCCGTGCATACTCGTACCCCTCGCCTGTTGTGTGTGTGTGTGTGATTGGTGTTCCACTCAAGAAGGAGGAGCCCGACAGGGCTTATAACAACGCCGCAGAGTGCAGGACGTGGCTCTGAACCATGTAATCGTTCAACCACCACGCTCGTGGTTTGTGAAAACTCTCAACCTTTCTATGCTGTAAATAATCGTAAATAGTGCCATAAACTTGTTTGTTTTTTCGTATCCCTATCTTGTAAGCGCTCGTTTCCTCAACCCGAAGCTACACCACGCTACCACAAACGATCGGGCAGCCCCCGATCCGCAACAGTATATACACGCGGATGAATACGAAAAAAAAAATCGCTGTCGAAGCACTCTAGGCCGATGGTTAAGGAGCGAAGCTGAAACTTCTCCCACTGTTTGTCGCTGTGGTATTCTCTATGGTTCATTAAACCTATTTTTCAATTATCGGTAACGTCTTTCCCGACACCTTAACAGGTGTTTGCCACTCATGTGTTCCCGTCTTGGTTTTTGGTGAACTAGGGGCTGAGTAGTGAAGCTTGCCAAATTTTCGTAGCCTGTACAAACCTGGCATTGCGCGCACGCGACTGGCAAATTCTTGTTTTTCCAAGACATATACTGATTCGGCGTAAACGTATATATCACAGGAGATATTTACCCAGAGATAGTTCAGCCCACGAATTTAGAAGTTAAAATTAAAAACGCTTCAAAGTGCGAAGCCTTTTATATGATATCCTGCTCATTTGTATATATGTATATATATATATATAACACACATGAATATCAGAACGGCTTCGTTGAGTGGCATCTATCACAAACTTACCTTCGTGTTAAACATGTTGACTACAATAAATACCAACACATTACACCGATAGTGAAGTGTAGAAAAATTGAGTGCCACAAATGCATACCTTAAAAAGAACTCTCAAACGCACTGAACGTTTTTATTGCGAAAGTGTTTAATGCCAGGGTCCACAGCAGCTCCGCTGACGTACTTCTGTCACATATGTGATGTTCAAAAATATGTATTTTAATAGATTAAAAAAATCACAGCATAATTATTCAGTGAATGATTATTGGTGGGACGACGCGTTCGTCAATCCGTCTGTGCTTCCGTCAGCTCATGCGTCCCTCCGTGTGTACGCTCATCCGTGTTACCATCACTGCGTCCATCCGTCCGTGCGTCCACTCCTCTGTATGTCTGTCCGTCCGTGTGCTCGTCTGTCCATCCGTCCATCTCTATGTGTGTCTGTCCGTCCGTCTATCTAGTGAACACTAAGTACCACCATCTCACCACTTTCATCATCTGGAAAGGACCGATCTCACAGGTACGTGGCACCGGTGGTTACGCACGACAACTAGGGACACACAAGCTACCCCATAAAGAGCTTCGCCTCTGAAAAACCAGGGCAGGCATTCGTCATGCGGAAGCGAACCATCAACAACTAAATTCTGAGTGCGCGGTGTTAACCCCTACGCCACGGAGCGTACACTACCTTGAATGCTGATGACAAGCCAATAATATACACTATACACGGTCTTGCAGTCCTCGGAGCTTCGAAAGTTTAGCACGTCTTTGTTATCAGTGGCAGATGGCGCGAGGAGTTTGTGTTGGGCGCTCCCTAAAGGTCGTCGCCTCCACGAAGCGCCGCCTCCACGGAGCTTGGTCTTTCCTGCGCTCGCGCTTATCAGACTCGTAATTCGGAAGAATACGAAGGTCATTTCGCAAGCTATCGCAGCCGCGTTTACGAAAGCAGCGCGCTGCTGACACACGAAGCAAGAAGAATTGTGACAGTTGTCCGCGCTTGTCCTGTGTATACTTCTCCGCTCATTTCGTGTATCCCTCTTCTTCTTTGAACAGCGCGCTTTAAGTGTCGCAAAGTGACAGTTGTTAGTCTGAGCTCGTCCTGTGCATGGCAATTTTTGCTTGCTTTCTGCATGAGGTGTGCCGTGCAAGTTCCGAGTGGACTGCTGTTCTTAAGGTCATTTTGCATATTGTTCCTGTTGTTGGAACAATTCACAATAAATGCTTAACTATCTTTTTGAAGACTTGTTTCAGTTTTGTGTTATACCAATTCTTGGAGAGGAGGATCAGCCATGTTAATCTCCTGCACATATTAGCACATCACTAGAAAATTGCATTGTGCGATTTTCTTTCATTACTGCAAGGAGCTTTCATGCACAAATACACTCGGTATTTTTTTACACGCATGAATAGATGTTTATCATTAGCCTCTTTCTTAAGCCATAGAGTAATCTACTTCAAAGATTAGAACTAGCTCTCAGCCTGACTATGAAAGAACCTAGGTCATTGTGATAGAAAAAAAACAACGTGTCCATTAAAACATTAGTGATTTTCGCCTCTTCCAGTATAGTTTCATTGGCCTGCTTTTAATATATGGTTTTATTTATGAGATGCTGTAGGCCCGTGTGCTCAGTTTTGGGTGCACGTCAAGGAACTCCAGGTGGTCGAAATTCCGGCAGCCCTCCCCGACGGCCTCTTTCATATTCATACAGTGGTATTGGGACGTTAAATCCCACACATTTATCTATCTAAAAATTTCATTTTTAATTAGGTACAGGTCTTCAAAATTAATGGTGTAGTTGCTCTGTCGTAATAAACGTGGTATTGCTGATGCTCGAGGTAAAAAGCACTTCTATAAAAGGGCTGAGTAGCTGTATGCTGTGAGCATGGCTGACTTCTTCCTTCTTAAAAAGCTGAAAACAATCTTGAAGGGTGCAAAATTGTGTCAAAAAATACGACAAAGCTACAAAGGATTACATGGCACAGTGTCATAGTTTCAAAATTATGAACTATCCCAACCGTGAGCACTCAAGGTTTATTGTTTCAGCAGTTACCATTCATCCAGAGAGTTTTCACCGACTGTCCTAAAAGGTTGCGGCACAAACTGCGTTTGAAGGGTGGCAACTTCGTTGGAAATGTTGTACCACTAAAAAAGGAGGCTATATTGCAGATTTTCAACAGTTTTAACTTCTCAGAATGATTATTTCTTTTTACTAGAACCATCGACATTCCTTCACAGAAAAATACCATACGTAAGCGCAGCCACAAATAAAAAAAATGTATACTAGCATAGCACTATTGCAAGGTGCCAAGCCAGCATGAAGATGGGAGCTGGGTAGCCCTAGTTTGTCGCTTTTTTTTCATCTCCTCTGTTATTTTTTTACTACGAAAGCTATTCTGAGTTCAGAACACGGGTAACGCATGGCGCTGCTGTTGTCCACCAACGACACAAGGGATTCGAACCCGGGTCCTCTGCGTGCCAGCCCAGTGTTCTACCACTCAGCCCCACCAGTGCTTAGAACTGGTTTTTCAACTGGCCTTGGGCAGGCTTGATGTCGGGAAATAATTCCCGGTAATATAATAAAGTGTTTTAGAACATCGAAAGAACAGCCAGGCGTCACACAATGCGAATAACGTAACCAATGGGTCGTCCAATGCTTTAACCCATTAGAAAACTTGTTTTTCATCACTTTTTAAATGTGGCGCACACTCACTTCCGGCATAATTCTTTATCCTCGTCAGCCACTGCATAAACAAACTGCACAAAATTTCTAACAAGTGTGTTGCGGAAACCATGCTTCTCACAAGAATGACGAAGGTTGCATAGTGAATGCTGGCCGACTACACCAAATAACGATTATTTATGGTGCAGTGTGTACCCAGCAGCTTGCCTGTAGCATCCTAAAGAGTGTTTAGAAAAGGCTCTGAAAGGCCACTCCTCTAGCTATCGCTGTGACTGTGCAGCACGTTCCACGCAGATCTTGAACTTTAGGGGCGAGGCTCCTTACAGCGACACCCATTTGTCCCTCGTCGTAGTACGTAACATGTCTTACGCTTTGACCTGCATAGTGGTATCGGTGGGAAATTTCTCCTGTGCATTGTTGAACAATAAAAAAGCTCACAGCGTGCGCGTTAACTAAAAGCCGCATTCTCCTGTCTCTCATTCCCCATTAGCAGCCATCGGCATGTACATTGAGCACTATTTGACAAAAAAGGGTTGCTATGTTATACTCGCTGGACATAACCCCCTTGGTTTTAGAAAGGTTTATTGAGCGTTGGGCCGCAGTGCCATGAATACAGAGAACTAGTATATGCCATGAACTCGAGGTGGTAAAAGGTCGGAAGTCGATACGAAGGGCTAGCCGTAAAAAAGTGTGCATGTGCCACCTCTCGTTTAGTCCTTGGAATGTCCGTTGGATGGCGGTGGTTCTATTAGCACAATATTTGACGAAAAGATGCGAGATGGTGATATTTAGAGTGTTGACTAGAGGGACGAACGGAAACACAGACTTATGCATGCATGGACGCACGGATGACTGCACGGACGGATGGACGCATGAACGAATGCAGGGGTGGATGCATGGATGAACGCAGGGATGGAAACGTGGATGGACGTGCGGCCGCATGAACAGACGCATGCATGGACGGGCGGATGAACACACGGACGGTCACACAGGCGGACGCATGGGCGGATGGAAGCAAGAACGAATGGACGGACGAATGCTTCGCCCCACTCTCCATCATTCACTCCGTGGATATGCTGCCATTTTGGTCTGTTTTTTTTCTGTATAATTTTATACCATGTCTTTCTTTTCCTTCCTTTTCATTGCTACCTTTCTTTATCTCCTTTCTTTCTCAAGTTTCGTATATTTCTTACTCCTTCTTTTTTATTTATCTTTCTTTGTATTCCTTTGTCTTCCACTCTCTTTCGCGTAATTCTTGTGCTGTCCTTTGACTAGCAGAGCTATAGTTTAACGCTCAAACCTGCTTCACTTGGTAGTGGCGCTTGCCTGATTCCTGTTACGCATACCCACTTCTGGTTCCCTGCAGACTCCACAGCTTTTCTAAGCAGTTCCTCTGTTTAAAAAAAAGAACTCAGGCGGCCCCCGTCCTGCCATTTTTCTGTACTCCAGTTCAAGCTGGCGCTTTTGTTACCTCCTGGGAATACCTTATTTGTACGCCTCGGTGTACGCAGTTGCTTAAGTTCTCTGCTGCTCACCCGAATGTCGCGGATTCAATCTCGGCCATGGCCGTTTTATTTCGCTCGAGGCGAAATGGTAGAGGCACGTGTACTGGTGGATGTCAGTGTACGGTAAGGACTAGCAGATAGCCAATAGTTCCAGAGACTTCCACTACGGTGGCTGTCGTATTACGGTTTCGGGGCGTTGAACCCTATAGATTATTAATACTATATTTGTTTGCCATAATGTCTAAAAAATTGTTTTCAAACTAGTCTACATCATTCTGCCTTCTCCAACCAATCCTTAATTATGATATTTCCAGAGAACGAATTTCAAATATATTTGTCTTTATTCATTGCTCACTTGTTTATGGTTTTATCATTTTTATTCATGTATTTATATTTAAACACGTGGCTCAAGATCGGTTGCGTCTGCGCTCGTTGAGCAATGACGCATATGTGTAAATGAAGTTTCATAGCTATGAGATCATATGTGGAGTTATGTAAGCTTTCGGTGCATTCAATTTGATTTATGATGGTTTAGTTATTAGTTCAAGTGTAACAAACAATCTCGTTTCTAGATGAAATTCTTTCACAGCACATCGAAGTAGTTGAAATAATTGTTACTTTTTATGTGTTTTGTTCTTTTCTTGCACTCATTTTTTTGGAGGGGGGGTTAGAGGAGGCTGTAAAACTGCATTTGACTTCGAAGAGGCATTGGTAAAGGACGGCGCCAGCACAAGAACGATCCACTAAGGCCCACTAAGTGGGCGTTAGTTAGGACTTCAATAACGGTTCTCCGTTAACGAACAAAATTACTACCTCTTACGTTGGTCGATTAGTACTAGTGGCCAGGCGGAAGTAATCCAATTCTGCTGTGGCGACGTAACTCTCTTACGAGTCCGAGAATCGGTGTGCAATTGTTAGGCCATAAGGAACACGAAGGAAATTGTATTACGCCGTCCGGCTATCTGCCTTCTGCCAGATGCCACATTCCCTGTCACGCATGAAGCACAGAAGACCGCTTATATTTGTCATAGTATTGTTATATCAGAAAGGGCAATCAATCGAAGGTTGTAGCAGTTTTGCTAGCCATTACCTTTATTAAACAGTTAAGGACGTCGAAAAAGTGGGTCGTAATTACAGTCTGTCAAGTGGCACTTGCTTGTGAGGAAAATCGTACTCCAATACGTGTTGATGAGTGTAGAGTATACAAAATAAGAAAATTGCTTCCAGAAGCTACGAAGTCGGGCCATCGAGTTGAATTTCAGTGGGTTCCTAGTTACTGTGCAATCAAGGAAAACAAAATGGTAGATGAGTTGGCAAAAACCACTCACCATTTACGCAAGACAGTCTCATTCTTCTATCCCTATTGCAAAAACAACGTGATGCCAGTACGTTTTTTTGGAACTGGTACACACTGGATACGCTGGTACACGCTTTTAATCACTGGCACTTTGCTAGGTGCACTGAGAAAAAGCTGTGTCGCACTAGTAGGGGCACTGGCTCAACCGCAGTGATGCTGGAGCACACTGCGAAGCGTTGGAAGCGCTGGAATTTTCACTGGCAAGCGCTGATGAATGCACGCACTGTTTCTACCAGCGCAGCGGGACCATTATTTTAGCGTGTGCCATGGTATGTTTCGGTGTCATTGAAGATAAAACGCTTCATTCGACGGCACGGAGAGATGCTGCCCTAACAGATACCGAGCATGCGTAATTTTCGCGGCGCACGTACGTATCGCAGCAATTTCGCATATTTCGCACATTTTTCGCATATGCCCCCTCGTATACCAGCCATATTCGCATCATCCGCGTATTGCTGTAACGATTGCAAGTTGCAGTGTTTGTAAGCATGCAGCTGCACGCCACTCCTAACAGAAACAGGAAATTGTTTTTGCCGCAAATTTGACGAAACGTAAATGAGCTCTCACGATCGCTTCGCAAGATTTACCAGCGGAGGCGAGCAAAAAGCTGTCGTTTGATTACAGCATAAATGTATGTCTCGCCATGCTTATCCTTCTACTTACATCAGGTAAGAGTTAGAAATGTTCCGAAGCACTGGCCCAGCGAGCAATAAACCTGTCGTGTAGCCGCGTTGGTATATTTATTCCGGCGCTTCTTTCTTCGTGTACACACAACTTTAAAGTTTGAGAATAATTGTAAAGTATGGTTTAGACATCCTTGAACCTAAATGACTATTTTGTCTTGTGTCGATGTTCACACAAGGAGCGCTGATGATCGAACATCGCGCTTTCAGCTACGCAGGCTGTCACTGAAACCTGCCGGCTGCACTTAGCAGGTACTTCTCTGACTGACATGCAACCACACGCAATTTTCAGTTGGCAATTTGGTACGCCTTCGTCAACTGACTCCCTGGCATACGTTTTGAGCTGATTACATTGGTATTTCTATACGTGTTTATTTAGTTGTTGGTATTGATATAGCTGCATGTATTTGTACAGTGGCATGCCCGCTGTATACTGCCAGTGGAGGCCAGAAAAACGGCTGTCGCCCGGCATCGCCCCTTCGTAAGTGCTTTTCTGGCATTGATTGACCTTCCACTTATTTCAGGTACAGTTTAGGTAACAGTTATAATTGTTACAGAGCTCCAATGACGAAACCTCAAACATCGCAACTCGGCTGCTTCGAGAGCAGCCTTACGCAGTGCCCCTTCCCAGCGAGGCCTATCGTGCTGGCCGCGTCGGTGTACACGTTGCCGGCGCTTTCAGTAGGCACAATTCTAAAGTGTAAGAATGACTGAAAAGTACAGTTTAGACATCCCTGAGCCTAAATCGATCAATTATCCGCGTGTGTGGTGCCCGCACAAGGAGCGGCGACGATCGATGTGTCGTGCTTTAAGCAACGTAGGCCGTCGCCGAAAGCTTCCTTCTGAGCGCAGGAGCCGGTACTTCTCTGACTCGTATGTAATAACAGGCAATCTTGAGTGGGTAATTTAGTTTCTATCTATCTATCTATCTATCTATCTATCTATCTATCTATCTATCTGTCTGTCTGTCTGTCTGTCTGTCTGTCTGTCTGTCTGTCTGTCTGTCTGTCTGTCTGTTGTCTGTCTGTCTGTCTGCCTGCCTGTCTGTCTGTCTGTCTGTCTGTCTGTCTGTCTGCCTGCCTGCCTGCCTGTCTATCTATCTATCTATCTATCTATCTATCTATCTATCTATCTATCTATCTATCTATCTATCTATCTATCTATCTATCTATCTATCTATCTATCTATCTATCTATGCAGGCGCTTACGCTTCGGTGCTCTCATGATCATTGCCTAACTTTAGGTAAACCAAAATTAGCATGGGTGGGTAAAATGGTTTGATGAATACGAACCACTGGTCATGGCATGAATAATGTCACAATCCCGTTGCATACGTCGTCAAACACTTCACAAAAACAGTGCCACATACCCAAGGCCAGGTGTGCCACTGATATGAGGCTATGTGCCACTTGTGTATCACAGTTCAAATCTACCTTGAAACAGCGCGGAACACGCACAAGTAACTTTGATGTTTCATCTTTAAGAAAAAGCGGACATGGGTAGCGTCAACCAAACGAATTCAAAAGTAAATCTCGTTGTCCCAGTAGCAATCGAGCCCTGGCATTCTGCGTCGAAATCAACTATTTTACCGCAGAGCCATGCCAAGTCTCAGAACCATTTTTTCAAACAAGCCCGAATGATCGTTCCTAAAACTTTGTTGATGCGCACTAAAAAACAGACGGACAGAAGAGGCTGACAAGGGCAGCCCTTGCCTTGTCAGTGTCTTTTGTTTGCATGTTTTTTTCGTGTGATTCAACAATTTTTCAATTATGAACGTAATCCATCTGGCCCAACTAGCGATCTTGCTGCTAATAATCGTGTGGTTGCAATTGTAGTTGCAGTTTTAGGTTTTCAATTATGTAAGCAATAGGTATGTACTCGTACGATGCAGCCATGACGTCAGAATAACAATAATTGTAATCAGTTTTCATACACTTATGTTTATTTATGTAGCAGTTTTCAGAGCTATGATCCTCGTGAGCAGCAGCGCGTTATACCAGCTTAACGCTTATAATGTTGCTAATATCCATGCTGTGCTGTTGTATTCGTAACGCAACTATAAAGTACTTGTGATATAAAACATATGCGGCTGTTTAGCGTATGTCTGTGTGTGCATTTGTACATATCTTTAGCGCACATTCGTAACATGTCACCCAATATTAAAATACATAACAGTCAGCTTGCATGCGCGTGCTTCACATAAGATGGGTTTCCAAGGTACGTGGGATCTGCTGAATTTTTATTTCTTTTTATTTGAAAAGATTCACAAAAATAAACACAACGACCAGGACAAAATGAGTGGTCACCGAGCAAGTGGTAACTTTTTTCAGTGTGGCTGAATCGTATGACAGACAATCAGAAAGGAAGATAGACAAAACAAAATTTGTGCTAAGGTTAAAGCTTGGGCGAGTTGATTCACATACATATAAAACACCCAGTTCAAAAACGCCAAGAAAGAAAGGAGGAGACAAGACAGAGCTCTTTGTCATTTCTCCTACATTCTTCCCTGCTGTTTTTGCGCAGGGTTTTTAAATATCTGTGAAAGAAATGTGCGTTGGAGTATCCAAACAAAGATTATTTTCTTTAAAAACAAAAAAATATTCAGCGTTGTATCGAGCGCAGAATTGGAAGTAACTCCGTAATGGTCTAGCTGTTACAGTAGCTACTTTTTCAATAATTAATTACCAGTATCTATGATCCACATTATCACGTCATTTTTGGGCGAGCAATCCACCACTGCGGACCGCTCTTACCGGCCACTAATCGGAATCATCTTTTGACCCAGGCACTGCCCGACTGATACTTCGGTGACGGATCATCTGCATATTGACCGTCGCGTGCCGCTGACCACTCTGTCACATGTTCCGCTGATGCGTGCGCAGCTCAGCTGTTACTGGAAGCCTGTGGTTCCCGCCTACAACGTGAGGGGTCTCTGCAGTCAACGCCGGATCCTTCATAAATTGCTCTTCGCGCCAACGGCCACCACTTTTGGGCGAGCGATCCACCACTGCGGACCGCTCTGACCGGCCACTAATCGGAATCATCTTTTGACCCAGGTAATACAGTGCGAATTATTTCATTGAACTTCTCATTGATACCGCAGTGTGGATCGCTCGCCCCAACCATGAAACCCACTGTCGCGTCACTTTCTGAAGACTTCGAACAATATAAGGTTGCTGTTGATGCAAAATTGGATAAATTTTCTGCATCACTGGACGCATTGAAACTCGCATTGGTAGACAGCAAGTCTGCCGAAATTAGGGATCTACAGCGTGAACTAAACGAGATGAAACTTTCCATGGATTTCATGAATAAGACGTTTGAGGCTGTCAAGGCGGAAAATGCCAACCTTGTTGCCAGTAACTAGTCACAGGCTGAGTGCAGCCATCGCCTTTCCAAAAAAGTGGCTCAAGTCGAGCAATACTCACGTTTAAATAACATTGAAATTAGGGGAGTTCCTGTAACTCAAAACGAAAACTGCTCAGAGATCCTGGAACTAATCGGAGAGAAAGTCGGTTGCCCAGTGACTCCTGATTTACATACTGTGCATCGGGTCCCCACACATGTAAAAAATCAACTAAACATCATTGCCAGGTTTCGGTCACGAGACAAACGTTCCAGTTTCTTTCTGAAGCCCGCAAATCCCGTCTTGCGACCTCATCTCTCAATTTCAATGATCGCGAGGATTCACCCATTTTTATCAATGAACACCTTACCCCGGAAAACAAGAGATTGCTCGGAAAGGCGCGCGCGCTAAAGAAAGACAAAAACTGGATGTTCGTGTGGACCGAGAACTGTGTTATTAAGGCGCGTAAAACAATCAACAGTCGTGTATTTCGGGTACTGACTGACCACGACCTTGCAATTTTTGAAGAGTAGGCTACTTTCCTTGGCTTTGTAGCTTTCTCTCTTCTTCTGTAATGAATTGTGCTTCACCAGCACAGGTGGCTAAATGTTTAGGTAACGCGAATGTTTTCAGCGCAATACATTTCAATGCTCGTAGCCTTAAAAAGAACTGTAACAAGATTTCCACACTACTTCATACTTTGAACCATCATTTCTCCATCATCTGCTTCTCCGAAACCTGGCTTACTTGTGAAGATCGTGATATGTATGGCTTTGCTGACTATGGTTGCGAATACAATCATCGTAGTAGCCCTTACGGGGGCTCTGCCATTTTCGTTTCAAACCAGCTCTCGTATTGTCGACGCAAAGATCTAAGCATAAATGTTCCCAAATGCGAATCTGTCTGGGTTGAACTCGATCCAATTGATTCTTCAATTGTTAATAGGACAGTCTTTGGCTACGTTTACCGCTCTCCTTCATCTAATGCAGCTGATTTCTGCGATGCACTTTTCTTGTGCTTGATAAGTCTTTCGAAAACAAAAATGTGTTCATCATGGGTGACTTTAACATCAATCTTCTTGATTCTGCGAATCCTATCACTTCGATCTACACTAGTGCCTTTTGTAGCTACAGTTATGAGTCACTGATAAATACTCCTACACGTGTTGTAGATCATTCTTCCCATTCCCTCCTTGACCATATTTTTTCTAATCATGATTCCCCAATAGAAGCTGGCACTATCGACTGCGATATTACCGATCACTTCCCCGTGTTTTTTACTTGCACAAGCAGAAAAAAAAACAAAACTGAAACCTTCAAACATTCTATATTTGATCGTGAAAAATTTTTAAACCTTGTATCAGAAATAGACTGGTCCAGCATATTCAATGTCTCGAGTCCTGATATCGCTATACAGCAATTTTCTGATGCAGTGGTCAATGCTGTCGGTGACTGTACAACAATATAACTTCCAATAGGCGTTACACTGCCCCTCGGTGCCCTTGGCTTTCAAATTCCCTTCTTCTTGCCTAGCGTAAAAAAGATAATCTATACAAAAAGATGAAGCGCAAACCTTTCAATTCTAATCTCCGAGCACGTTATAAATGCTACTCTCAAGTTCTGTGCTCGCTCCCTAAAGCCGCCAAGCGCCACTACGACAATGAATTCAATAGGTGCGGTAACAATATAAAGAAAAAATGGAAGTTAGTTAAGGAATTCCTGAATAACGCTACTCAGCATAAGCCCATCAAATCCATTGTTCAGGGCGACTCATCATTTACTGAACCTGCAGATATTGCTAATGCATTTAGCAATCATTTTTCGGGTGTATGCTCACAACTTCCCTCGTGCCCTTATTCTTCTGACCTTTTGCGTTGCCCCCAATCGTTTTTTCTATTTCCTACTTGTTTCGACGAAATCGAAGCTACCATTGCAGAATTAAAGACTACCGGGCCTGGCTTAGATGGTATTCATGGGTTCCATTTGGAACTTGTACGTCGACTTGTTGCGCCACTACTTTGCTATATATTCACCTTAATTTTTAAAACCGGATTATTTCCACAGTCCTTGAAAATAGCAAAAATTGTTCCTGTACTCAAAAAAGATGACGCATGCTTTATGGATAATTATCAACCCATTTCTATTCTTTCTTTCTTAGATAAGGTTCTAGAAAAACTTATTGAGACCCGTCTTTCCCGGTACCTTAAAAAATTCAACTTACTCACCCCCTCTCAGTTTAGTTTTCGTGCTGCCCTATCAACTAATATTACTAACTAACTAATATCAACAGATAAAATTAAGTCTTCATTGATCAAGGCGACGTTGCTGCTGCTGTTTTTATAGATTTTTCAAAAGCATTTGACACCATTGACCATGAGATTCTTTTCACTAAACTGGAGCGTTATGGCATTACGGGTCCTGCTCTAACTTTGTTACGCAGCTTTCTTTTAAACAGGCAACAAATAGTTTCTGTTTCCACAGCAACATCACCCCCGGTCACAGTTAACAGAGGCGTTCCACAAGGCTCAACCTTGGGCCCACTTCTTTTTTAATTTACATTAATGACCTTCCTCGCTGTTAAACCTCTTCACAATGCGTACTATATGCTGACGACACTACCATCTTTAACTCCCACCGAAACATGTGTACCTTAACGCAAATGCTCCAAGCTGACCTATTTTCCCTCGAGCGATGGTGTCTCTTCAAAAGTTATCTATTAACGTTTTTAAAACTTGCTTTCTGCTTTTTAGTTCCCCGCAAAGAAAAATTTCCGAGTTCCCTTCCCTGTATATTTCCGGTATTAAAATTGAACTTCGTCGTAGCACTAAATTTCTTGGCGTAATAGTCGATTCTCACCTTAAATTTCATGAGCACGTAATCTTCATTTCAAAGAAAGTTATGTTCGGCATAAGAGTTTTGATTAGAGCTAGACCATACTTCAACATGCAAACTCTCCTAACTTTGTATTACGCTTTTGTCCACAGTCACCTAAATTACTGCATTTCTTCCTGGGGTAGTACGTATCATACCCACATCGCCCCATTATTAACACTGCAGAAACAAGCGTTACGCATCATTACATTTTCCCATCGACAAGCAGAATCTTCCCCGCTGTTCTATCAGCTCTGTGTTTTGCCCCTTCATCATCTGTTTAGGTACAGCATTGTAATTTTATTTTTTAACGTCTTGCACGATCACCTTGTCTTAGATATTCTCCCTCATTGCATCACTAATAATCTCAATTCAACGCGCTTTGCCTCACGCCAGAATCTCTTACTTCCATGTATACACACTAACTACGGCAAACAAATGATTCTATTCTTGGTCATTTCGCTCTGGAATTCACTTACCTCTGACATTAAATCTTCTAAATCACTATGCGCTTTTAAATCCAAACTAAAGACTTTCTTGTTAGGCCCTTCTGTTTGATTGAATTGTAACTGTATTATCATGTCTTTTTTTGTTGTGGTATTCATATCCACATTTTTTTAGATTGACGATGTATTCCTTGTTTTTTAGTGTTCCTGCTTATTATTCTAATGGTGTTTTGTTTTCTTTTGTTTTTTTCATCTTCCTCTTTTTTATGCCGAGTTTATGCTGTGTTTATTTGCTGACAATGTACTTCAGTGTTGCTTGATGATTACCTTTTTTTTTCGTGGGAGGTCCCGCCTGCGGTTCTTACCTTGGGACCTCCCAGTGAATCTGTACCCATGCGCTTTTCCATGTTCACACTTGATGAATAAAGATGAATAAAGAAGATGAAGATGAAGTGGATCGTCCAGACAAGTGGTACAGAAGTTGAGATTAAATTGCGTCGAGTATCAGCTCCTTCAAATAAAGTGGTCGCTAACGCAAAAAATTAGAAACGAAAGAGAGAGATCTGACCACTCCCAACACAGCTGGCCGTTAGCCCGCAATTTGTAATTTATACGCAGCAACCTATTCGAAACCAAGCCGCACTGAGAGGAAGATTGTTCACGCGTCACTGGCGGAAATCTCTATAACTGTGACGACGAATGCGACAGCTGCGGGCTAAGTCGTAACGCGCCCAGTACGCGTGGCTTAAGTGACACGTGAAGGGAGCCGTATATACAAGAATTATGACAAATTCAGAATAACGGACCTAAACATCAATTACACAGCAGAGCAGCGGGCGGCACTCATGTTAGAATTGAGTAGGATAGGAAGTGCAGGGGTGATCGAGTGCGCTCCATGGAAGATTCGTCCACGTGTGCACTCTAAGTCCTTTAGGCTCACACGACTATACTGCCCCACAGAGCGAAACATTCATGGCGGTGGGCAACGTGCGATTGTGCACTTTGTGCAGCCACCTCTTAGACGTGAATTGGCAGAGTTCGCAGTTTTGCGCCAGTTTGACTATTTTTGAAAGGGCGCGGTGACAAAAAGAATCATGTTGTCTGCTTGGCTACTTTTTGCCAATACTGTTACGCTGGCATCAAAAGCTCATGCACGTTAAAACCTAGCGCCACCATAAAAAAATTCACAGCATATCCACGGAGTAAATGATGATTAGTGGGCAGTAGCTTCGTTCGCTCTAAGCTCAAGATCCGCTTCTCTTTTTGCGCGTTTCACTACCACATTTCGGACACCGTCTCCAACGCATCAGTCTGTCTGTTCGTCCGTCCGTTCTTCTGTCTGTCTATCTGTCTCTCTGTTTTCTGTCCGTCTGGGTAGATGGCTGAATGTCTGGCTGGGACCTTTAGATCGGGTGGTGGCTCACGCCATCAAGCCATAAAGTAAAGTAGTATCACTAACACTGTCAAAATTTGGGCTTGTTGGTGCATTGTGACGACTGAAAATAGCGCTAAGAAACGGGGACACAAGAAGAGGACTCTGTGCCGTGTGTCCTCTTCTTGTGTCCCCGTTTCTTAGCGCTATTTTCAGTCGTAGTATCACTAAGTGTTAACTCACGTCTCAATTGTAGCCACCAATCCGTTAGCCCCCTCCTGGTTATTTCCACCCGTGTAAAGTCTGTTTTGCCTTGATAATTCCTAAACCGAATGCTTTGAAAAATTCTGCTTCCTTATCTCAGACTGTAGAGTGGAGCACCTTACAGAACATTATCAAATGATCAGCCGTTTCTTGCTTCTCTTCACACGCATTACATAACGTGTCTGTGCCTTCGTATTTGGCTCGGTACCTTTTCGTCCGCGATACTTCCATTCTAGCATCGAACAGCGGAGAACTACCCCGAGAGCTGTGATAGATTTTTTCTTTTGCAATTTTCTGCTTGAAAGTTTTTTAGGTCTCGAGTGATGATTTCGTAAGCATTCCAGTCGTCATTATGTCCCAATATGTTTCATTCACCTTCTTCTTTACCAATATTTCCTTTTTGGCTTGGTACCCTGCTGTTGTTCAAGTACTTGCCTGAAAATTTTCGAGTTCACTTCCTCCATATAGTATCAACATTCTTCCTGCACAAGTAGCTGAAAAGTTTCCATGCACAAGGCTTCTCTCCCAATTCTCTAAATCGCTTCTCCAATTCCATCTTGCTGCTAGCTACCCCGCACTCGAACGATGTCCATTCCACGTCACCCTGTACTCCATGATTTGGGGTATTCCCGTGTGCTCCCAAACCATGTGTACCTAAGCCACGTTCTTGAATTTCCAATCTTGCTTGAACCCATGATTTCATCCACAAGACCGCATTGGCGAACACCGAACCCCGGACCCTGATACCTTTTGAAATCCCTCTCGAAATTTCATACCTATGGTAGTTTCACAGCGCCCCATTTTTCATTAAAGCTGGATTTCTGTTACCCTTAGTCATCACGTATCTTTCGTTTGCCTTTAGGTACTCAGCGCAGTTGTTTATTCATATGTCAAAATAATTGTATTTATGCACTATTTGTAGTTCGACTTCCTGTATCTTATGCTCACTGCCTTTGTTATCATTAAAAATTATGATTGCCGATTTTTCTCTACTGAACTTCAAATTTATTCTATCTCCCTCATACCGCAATTGTCTATCAATGCCCGCAGATTTTCCTTGTAAGCATTTATTGTTACTATTCATCTGCATACGTCCGTGCTGCTAATGACTCTTCAAAGTGTTTTTCTTGCTTGGCAAAAAAGAGGCTGAAGCCGAGTCGACTCCCCTCTAATTTGGCTTCTAGTCCCTGTAAGACACAGCATAAATAACATAGGTGACAAAGGACACGCCTGTCGAAGCCAATGTTGTATCTCTATAGGCTGAGATACCTGTTCTTATAATTTATAACTACCAGGTTACTTTTAGAGATCTCCTTCACAACATTAGTTATTCCAAATTCAGCATCTAGTGTGTTCAGTATTTCCCACAAGTCTTCTTGAATAACACTATCGTAAGCTTCCTTAATGTCTAGAAACGCCAGCCACAAGGGCATGCGTTTTTTCCGCTATTTTAATAAATAACATCGATAATCACAGATTGTCCTCCAACCTCCTTCGTTTACTCAACCCATTTTGTAGTTCTCCTAGCCCCCCTCTTTCTCCACCCATGTCTGTTGTCTTTCCTTTACAATCTGCATCATCAGCCTACAAATTGCTAATGCCACTGGTATAAAATGTTATTTACTTAATTATTTATGATTTGTTTATTCATTTATTCATTTATTGATACTGCCACTACTTCAAGGGTTTTACCGGGGTGAGATAGATAAAATGCATGAACAAAACTACATATTATTTATGTACAAGAAGAATGCGGTGGTAATAATAATATGGGTAATAATAATATTATTATCAATACCAAAAACAGACACATTCAACAAAGATAACTAATTCATGTTCAGTGACCCAGGAAAGCATTTACCGTAAGTGCAAATGAAACAAAGCAACGCGCAACGGAGAATCAAGTAGTCAGTTACTACAACAAAATAACTGATCATGTTTCAGTCATCAAAAAGAACGCTAAATAATAAGTTTCTTCGACGATGTTGTTGTGAAGGTTAGACCAATCTGTGACTGTTCTCATAAAAAACAATACTTCAAGTAGTCGTTATGAGAGGGGAAAGGAGTGATTGTTAGTTTGTGTCTTTGGCGCGTTTAATAACGGAATTCATTCCTTAGCGTTGACGTTGTAGCGCCCCTTGAATAACTGATATAAGAATTTCAAACGTGATGAGCAGTTTCTTTCGACTAAGGGCATTAGGTTAACTTGATCTTGCAGGTCACGTACTGAGCTGCATCAAAAATCTTTATAAATGAACCATATAGCTCACGTTGGACGTTTTTTAGCTTCAGAATATTACCTTTTGTATAGGGGTCCCATATAAAAGCAGCATAGTATAAAACAGGTAGGGCAATAGAATGGCATGCTAATTTTCTTACAGCAGGGGTAGCCAAGGTTAACGTTCTCTTAAAAAGAATAAGTTTCTATAAGCATTAGATGTAACAAAATGAATTTGTCTTTTCCACCTTCATTATTTGATATCCATAGCCCAAAATATTTGTATTCGAAAACTTCAGACAAACTCGCACTGTTCAAATTAAATGTAAAATAAGGGCGGTTTTTTTCGAGCAATCAGCATGAAAACATACTTGTTGAAGTATACACACATCTGTCGTTGGTTACACCATGAAACAACATGCTGGATATCATTGTTTAAGAGTGCCTGGTCTGATTGATCTTTAACCTTTGTATAGTTAACACAGTCGTCCGCATACATTTATTTTCACAGAGATGTCTTTTATTACTTCTTTTCATATATCAGAAAAAAGAGTGGCGCTAGGACCAACCCCTGCTGGACACCTGATTGCACTGGTAGGTGGTAGAATGATGCCTTTTTAGTGCAACAAACTGATGAGGATTGTTTAGGCACGATACAAAATAAAGTTGGGGCTTGTTGTTCGTGTTAGCCGTCTTGTAGCACAAAGCCTTCAGCTCCACACCGCTACCAGTAGCGGTGCATTCGTTGTTTGTTCGATGTTGAACCAGCGGGAAACCTTAGGGTGCATTGTGACAATGCGATGAGTATCTCAACGTGTTAAAATGCATGTGAGGGGTTCTTCAGGAAACGATCAGCTTTGTAGGATACAAGCTTGCTTGCACGCTTGAAAATTTTGGAGATGTTCTATTCTTGGCCGTTGCGCCTGTGGCGTAGTGGTAAACATCGGGGCTTTATACTGGAGGACCTGAGCTCAGCCCACCGGAGCTTCTTGTTTGTACAAATATTTACTTCGCTGAATGCATACACGCTGAATACATACACACTCACAGACTCTTACATGCACACAGAAGCCGCTAAATCACTTTTACAATATTCCTGCATCTAATACCGCGCGACAGTAAACCTCTTCCTTTCGTTTGAACTTGTCTGTCCCATTCGGCCAGGTGGTTCACATACACATGTACAAGAGAGTATAGAAGAGTGTACGCAAAACAGCACAAAAGAGAATGTCGCGGTAGTACAGGGAGTGAAAAACAAATTATTGTCCTGAGAAGTAGTTTCTTTTGTTCCTCAGAATTTAGACTTGAAGCATTGATTAGCGTACAAAAGCCCAAATATTTGACTATCCTACGTAGCGGGACATTTCTGTGTGTCAGCGTCACTGGATGGAAAGAAGTACCAGAAATTGTGTTGTTGCCGTGTGGAATCAAAGTATGCACTTGCTCTCACCATTTTCAGAACGTAGCTTTTCCTTATGGCAAACTTACGTAGAAATTATTACCGCTTACAGGTGACAGTGAATATTTGGTGAGTATACATGTTATTAGAGACCTTCATCTTTCACTAGATGCCTACAAGGCGCCCGTCCTGTTCTGCCACTTACGAAGTGGATTGCCAGCTCCTGTCCTTCGTGTCCTTCTTGTCTCTTTGTCGTCGTTCTGTTTTCGCGCTGTAACTCTCGTCATTGGATTACCAGCGCTTTATTTTCGGAAGCCGTACTGTGCCTGCCTACGCAACTACACCGAGCAGTTAGCGCAAGCATCCTTGCAACCACTTTCAATGCCACGCACGTCCTTCCGCACGCGGAAAACGAAACTTTGCCCATTTGTTGATTATTCTCTTTTCTTCTGTGCACGTGTACGTGTGCTTATGGGTGCCATATACGTTCATTCATGGTGCCGCTTTGATTACCCGCCAAGGTGTCTCGCACTACTGCCTATGTGACTGTTGCGTAATTTGTGCTTACGGGTCACTAAACTAACTGTTCGTGCGGGCATCACCGCACTTGTGTCAGATCAGTGGGCTGCAAAGTGACGCCAGCGTTCGTGCCACTTCCTCTATGGTAGATAACCCATGTCTCTGCACAAAGTTCAGCTGTTCAGAGCACTTGTTCCCGGTTTCCTTCTAAGTCGTTGCTATGGAGCTCCCACGTCACTCTTCGTATGGCGTATTTTGTATCGTTACGCTTCGCATCGCGCTAACGTGTTTGTTACAGGTACTTTCAGTGCATCGCATGCAGTGTGTTTCCGTGGCTTCGAGAGTGTAATTGCATGTATCCATCACGAGAAGTTTACGAGTATCTGCTATAGCGTGTGTAAGCCTTAAACTTCAAAATGAAAGGCCACAGAAATTAGCGAATATACTTGTACTTGTTATGTTATTGTTTTGCGGGGCGCGTGGATTCCTCGACTCTAATGAGAAAACTTAGCCGCTTCAGTGCACACCATTGTGATGAAAGTGTGAGCGGAAGCGAAAAACGCTAATTGCACCAACTTTTTATTATTTTTAATGATAAATTCTGCATCGTTCAGCTAATGATTACTGCAAATTCAGCTGCACCAGGGAACAGAGACGCATTAGCATTCAATTATGTAGACCGGCAAAGGCAGCTTATTGAAAGTGATTACTTGCAATCGGATCTCAGCCTAGTGAAGCCTATGTTTGAGCCAGTTGGTTGATACTTGAAGTCGAGCAATGGAGTGCTAAATAAGACAGGATGCCAAAAATACACAGGAGCGGAGCTCCACGGTGAGCGTCTGAATACTGTGCCTCATATTTCCGTCCCTACTTCCTAATTGTTCCTTTGTTCAGCCATAGCGGTCAATGGAGTCGCTTTATGGCTATTACTTATAACAATAGTTAAAAAGTACATAATAAAATAATAAAGAAAGCTATAAGCAGCTTTGAGGGTAGAAAAGGTTTCTCTATAACTTTGCTACAATCTGTCGCCAAAAAGTTGGCTAAGTAGGCTAGACTGCCTCACGAACGAATTACTGTAGCACGCGCTATACAGTATTTGATCATCCATTGTGTGCAGAAGTTTATCGAAGTAGAAGATGTAAGAGAACTTTGTTAACTTACATGAAGCTCATGAAGAGAAAAAAAAGAGAGAATAACTATACAACTGTGACCATTTCGGCGGGCAGCAGAATTGATGCAGGTGCCCTCAGTAGTTGACAGTCTTGTTAGCACCAAAAAGTAGGAGTGGCGCCTCCTGGTGGGAGGCCTTTGTGACGTCATGGCACGAACTCTCAAATTCCCACCACTGCGCATCTACATAAAAGTGCGCTCGCGTAGTGCGCTGCACTGCTGTTTGCGTTCGCCTTCTCCTCGCCTCAGACTGCACATGAATGACAAAAGCAGGATTGATTATGCATTTGCTAAAACAATGTTTGCTTTTGCTTCTGTACAATCGCGCGTTAATTAAGTGTCATTTGGGCCTCGTCGCTGACTGCGCCATCATTTGCACCACTCAACATATTTCTCTACAGCACCCATTTCTCGGTGTATGCAACGAAAACAATTTTCGCCGTGAATCTGCCATCGCGCGCGAGTCTGCATATCCTAAGCTAAATTGTGTAAAATGTTTACAGCATCTAGAAATTTCAATGGATATGAAATCTTTCATTTTGTATTTGCAGAAATTTGCGTCACGCGCTTGAGGAGTAATCACCAACGTATTGCTAAAGAGTGGTTTCGCGGCGGGTGCAGAAAAAGGAGACAAGCGGCGGCGGAAAAGGCGAGTGCTTGCCGTGACTTCACATTGCCGTGAATGCAGCTACGCCAGTGTTCGTTCTCGGGGCTATTACCCCTGTACTATGCGAACCGGCAAACTCCGTTTAAGTATCTCATCTTTACGTTAACGAAGGGGCGGTTCGTGTTCCATGGTCTCCCTTAAGCCAATGAGGTTATGCTTCGAAAAGAGAAATTGGCGATCTTCATTAAGGGAGCGTGCCTGACACATTCCTGCCACGTCGATGCAAGCCATGTCTTTGAAAATCGATGTCGCAAAGATACGTTCTATAAAAGGGGAATGGGGACCGAAAGAGAAAACGGGTGGTCTTGGAAAAAGATACTTGCAACGCGCACAATTGTTGGCGACGTGCACGCGTATCAATTGTACGATTCATAGTGCAGCCTTTTGAACTTTGTGCAAACTTTGCGATTGTGTGGGAACGGCCACAAATATTTCGAAAAACATTCGCTGCATCACTGCGATGAGAAAGTCACAACAAATAAGAGCGGTTTTAGAGTTTTCGGCTTTCATATATAGCACGTAAAGCACTTTGGCCTCACGCACTTTGTTCTCGGGCAAATAAAAACAGAATAAATTTGGGAAGGAGGTTCTAGTTATCATGTGCCATGTCTGGTGTATTTTGTGTGCACACTCACGCACGTACTGCATATTTGTGAGTACGAGTGCGATATTTGGCATTTAAAAACTTTATTGGGAATCATTGAGAGCTGTTCATAGCATTCTTGTGGGCCTAAGAAACAATTATTGAAAAGGCATGAGAGCTTTCTATTTTGCATTCTAATTTTTCAGATTTTCTAGGCACAGGAGTTACAAACGATGGAAATAATTTTTGTGGCCCCACGGCATTCACATAATTGTGGTTTTACTGTATATTCGTCGGTACTCCAGAGTTGCTCTCAAGAGATTTATGGTTAATAACCTTTCTTATTCAGTCGTCAAGCTGGTGCCAGTATCATCATATTCAGACAATGTGGCAAAATTCGCAGGCTTTGTTCCTACCTGAGTGACCTCTGCTCGGGGTTTTGGCCTATGAGGCCTATCAGAGAAGGCACGAGGTCATTGCTGATATTGAACCAAAGGCTACAAGGCAACTTATCAAAGGTCGTCGGCCGATGACCATAAACGTCAACGGCTCCGATCAACTGAGGAAGAGTCACCAAGGTAAGAAGGTGCTTCGTGTGTTCTCTGCAGAAGTGCATTATGGGAGCAAAATAGAACTGGCCAGATGGTTCGATGGTTCTGTAACTTACAACACTTCAAGTGATATATTTGCCCCAGTACCTATCTCCGAGGAGCGGAAGAGAAATTGGCAAAGCGTATTGTTATGACCGTCGTCAGTAGGCGCCATGCTGTCACTGGGAAGCGTAGCCGGGCAGCGTTCCCATGCCTGGGACCCAGTTTTCTCGGAACCAGCGTCCAGAAATGACGGGGGAGCGGCGCTCTTTTAATCCTCAAACAAGTAGCCGACTGGCCGGCTGCCTATGCCGGCCAGGTATTGTCCCTGCTTGCCGGAGGGTGAGACGTCGTGTCGCCATGACACCGTAAGCCGTTCCAGAGAGGACAACAAAGACAGCGTCTTCCTTGGAAGAAACCGCGGCCGCGGCCACAAGTTGCCCTGCTAATTGAGCGGACAAATGGGCGGACCGTTTGATGTCTGCTGTCAGGAGCGTGGGACCCCTCGACCAGCGGCACACACACGACGAGGAAGAGCCCCTCTAGTGCCACCTTGCAGTGCAGTGATTACGACTCAATATTGGATGTTCACGTGCGCCGTGCATGCTCGTACCCCTCGCCTGTTGTGTGTGTGATTGGTGTTCCACTCAAGAAGGAGGAGCCCGACAGGGCTTATAACGACGCTGCAGAGTGCAGGACGTGGCTCTGAACCATGTAACGGTTCAACCACCACGCTCGTTGTTTGTGAAAACTCTCAACCTTTCTATGCTGTAAATATTTGTAAATAGTGCCATAAACCTGTTTTGTTTTTGTATCCTCCAGTGACCTTCATTCCGACCCACAACAACTGGTTGGCAGCGGTCGGATACGAAGCTACAAGTGACAACAACAGTCGGCCCAAGGGAAGCAGCTGGCTCGAGACATGGATCACGTATGTGTGAGTGCTTGGCTTTTCCTTTGAGTGAATCAGGTTCTAAAAGGGGGTTAAATTTTAGAACTGGTAGTTAACTTTGCCGAAAGACTCAGTTTCGCCGTTTCGGAAAGGTATTTTGGAAGTAGCGAGCACTCGATACGGTCATGGACTTACGGGAGCTGCAGAAGTCAGACTTGTTGCGGTTGTGTGAGGAATTGGGGATCGATACAAAGGGTTTGGCACGAAAACCCATAATCATTCAAGCGATTAGAGATTTGGGGGCTGATGATGAGGAACAAAGCGAAGAATGGGACCTCATCATCGAAAGAAAACTAAGAGCAGCTCAGATGGAAGGAAAGAGTGGAGACGAAAGAGAAGGCCTCAAAACAAAGTTTTTCGAACAAGACTTTGAGTTGAGTATGAGGTTGGGACCCAAGCGAGGAGCACTTCTTCTTGACATTGAGGCAGAGTTCGAGATGTCTAGGTACATGCAGCCATATGAGGTATCATGGGATATGGGCCTGTATCTTAGACTGTTTTAACGAAAGTGTAGGCAACTGTCGTGTGAGCGAGACACGTGGTCTCAGAAGATACTCGCGGTTCTGTCCTGCGAGGCAGTGGATGTTGTTGCGCGACTCTGTGAGCAGCACGCGAACAACTACGAAGTTGATAAAGGAGAGCTAATCAGGAGATTCGGAACTTCTGTTAGCAAAAAGAAAGAAAGATTCAGACCGGAGTTTGAAAGCGAGGTGCGTCACAAAGCGCCGGAAGTTAAGGTGCGTCATGAAGCGCTTGAAACAGAGATCGTGCCAGTAAACTGCCTGCGTATTTTAGAATCCATCAAGGTAAAGTATGCTGAGAACGAGGTCTTGGTGGGTCTGGAGGTAGGGACGATGTCGAAAGACGCTCCTTGCATGAATAACGAAGGTGCCAGCAGCCTTAATGGGCCCAGTAAGAGGCTGGAAACCTTCTTCGTGCCTCAAGAGGACGTTTCAACATCGTCAAATTTTGGCATGGTTAGCGCAGTGGCTGATGAGAGCAAGATCGCCACGCTTCAGCAGTGCAGCGATAACACCGAGCTGGTTTGCAAGCATCGCAGAAAAAGGAAGAAGCGGAGCCATTCTGCACTTCGTGAGCCTAGGGCAGGTCCCACTTCTTCCCAACAAAGACAGCAGGCTATGCCATTAATCCGTTCCAGGAAACGTCAATGGTGGCGTTCAGAGAGGTACAAGCGGCGAGCCAGGTGTAGAGCGGGGAAACCAGGTGCGTTACCCCAACGAAAAACGTGGTTACGTTCGACAACTTCGGGAAAGCGGCCTTGCCCGATGGGTCAAATTCGAAAGCGCAGAGTGGCTAAATACCGCGTAGGGGAGAACACAAAAAAATGGCACAGGTTTCACCCATACTCCTCGCGTCTCTTTCCAATTCCGGAGGGGAACAGGCCGATGTGGAAAATGAGGTGTGACAGCAGGACACCGCCAAGCGTTTATGCGTTTTGTAGCGTCTGGCGTGTTGGAAAACCACCGGGACCGCGACCCCATCGTGTGCGATTCAGGCAAATCTAGTATAGAAAAGGGAGTACGGTCAGTTTGAGTAATTGTTGCACGCGTGTGCTAAGTAAGCTTATTCTGCGCAACATTGAAGATTCATGTTGGAGTCGTTTTGATTGTGTATAGGTTACAAAATTTGATGTAAAGTTTGCAGAAAGAAAACCGCCGAACTAGAAGTGCTTTAATCACTAGTACGAAAATATCGAGAAGTTAAAAACAGAAAAGTGTTACTTTCGAGTGTTTTTAAGGTTTAGTGTTATATCGTACGCCTTCACTGTCAAGTGGATTTGGAGTGAACGAGCATTTGAAGAAAGATGTTAACACAGACCAAGTGATTTCGTAAAATGATTAAATTTGGCGCGACATGGTAGAGTTGTCGTTACGCGCTAGTAGTATTGAGAACATTCTAGCGCACTGTTTTAGCATAAAGCCTATGCAATTGTTGGGAGGTGCTTTAATGAGTATTGCACCTAGGATTACTTTTGTGTTGTACACGGTGTGTTGCAACGTAACGTTCAAATGAACATTAAGACAAACTGTGAGGGATTATGCCTCTGGTTAACAGTACCATGTAATTTGCAACGCTGTAGAACTGAGAGTAATTGAAAACGCTCAAGAGAGCTAGGTGGTTTTTTTTTTTCAGAAGCGTTAGCATAGGCAGATAACTTTAACCAAATGAACCTTCAAGAAAGCATTGTTTGTCTCCCATGTTTTGTTGTTTTTCTTTGGAGACGATTGATCGATTGATCATGTGAGCAGATCATCAAGTTTTATCTTCCCGTTGAGGTAGACTATTAGGTCACAGCTTAGGTTAAGCTTTCGGGAGGCTGGTGAGCTTAATGTCTTAAGTAGTAGACGGTTGTTGGCGGCCGCAGACAAAGACGGACGTTAGGACAAATTTATCGCTCGCTGAATCCGAGTCCCAAGTTGATTCACATACATATAAAACACCCAGTTCAAAAACGCCAAGAAAGAAAGGAGGAGACAAGACAGAGCTCTTTGTCATTTCTCCTACATTCTTCCCTGGTGTTTTTGCGCAGGGTTTTTAAATATCTGTGAAAGAAATGTGCGTTGGAGTATCCAAACAAAGATTATTTTCTTTAAAAACAAAAAAAATATTCAGCGTTGTATCGAGCGTAGAATTGGAAGTAACTCCGTAATGGTCTAGCTGTTACAGTAGCCACTTTTTCAATAATTAATTACCAGCATCTATGATCCACATTATCACGTCATTTTTGGGCGAGCAATCCACCACTGCGGACCGCTCTTACCGGCCACTAATCGGAATCATCTTTTGACCCAGGCACTGCCCGACTGATACTTCGGTGACGGATCATCTGCATATTGACCGTCGCGTGCCGCTGACCACTCTGTCACATGTTCCGCTGATGCGTGCGCAGCTCAGCTGTTACTAGAAGCCTGTGGTTCCCGCCTACAACGTGAGGGGTCTCTGCAGTCAACGCCGGATCCTTCATAAATTGCTCTTCGCGCCAACGGCCACCACTTTTGGGCGAGCGATCCACCACTGCGGACCGCTCTGACCGGCCACTAATCGGAATCATCTTTTGACCCAGGTAATACAGTGCGAATTATTTTCTTGAACTTCTCATTGATACCGCAGTGTGGATCGCTCGCCCCAACCATGAAACCCACTGTCGCGTCACTTTCTGAAGACTTCGAACAATATAAGGTTGCTGTTGATGCAAAATTGGATAAATTTTCTGCATCACTGGACGCATTGAAACTCGCATTGGTAGACAGCAAGTCTGCCGAAATTAGGGATCTACAGCGTGAACTAAACGAGATGAAACTTTCCATGGATTTCATGAATAAGACGTTTGAGGCTGTCAAGGCGGAAAATGCCAACCTTGTTGCCAGTAACTAGTCACAGGCTGAGTGCAGCCATCGCCTTTCCAAAAAAGTGGCTCAAGTCGAGCAATACTCACGTTTAAATAACATTGAAATTAGGGGAGTTCCTGTAACTCAAAACGAAAACTGCTCAGAGATCCTGGAACTAATCGGAGAGAAAGTCGGTTGCCCAGTGACTCCTGATTTACATACTGTGCATCGGGTCCCCACACATGTAAAAAATCAACTAAACATCATTGCCAGGTTTCGGTCACGAGACAAACGTTCCAGTTTCTTTCTGAAGCCCGCAAATCCCGTCTTGCGACCTCATCTCTCAATTTCAATGATCGCGAGGATTCACCCATTTTTATCAATGAACACCTTACCCCGGAAAACAAGAGATTGCTCGGAAAGGCGCGCGCGCTAAAGAAAGACAAAAACTGGATGTTCGTGTGGACCGAGAACTGTGTTATTAAGGCGCGTAAAACAATCAACAGTCGTGTATTTCGGGTACTGACTGACCACGACCTTGCAATTTTTGAAGAGTAGGCTACTTTCCTTGGCTTTGTAGCTTTCTCTCTTCTTCTGTAATGAATTGTGCTTCACCAGCACAGGTGGCTAAATGTTTAGGTAACGCGAATGTTTTCAGCGCAATACATTTCAATGCTCGTAGCCTTAAAAAGAACTGTAACAAGATTTCCACACTACTTCATACTTTGAACCATCATTTCTCCATCATCTGCTTCTCCGAAACCTGGCTTACTTGTGAAGATCGTGATATGTATGGCTTTGCTGACTATGGTTGCGAATACAATCATCGTAGTAGCCCTTACGGGGGCTCTGCCATTTTCGTTTCAAACCAGCTCTCGTATTGTCGACGCAAAGATCTAAGCATAAATGTTCCCAAATGCGAATCTGTCTGGATTGAACTCGATCCAATTGATTCTTCAATTGTTAATAGGACAGTCTTTGGCTACGTTTACCGCTCTCCTTCATCTAATGCAGCTGATTTCTGCGATGCACTTTTCTTGTGCTTGATAAGTCTTTCGAAAACAAAAATGTGTTCATCATGGGTGACTTTAACATCAATCTTCTTGATTCTGCGAATCCTATCACTTCGATCTACACTAGTGCCTTTTGTAGCTACAGTTATGAGTCACTGATAAATACTCCTACACGTGTTGTAGATCATTCTTCCCATTCCCTCCTTGACCATATTTTTTCTAATCATGATTCTCCAATAGAAGCTGGCACTATCGACTGCGATATTACCGATCACTTCCCCGTGTTTTTTACTTGCACAAGCAGAAAAAAAAACAAAACTGAAACCTTCAAACATTCTATATTTGATCGTGAAAAATTTTTAAACCTTGTATCAGAAATAGACTGGTCCAGCATATTCAATGTCTCGAGTCCTGATATCGCTATACAGCAATTTTCTGATGCAGTGGTCAATGCTGTCGGTGACTGTACAACAAAAATAACTTCCAATAGGCGTTGCACTGCCCCTCGGTGCCCTTGGCTTTCAAATTCCCTTCTTCTTGCCTAGCGTAAAAAAGATAATCTATACAAAAAGATGAAGCGCAAACCTTTCAATTCTAATCTCCGAGCACGTTATAAACGCTACTCTCAAGTTCTGTGCTCGCTCCCTAAAGCCGCCAAGCGCCACTACGACAATGAATTCAATAGGTGCGGTAACAATATAAAGAAAAAATGAAAGTTAGTTAAGGAATTCCTGAATAACGCTACTCAGCATAAGCCCATCAAATCCATTGTTCAGGGCGACTCATCATTTACTGAACCTGCAGATATTGCTAATGCATTTAGCAATCATTTTTCGGGTGTATGCTCACAACTTCCCTCGTGCCCTTATTCTTCTGACCTTTTGCGTTGCCCCCAATCGTTTTTTCTATTTCCTACTTGTTTCGACGAAATCGAAGCTACCATTGCAGAATTAAAGACTACCGGGCCTGGCTTAGATGGTATTCATGGGTTCCATTTGGAACTTGTACGTCGACTTGTTGCGCCACTACTTTGCTATATATTCAACTTAATTTTTAAAACCGGATTATTTCCACAGTCCTTGAAAATAGCAAAAATTGTTCCTGTACTCAAAAAAGATGACGCATGCTTTATGGATAATTATCAACCCATTTCTATTCTTTCTTTCTTAGATAAGGTTCTAGAAAAACTTATTGAGACCCGTCTTTCCCGGTACCTTAAAAAATTCAACTTACTCACCCCCTCTCAGTTTAGTTTTCGTGCTGCCCTATCAACTAATATTACTAACTAACTAATATCAACAGATAAAATTAAGTCTTCATTGATCAAGGCGACGTTGCTGCTGCTGTTTTTATAGATTTTTCAAAAGCATTTGACACCATTGACCATGACATTCTTTTCACTAAACTGGAGCGTTATGGCATTACGGGTCCTGCTCTAACTTTGTTACGCAGCTTTCTTTTAAACAGGCAACAAATTGTTTCTGTTTCCACAGCAACATCACCCCCGGTCACAGTTAACAGAGGCGTTCCACAAGGCTCAACCTTGGGCCCACTTCTTTTTTTAATTTACATTAATGACCTTCCTCGCTGTTAAACCTCTTCACAATGCGTACTATATGCTGACGACACTACCATCTTTAACTCCCACCGAAACATGTGTACCTTAACGCAAATGCTCCAAGCTGACCTATTTTCCCTCGAGCGATGGTGTCTCTTCAAAAGTTATCTATTAACGTTTTTAAAACTTGCTTTCTGCTTTTTAGTTCCCCGCAAAGAAAAATTTCCGAGTTCCCTTCCCTGTATATTTCCGGTATTAAAATTGAACTTCGTCGTAGCACTAAATTTCTTGGCGTAATAGTCGATTCTCACCTTAAATTTCATGAGCACGTAATCTTCATTTCAAAGAAAGTTATGTTCGGCATAAGAGTTTTGATTAGAGCTAGACCATACTTCAACATGCAAACTCTCCTAACTTTGTATTACGCTTTTGTCCACAGTCACCTAAATTACTGCATTTCTTCCTGGGGTAGTACGTATCATACCCACATCGCCCCATTAATAACACTGCAGAAACAAGCGTTACGCATCATTACATTTTCCCATCGACAAGCAGAATCTTCCCCGCTGTTCTATCAGCTCTGTGTTTTGCCCCTTCATCATCTGTTTAGGTACAGCATTGTAATTTTATTTTTTAACGTCTTGCACGATCACCTTGTCTTAGATATTCTCCCTCATTGCATCACTAATAATCTCAATTCAACGCGCTTTGCCTCACGCCAGAATCTCTTACTTCTATGTATACACACTAACTACGGCAAACAAATGATTCTATTCTTGGTCATTTCGCTCTGGAATTCACTTACCTCTGACATAAAATCTTCTAAATCACTATGCGCTTTTAAATCCAAACTAAAGACTTTCTTGTTAGGCCCTTCTGTTTGATTGAATTGTAACTGTATTATCATGTCTTTTTTTGTTGTGGTATTCATATCCACATTTTTTAGATTGACGATGTATTCCTTGTTTTTTAGTGTTCCTGCTTATTATTCTAATGGTGTTTTGTTTTCTTTTGTTTTTTTCATCTTCCTCTTTTTTATGCCGAGTTTATGCTGTGTTTATTTGCTGACAATGTACTTCAGTGTTGCTTGATGATTACCTTTTTTTTTCGTGGGAGGTCCCGCCTGCGGTTCTTACCTTGGGACCTCCCAGTGAATCTGTACCCATGCGCTTTTCCATGTTCACACTTGATGAATAAAGATGAATAAAGAAGATGAAGATGAAGTGGATCGTCCAGACAAGTGGTACAGAAGTTGAGATTAAATTGCGTCGAGTATCAGCTCCTTCAAATAAAGTGGTCGCTAACGCAAAAAATTAGAAACGAAAGAGAGAGATCTGACCACTCCCAACACAGCTGGCCGTTAGCCCGCAATTTGTAATTTATACGCAGCAACCTATTCGAAACCAAGCCGCACTGAGAGGAAGATTGTTCACGCGTCACTGGCGGAAATCTCTATAACTGTGACGACGAATGCGACAGCTGCGGGCTAAGTCGTAACGCGCCCAGTACGCGTGGCTTAAGTGACACGTGAAGGGAGCCGTATATACAAGAATTATGACAAATTCAGAATAACGGACCTAAACATCAATTACACAGCAGAGCAGCGGGCGGCACTCATGTTAGAATTGAGTAGGATAGGAAGTGCAGGGGTGATCGAGTGCGCTCCATGGAAGATTCGTCCACGTGTGCACTCTAATTCCTTTAGGCTCACACGACTATACTGCCCCACAGAGCGAAACATTCATGGCGGTGGGCAACGTGCGATTGTGCACTTTGTGCAGCCACCTCTTAGACGTGAATTGGCAGAGTTCGCAGTTTTGCGCCAGTTTGACTATTTTTGAAAGGGCGCGGTGACAAAAAGAATCATGTTGTCTGCTTGGCTACTTTTTGCCAATACTGTTACGCTGGCATCAAAAGCTCATGCACGTTAAAACCTAGCGCCACCATAAAAAAATTCACAGCATATCCACGGAGTAAATGATGATTAGTGGGCAGTAGCTTCGTTCGCTCTAAGCTAAAGATCCGCTTCTCTTTTTGCGCGTTTCACTACCACATTTCGGACACCGTCTCCAACGCATCAGTCTGTCTGTTCGTCCGTCCGTTCTTCTGTCTGTCTATCTGTCTCTCTGTTTTCTGTCCGTCTGGGTAGATGGCTGAATGTCTGGCTGGGACCTTTAGATCGGGTGGTGGCTCACGCCATCAAGCCATAAAGTAAAGTAGTATCACTAAGTGTTAACTCACGTCTCAATTGTAGCCACCAATCCGTTAGCCCCCTCCTGGTTATTTCCACCCGTGTAAAGTCTGTTTTGCCTTGATAATTCCTAAACCGAATGCTTTGAAAAATTCTGCTTCCTTATCTCAGACTGTAGGGTGCAGCACCTTACAGAACATTATCAAATGATCAGCCGTTTCTTGCTTCTCTTCACACGCATTACATAACGTGTCTGTGCCTTCGTATTTGGCTCGGTACCTTTTCGTCCGCGATACTTCCATTCTAGCATCGAACAGCGGAGAACTACCCCGAGAGCTGTGATAGATTTTTTCTTTTGCAATTTTCTGCTTGAAAGTTTTTTAGGTCTCGAGTGATGATTTTGTAAGCATTCCAGTCGTCATTATGTCCCAATATGTTTCATTCACCTTCTTCTTTACCAATATTTCCTTTTTGGCTTGGTACCCTGCTGTTGTTCAAGTACTTGCCTGAAAATTTTCGAGTTCACTTCCTCCATATAGTATCAACATTCTTCCTGCACAAGTAGCTGAAAAGTTTCCATGCACAAGGCTTCTCTC
Source organism: Rhipicephalus annulatus (assembly GCA_013436015.1). NCBI lineage: Eukaryota > Metazoa > Arthropoda > Arachnida > Ixodida > Ixodidae > Rhipicephalus > Rhipicephalus annulatus. Next base: position 135,597 of record WOVY01002606.1, on the reverse strand, counting down.
CCAATTCTCTAAATCGCTTCTCCAATTCCATCTTGCTGCTAGCTACCCCGCACTCGAACGATGTCCATTCCACGTCACCCTGTACTCCATGATTTGGGGTATTCCCGTGTGCTCCCAAACCATGTGTACCTAAGCCACGTTCTTGAATTTCCAATCTTGCTTGAACCCATGATTTCATCCACAAGACCGCATTGCCGAACACCGAACCCCGGACCCTGATACCTTTTGAAATCCCTCTCGAAATTTCATACCTATGGTAGTTTCACAGCGCCCCATTTTTCATTAAAGCTGGATTTCTGTTACCCTTAGTCATCACGTATCTTTCGTTTGCCTTTAGGTACTCAGCGCAGTTGTTTATTCATATGTCAAAATAATTGTATTTATGCACTATTTGTAGTTCGACTTCCTGTATCTTATGCTCACTGCCTTTGTTATCATTAAAAATTATGATTGCCGATTTTTCTCTACTGAACTTCAAATTTATTCTATCTCCCTCATACCGCAATTGTCTATCAATGCCCGCAGATTTTCCTTGTAAGCATTTATTGTTACTATTCATCTGCATACGTCCGTGCTGCTAATGACTCTTCAAAGTGTTTTTCTTGCTTGGCAAAAAAGAGGCTGAAGCCGAGTCGACTCCCCTCTAATTTGGCTTCTAGTCCCTGTAAGACACAGCATAAATAACATAGGTGACAAAGGACACGCCTGTCGAAGCCAATGTTGTATCTCTATAGGCTGAGATACCTGTTCTTATAATTTATAACTACCAGGTTACTTTTAGAGAATCTCCTTCACAAGATTAGTTATTCCAAATTCAGCATCTAGTGTGTTCAGTATTTCCCACAAGTCTTCTTAGAATAACACTATCGTAAGCTTCCTTAATGTCTAGAAACGCCAGCCACAAGGGCATGCGTTTTTTTCCGCTATTTTAATAAATAACATCGATAATCACAGATTGTCCTCCAACCTCCTTCGTTTACTCAACCCATTTTGTAGTTCTCCTAGCCCCCCTCTTTCTCCACCCATGTCTGTTGTCTTTCCTTTACAATCTGCATCATCAGCCTACAAATTGCTAATGCCACTGGTATAAAATGTTATTTACTTAATTATTTATGATTTGTTTATTCATTTATTCATTTATTGATACTGCCACTACTTCAAGGGTTTTAGCGGGGTGAGATAGATAAAATGCATGAACAAAACTACATATTATTTATGTACAAGAAGAATGCGGTGGTAATAATAATATGGGTAATAATAATATTATTATCAATACCAAAAACAGACACATTCAACAAAGATAACTAATTCATGTTCAGTGACCCAGGAAAGCATTTACCGTAAGTGCAAATGAAACAAAGCAACGCGCAACGGAGATTCAAGTAGTCAGTTACTACAACAAAATAACTGATCATGTTTCAGTCATCAAAAAGAACGCTAAATAATAAGTTTCTTCGACGATGTTGTTGTGAAGGTTAGACCAATCTGTGACTGTTCTCATAAAAAACAACACTTCAAGTAGTCGTTATGAGAGGGGAAAGGAGTGATTGTTAGTTTGTGTCTTTGGCGCGTTTAATAACGGAATTCATTCCTTAGCGTTGACGTTGTAGCGCCCCTTGAATAACTGATATAAGAATTTCAAACGTGATGAGCAGTTTCTTTCGACTAAGGGCATTAGGTTAACTTGATCTTGCAGGTCACGTACTGAGCTGCATCAAAAATCTTTATAAATGAACCATATAGCTCACGTTGGACGTTTTTTAGCTTCAGAATATTACCTTTTGTATAGGGGTCCCATATAAAAGCAGCATAGTATAAAACAGGTAGGGCAATAGAATGGCATGCTAATTTTCTTACAGCAGGGGTAGCCAAGGTTAACGTTCTCTTAAAAAGAATAAGTTTCTATAAGCATTAGATGTAACAAAATGAATTTGTCTTTTCCACCTTCATTATTTGATATCCATAGCCCAAAATATTTGTATTCGAAAACTTCAGACAAACTCGCACTGTTCAAATTAAATGTAAAATAAGGGCGGTTTTTTCGAGCAATCAGCATGAAAACATACTTGTTGAAGTATACACACATCTGTCGTTGGTTACACCATGAAACAACATGCTGGATATCATTGTTTAAGAGTGCCTGGTCTGATTGATCTTTAACCTTTGTATAGTTAACACAGTCGTCCGCATACATTTATTTTCACAGAGATGTCTTTTATTACTTCTTTTCATATATCAGAAAAAAGAGTGGCGCTAGGACCAACCCCTGCTGGACACCTGATTGCACTGGTAGGTGGTTAGAATGATGGCTTTTTAGTGCAACAAACTGATGAGGATTGTTTAGGCACGATAAAAATCATTTACCCAGGCAGGAGTTTCCAAACAGACAACGTAATTTAAATAATAATTTACTGTATGATACTTTGCCAAAATCTTTCCAAAAGCTCATGAAAATGGCATTCATTTGTTTAGCATATTTTACTGACACAGAAAAGTTATGAATGGTTAGTACTAGTTGTGTGTTGGTTGAGTACTCTTTTCAAAATTCATGCAGGCATTCTGTGAAAAGTTTATTTGCATCTGAATATTTCACGATGTGTTTATTTACAGTGTGCTCTAATATTTTGGAGCGGCTAGACGTTAGAGATATAGGTCGTTAATTTTCTATACACTCTCTGGCATCGCTTTTACGAAGTGGTATTACTCTGGCTGTTCTCCAGCCATTCGCAAGTTTGCCGTTTTCAAATAAAAGCCAAAACACAATGCGCAAGTATTTTGCAATCCATTCAGCATATATTTTCAGAAAAGTGTTGGTTATATCGTCAGGGCCGGATCTTTTCTTTTAATTCAGTTTTAAAAGCATGTGTAAGATTCCCTGCTTACTTATTAACACAAATAAATGGCGGGTGAAGAGTTCTCTAATACAGGTAACACACCATCGTCCCAGGTAAAAACGAAGTAAAAATGCTCATTACATGAGTTAGCAATTGTTTATTCATCTCGAAAGTGAATACCTATACCTTCAAATACATCACATTGCTGATTTCTTGGTGACACTTCGCACGAAAATTTCTACAGACGCCGTGATCAATTTAGGTAGTGATTCTTCATAGTAAAGTTGCTTATCAGCAGATAGCTGGATGCGAAGCTTGGATGAAAGAGAGAGAAAGTTTTGTCTTTCACCTGGTGAAACACATTTTATCGTTTCCATTAGGTTTTTAACCTCTTTAGCTGCCTTTTCAATCTCAGTGTCTCTGGAGTAAGCCGAGAATTTTTTTCTTTACAATAGTTGGTACATACTTTTCAATGCAGTCGTATTGATGTACTTGAATTGATCCCACAAATCCCTAACATCTACAATGCCCTCTGAAAAAGAATCTATGTAAAAATAAAGCGTGTCTATGATGGAAGCATCATCAGCTTTGGAAAATTTCCGGAAACTGGCAGAGAGTTACAAGTGCCTGTCAAGTTCATATTATTTATTGTTAACACACAGCCTAGTGATGCTATATACCGGGAAATGCATAGTCCACTGATTCACTACCTAAGTTCTATCTTACAAAAAAAGATCCAGAATCGATTTGGAATCACCCTGTTTTCTGGTATATGTATCAACTAATTGTGTCAAGTTAAAAGAGAAGGCAATGTCAAGCTTGACTTCTTCTAAACTGTCGTTACCATTATTAGGTGACATCTTTGCCGAATTAACGTTTTACAGTTTAAAATCGCCCGAAATAATAATACCATCACTTTGTTTGATATGCTCGCTCATGTAGAGCTTTAAAGAATAAAAAAACGGCAACACCAGAGTAAGGAGGTCTGTACAGAGCAACTGTAATATATCTAACATTTTTATAGTAAGCCTTACGAAAAATGCATTCAATAGCTACTAAATCAGGTATGTTTACCAGCTTGATGATCTGCTTGAATATGATAGTAACACCACCGCCCCTGCCTCCCCTGTCCTTTCTAAACACGCCGTACCTGAGTGTAATGTACCCACTATCATATATTTCTTCAGTTAACCATGTTTCTGTCAGAATAACGATATCTGGGTTACATGATAAAAGAATTCGTTCCAACTCATGTTAGCTGTTTATATCAGCTTTGTCCCTCTGTCCTTTATAGATCATGCTTGTCCTGCTTAGTTTCATCAATTGAGACTTTCATCATCTGTTTTATATTCGTCGCTGTCTCTAATAGTGTTTGCTTTGTGTTTGGTCCTAGTTTCTTTATTAACCCAAATGGGATGCCATCCGGGCCTGTTAATGTGCTATTAGGAACCCTCTTCGCCGCCCTTTCTCACTCTCGTTGTCCCAGTGAAGCCACTGCGCTAATTGGTGAATCATCATTTGGTATGGTGCATGCACCACTTCCTTGGCGTCTAAATTTTTCTGTCATCATTGTTCTTATATATTTCATTGCCCTATACTCTTCTAGCCTAACCCTTTCAACTGTAGTTGTTAGCCTCTGTTCAATGCTTGTCTTATTAGTCAGTGAAACGAGATAGTTTCGAAACTTTGCAGCCGACTTTCGATTCTGTTTGTTTATGGTAACCATTCATTCGGCACCCTTTCTTCGGATATTTGCTCTGATCCGACTGGAAGCTTCTCTTCTGTAACTCAAAAAGTTGTCTCATTTTCTTTTGACGTCATCTTCCATTTCAATCGTCTTTTTAGTATACCTGTGCTTCCTGAAAGTTTCTTGGCGTCTTATTAGGGCACTTTCAACTTCCAGATACCACCACAGCTCTTGGGTTTATGTCTTCCTTTTCTGGTTGATTTGACTCGTACCTTAGCAAGCTCCAACTCAAATATTCAAGTTAGATTTGTGTACGTCTACTTAGTTTCCTCGGTGATTATTTTCTCTATCTCTTTAGTTGAAAATTCTATTTGCCTTTCTGAATAAGTATTACCATTTGGTTGCTCATAATGTCTGCTTCTCATTTTCATTTCTCTTCCAGAACTCAGCCTTACACGTTTAAGATCACTACCTAAGCTATTGGGCCCATATTCATCCTTGTTCATCACTCTTAGCCGATCATACATTCTATGTGACATCATTCGATGCAGCCTCGATGTGACGTCGTGTGCAGCCTTCCCATCTCCCAAGTTATCTGCCCTTTGCACTTCTCGGTACTGTCTGTCTGTCTTCCTCTAAACCAACTAGTGATCACCTCACGCAGTGCTACAGTGCAGCTTTATCTAGTGAAAACTGTGAGCAGTAAGAGGTGGCTTTAACGAAGGAGGAACTCAGCCACAGCGCAAGGAGCTTCAACTCTAAGAAGTATTCGCACTGACGACGGCGGCTTCCGCAGCGTAATCGCATTTCTTTACTGAGTAAACTGGAAGCAGTTGCGTGCGCCAATAACGCGTCCGGGCCCCAACAGTTTTCACAATACTAATCGAGCTCATATAGGTTAGGCTTTCCAGCCGCTATCCGCCTGACGCGCTAACGCTCTGAGCTGCTTATGTGGCGCCATCATAGGCCAACGTAGGGTGAAAAGTGAATTGGCGTTGCTCATAGCAGCCTGTGCGCCGCGAGATGCGCGCATTTTGCGCACGCGTGTCGCTCCGTTTGCAGTCATTTTTCACTTTGACTTATATATTTTCAGTGGCCACGTTACTGCCCTCGTCAGCCATGATGACGTTTTTTCTGCTGACGGTTATATTTTTTCTTTAGAAATAACAGCTTTGTTTTATCACTGTCTACACGGACGATGTACCACATGCGCTTCTTGAGTGCATTTTGCGTCTACGCTGATGTTTGCATGATGTGTTTACACTGAGAAACAGACACAACCAAAAAATATTTGCATGCGAAGAGCCCAGCCGGTCTTGTTTTTTCAGTGAGTCTAGCTGCAGACTGCACCTCGCGTTATCTGTTATGGGGCCGAATGAAATGAACGCTTTAAAAACCTTGCCAAGAGGTGTATTTATTTTTTTGTTTTATATTTATGAATACTGCTGTCTCAGTTTTGAGACATAGAAGAAGTGGGTACATGTTTTAGTACAAAGAAAGAACAAGAAGAAAGAAACCATAATATTGTACAAAGAAGATATGATATGCTTAAAAAACTTCACAAAAAATCTCTTACCAGGTGCGAATACAGAGATTGATAGAAACACAAAAACAGAACAACCGCTTATACCATGAGAAAACAGCTTAAACCTAGATATATTTACGTAGTTTCTCAACGAACCTTCATTAGTCAATGCGCGAAACGAATCACCCAAACTGTTCCAGAATTCTAGAGTGAATAGAAAAAATCAAAACTCAGAACAGTAAATGAGTGTCCTGAAAACAATAATGTTTATTCTATAGGTGTGCCTAGTAACACGTGCGTTAGCGAGTACGAAAGAAAAGAGCGCTTGAAAACCCAATGGAGTGTGGACGATCTTATGGAGCAAAATTAGGCATTCGTATTTGTGCCTATGCTCCAAAGTCTGAAATGACCAGATGTGCGCATGCAATGAAGGTCAAAAGCCGCGGCAAGAGAGACCGAAGATGAATCTGATAGCTTTTCTTCTATTGATGCTAGCTGTAATATGTCACACGCCAGGTAAGAGGACGACACATTGATTTGGTTATTATGTGGGGTTTAACTTCCCAAAACCACCATATGAATATAAGAGACGCCGTAGTGGAGGGCTCCGGATATTTCGACCACCTGTGGTTCTTTGACGTGCACACGAATCTGAGCACACGAGTCTACAGCATTTCAGGCTCCATCGGAAACGCAGCAGCCGCAGCCAGAATTAGATCCCGTGACCTGCGGGTCAGCAGACGAGTACCTTATCCACTAGACCACCGTGGTGGGGCAAGAAGACTATACAGTTGAACCGTGTTCTAGAATCAGACTGATAAATGGTTTGTAGGAAGTCAACTTACATTTTAACGTTGCATTTTGAAAGTTCGCTCTATTCAATGAAGTTTTAAAAGCGCTTTGCAGAGATATGGTTGATATGGGCATGCTATTTGAGGTTATGTCAAAAAATGTCACGAAGATAATTGAACTCACAAATTTGGGACAAGTAACTACCACTAGTAATATAAGAGCAATTCAGCAGCTTATTTTTTTACCGAAAATCTTAGCAACTGTTCTGGTAAAACTTATTTTTACTTTCCACACTCGCAGAACATGGATAATACCTTCTTGAATTCTTATTCATCACTAGCATCAGAACTAACGCGGTTATAGACACAATCATCTGCTTACAGGCGCGATATAAAGTTCGTGTTATTAGGAATGAATTCTGTGAAATCTTGGTTTGGATGACCTTTATTAGGCCCGAGGAATGAACAGCCGACAGCTACTTAGAATGAATCAAGATGATGATGCTACGCGACAACGATGAGGATGCTTGAGAAACACATGATAATGATGATAATGTACAGGTGAAGAGCATGCGTATACTAAATGCCCACACCGATTCTCCCCACGTGAAAGTGGCCAGCCTGTCCTCGGCAAGTCAAGGGGACAAAGAACGTCGTATAAAGGGCGTCATACGGGAGACATGGATGACCTCTGTAGTTCAGTAACGGCGATCTGCCGGGGCTACAAGTGGCGTCACACGATAATTCACTGGTGAAGTCTCTTCAAGAACTGTGTACGGCTCGATAAACCGTGGCTGAAATTTGTCACACAAACCAAGTGTGCAAATAGGCGTCAAAAGGAGTACTTCGTCATCAGGTTGGAAAAATACAGCACGATCCGATTCATCATAGACGAGCTTTCTGTCTCGCTGTTGGGCGTCAGTGTTTACACGAGCACGTTGGCGGCACTGTGTGAGTCGTAAAACGTACACCTCTGTAGAGGATGGAGATGAATCTGCTTGGCAGGTCAAGAAATGACGTCCAAGAAAAAAGTAGGGGAGCGTCCGTAAACCACATAAAATGGTGAGCAGCCGGTCGTCCGCTGAATGGCTGTATTGTAGGCGAAAGTGACGAATGGTAGAACTACGTCCCAGTTCTTGTGGTCTGTTTGAATATAGGCGGCGATCATGTCAGCAAGAGGGCTGTGGAATTGCTCAGTGATGCCGTTAGTCTGGGGATGATAACTAGAGACAGTCTTGTGAGTTGTGCCGGAGGCGTGAAGAAGTTCGTTTACTAGTTGTGAAAGGAAGGCCCTTCCACCGTCACTGAGCAATAAACGTGGAGCACCATTACGCAGTATAATGGCTCGGACACTCTAACGCAAAATTACCCGAAAAAGAAGTAACGGAGCTCAATAGGCGCGCGCGATGAACGGATAGACCGTTGAGGAGAGACCACAAAGGGAAGCATGCAGCGCGAAACCACTTAGTCTCCAAAGGGATGAACCGCCCGAGGATCGCAGGCAGCGCGAAAACCGTCGCCAGGGTGACTACCTCTTCTCCTCCACCGAATACATGTCCTTCTCCTCCTCTGCTGGCTCAGTCTTTCCCTATATTTTGTCGGCGGCGGTTCGCGGTGCGTCAAGCTCGGAGTGCTCGACTACGGCCGTCTGGATTCGACGATCTAAGAATTACGACGTGGTGCTTGTGTGTATGTTTGGATGAGCGGGGGCTGCTGCTTTTGCGTTTCGCTGCACCCATGAAGTCTGGAGCAAGCCTCAGCACGTCACCACGCCACGCTGTATATATCTGGCTTCAAGACAGTCACTTCCAACATACGACAGCAACAGTTGGGGAGGCCAATATGGCGGCCGAGAAGTCAACAGGCCTATCGGATATATACTTCAGTCCGACTCAGGGCAGAAAACAGCGCTGGATTCTAAGGCAAGTTGATTGATATGTGGGCTTTAACGTCCCAAAACCACTATATGATTATGAGAGACACCGTAGTGGAGGGCTCCGGAAATTTTGACCACCTGGGGTTCTTTAACGTGCACCCAAATCTGAGCACACGGGCCTACAATATTTCCGCCTCCATCGGAAATGCAGCCGCCGCAGCCGGGATTCGAACACGTGACCTGCGGGTCAGCAGCCGAGTACCTTAACCACTAGACCACCGCGGCTTTTTTTCTAAGGCAAGTAGGTTATCATTCTTTATTCTACTCTACTTGTCTCGTGTGTGATACGGATCGTGCTTGCCGGCAACGGGCTCGGTCGTGTTGTATATCGCACGCACGAAATGCATCGCGAAGGTCAGCTTCGGCGTCTGCAGTTCGCCTGTGCTTTGCGACCGCTAGGAAATGGGCCGCCATTGCCGTCGGCCTCCCGTACGCTCACTCATTGAGTGCTCGCCTGTCATCGCCGCCGCGATGAGCTCCGGGCTGAGGATCTTGGTCTGAGAGCTCGTCGCTGTGTTGGCAGTCATCGAAAACACGTTGCGGGTTCTCGTAAAGTGAATTCGAGCACGAAAACTTGATACGATCACTCACACACGCACACACCCATGCATCAAACACACACAGCGTGCAGCGTGAAACCGTGCATCAAACACACAGCGCGTGTGTTTGATGCATGGGTGTGTGCGTGTGTGAGTGATCGTGTCAAGTATTCGTGCTCGAATTATCTTTTCGAAATGCTCTCCCAACTAGCCCAACAACAAGTTATTTTCTCGTAAAGAGCTTGGTTGTAGTATGTCGCGCACTGTAAGTGCACCAGGACGGGCTGGCGGTGCTTGCGCTAGCGTCGCAACTCACTGAAAACTGGTCGCCACTACAGTCGGTCGCAAGCAGCTCTGCAAGGTGTTCTGTGGCTCGGCGCCATCCGCTGGCCGCGGCGGTGGACTCGCGTTTGCGCGCTGCACTCGCTCGAGTTTGTGGAAAAGGGCCGCATTACCGTCGATTTCTTCGACGCTACCTGCAAACCAGCTCAGGTCGGCGCTGTTCGTGGTGGCGGCGAAGCGTACGCTCGCTTTCCTGTTCGAAGTTCGCTGGGGGCAGACACTCCACGTGCAACGCCGTGTTTGGTCTCGCGTTCGCTTGCTCGTGCTGAACGACGTCGCTCGCTTAGGACTCGCTGACTTGTTAGCGGTACTGAGGTTCGCGGAGTTGTGGCTGCAGCCGCCGCTCCTAAGCTGTTGCGCTACGGGGATCGAAATGAGTCTTTGACGATGTGTGACATCACGGTGAAATTACTAGCATATCATATTTCACGCATGTTTTTATTTCACCTAGCACGTATTTCTCATATGCATTCGTATTCACCCTCTGTCACGTGTGACTCACAATTCTACAAACTTATTGTGCAGCCGTGAGCACACAGCGTGCTGAAGACTGTGTGCGCTGGCGTCGGCGATGCCTGTCATCCATCTCTTTTGTCAAAGCAGCTTCAGAAGAATTGTGCGAGATGTGAAGGTAAAGTTATTTGTGCTTCATATTTCAACGCTTGCTTTTATATTAACGTGCACGTACTTGTCATATGCGTGCATCTTCATCTTCTGTCACGTGTGTCTATCTATCTTTACTGTATTATTGTACGTGCAGCCGTGAGAACACAACAGGCTGAAGGCTGCGTGCGCTGGCGTCTGCAATGCCTGTCATCTATCGCTTCTGTCGCAGGAGCTCCCCAAGGAGTGAACAAGATATGACAACGAGACTGGACTTGTACACTTCACCATGAATTCGCCTAAAAGAATGGAGAAACTTCATGTCTATGTAGAAAAATAAAAGATTTCGATGTCTCACTTTTGTCTTTCATTGTTGCCGTGACTGCGAAAGCAGTTACGCATAAGTGGCTAACAACTTTATCACGTATTCTTTTCTGCACAATTTGTTGCTCACTGCGCAGAAAAACAGGTGAAAAAAGTATTAGGCCTAGCGGAAAATAAAGAAAAAACAATGTTTGAACTGGGGACAAAAAGTTCATCCGATTGGAGTATTTGAGTGGATTAACCATTTGTCCGGCAAGGTGCAACTGTGAGGACTAATGGTTTCCCAGTAAGGTGTAAATGTAGAGATTAACATTTGCTCTATAAAATGCAAACGTGGGGACTAAATGTTAGTCTTATGAGGTGAATTGTGAGACTAACAGTTATTTACTAAGGTGTAAGTGTGAGGACTAAATGTTAGTTTCTTGAGGTCATCTGTGGGGAATAACTGTTAGACCTGGTGCCGTTAGCCCTTAAAGGTATTAATGGTTGTGGCAGCCACATTATTCTCCAAAAGGACGAACCACATACCCTTTTCACACCCTTTTGCCTTAGAGTGGAGGATGAAAGCGGCAATTTCAGAAGCTGAACCAGTAGTGACGGATGCCGTCTCGCCGTAGCGCATCAACTGCTCAACGGTTCATACTATCCACCGGTTTTCAGCAGCACTGACTGAAAAGAGGCCATAAAGATTGACGCCTGTCACTTCAAATGGTGTGGCTGGGCCGGAAGATGCTGTACTGTACCGGCTGGAGCAGATGTTGGTAGTTGTCTACACCGGAAGGTAGTCCAGGACCCGACGTACCGAGGTACACTAGTGGTAATACCTGGCCAATAAAACCGACTTCGAAGGCGATCGTAGGTTTTATGGTAACCGAGGTGACCGGCAGTCGGATGGTCATGAAATGCTCTAAGGACTTCAGACCGAAGCGATCGGGGTATAGAACGGGCACCCAGCGCTGACCATCAGGATGGTATTTTGCGGTACAGCCCGGAGTGGTAGAGCTTAAATTGCGAGAGTTGGCGAGGGAGCCTTGCATTAGGTGGATGGGAACTGCCAGTGAGGTAGCCTATAATACGTCGACAGTATGGGTTAGCCAGCTGTCGAGAAGGGAAATCGTGGGGTCGTCCGAAAGCAGCTGGTTCATCGAGGTGAGAGGAAAACCGCCGTAGACGTGGACTCCGAGGTGGTGTTGTGCAAAGTGATTGCGGAAACCGCGAGTGAAGCCGCTGGTAGTGGGCAGCGAGAAAGAGCGTCGGCGTCACTATGCTTTTTGCCACAGTTGTATACAATGCTAAATCATATTCTTGGAGGCGTAAAATTCAGCGGCCAAGGCGTCCCGACAGGTTCTTGAGTGTCGAAAGCCAACAAAAAGCGTGGTGGTCGGTCACAATAATGAGATGGTGGCCATGCAGATATGGTCTAAATTTCTGCACTGACAAACAATGGCGAGGCACTCTGGCTCAGGGATCGTGCAGTTGCTCACGGCTGCAGAGAGGACGCGGCTGGTGTATGCAACGACTCGCTTCCGTGAAGAGTTGTCGCGTTGCAGGAGCACGGCTCTCAAACCGCTGCCGCAAGCGTCTGTGTGCAGGAAGGTCGGTGCATCATAGTGAAAATTAGAAAGTACAGGGTCGGTCGTGAGGGCACTCTTAAACCTGTCGAAAGCCGATTCACAATCCTGAGACCACTGAAAGTTTGGCATACCGGAAGCAAGTAGCTCATGGAGTGGTAAGGCTATGAAGGCAAAGTTTTGTATGAATCACCCAAAGTAAGAGGCGAGACCAAGGAAACTGCTCAAATCTTTCGGTTTGTCAGGGCGAGGGAAGTGAAGCACTGCAGCAGTTTTATCAGAGTCTGGACGAATTCCGCCCTTGCTCACAACATGACCGAGGACCTTGATAGATTTGCTGGCGAAATGGAACTTCTTGGTGTTAATTTGAAGACCCGCGCCCGCAAGACAAGTCAGGACCTCGTCCAAGCGTTGCAGGTGTTGAGGAAACGTCGATGAGAAGACAACAATGTCATCAAGGTAACATTGCCAAGCCTTTTATTTCAGGCCACGCAGCACGGTGTCAATCATGCGCTTAAAAGTTGCGGGCGCATAGCATAGACCAAACGGCATAACATTGACTTCATATAGGCCGTCCGGGGTTGCAAACGCTGTTTTTTTTATAATCTTCGTGCATGAGGATTCGCCGATAGCGGGAACGTGAGTCGAGGCTCGAAAAGTATTCAGCACCCTGTATGGAATCGAGGGCGTCATCGATGCGTGGCATGGGGTATACGTCCTTCCTAGTGATCTTATTGAGGGCTTGGTAATCGACGCAAAATTGTTCGAAACCGTCTTTTTTACGCACCAGAACGATGGGAGATGACCAAGGACTGATTGAGGGTCGGATTATCTCCCGCTGCAGCATATCGTCTACGTTTTCCTCAATGATTTTTTGTTCGGCTAGAGAGACGCAGTACGGACGCCAGTGCACAATGGATGTTCCGTCGGTCTGAATGCGATGTGCTGTAGCGGTTGTCAGGCCCAGGGTGGATGAATGAACGTCAAAAGAGTTTGCATGCTTTTCCAAGAAATCAAGCAGCTGCTGCTTCTGTGAGTCTGTCAAGTCTTTGTAGATGGGTGCTGTAAAGGCCGAGGAAGCAGCATAATCTGAAGGATGGCCTTTAGAAGAGACAGGGGTAAGAGGCGCAACGCACACAGGCTTCAGATCGGCAACGCAGGCGACAGTAGTGCCCCGCGGCAGTAAAATTTAACTGGTGTGGTGTTGGAAGCAGCGAGGACAGTTTATCCATTGTGGAAGAGAGTCACTCCTGATGGGAGAGCTATGCCTTTAATAAGGCAATGGGCTGACGGAGTGACCACAATGTCACCAGAGTCGACGTCGTTGGACAAAACTGTGACTAATTGATGTTCATGCGGTGGTAACTCAATGTCTACTGCAGCGATGAGTCGGAGTGGCCTGTAGGTTTTGTCGATGAACAAATGGTCCATGTCAGTAAGATAGACGACACGTTGTGCACAAAAAAAGCCGCGGAACAATAGGAAAGAAAGTTCATGCCTAAAATGAGTTCGTGGGAGCGCGGGGATAGCACATCAAATTCTATATGATGAAGAATTTTGTCGACTAACACACGGGCAGTACAGAGAGCGGAAGGGCGAATCATTGTTCCCTAGGCGCTAACCAGTGTTGGTTCATCATAAGGTGTCGTGACTTTTCGAAGACGGGCACACAAATCAGCACAAATAACAGAAAAGGCAGCCCCAATGTCCACCAAAGCATCAATTCGCACTTCCTCAACTGTGACCACAATCACATTGTAAGGGCGCGCTGGAGGAATTGGAGTCCTAAGTTCGAATGCAGTTTTTCCTCCAAAAACTGCATCGCTTAGTTTTCCGGACGCCGATCAGAAGCGACGGAAAGAGCCTGAAGAGGAGAAGAGGAACGAAGGGAAGGCGACGGTGAACGGCGTCGGGTTGATCGATGACTACTGCGCAGTTCACCCGATGCTGGCAGACATGGAGACCGACGCGGCGGTGACGAATAACGGCGGCCCTGGTACAAGGCTCCTGTGGTATAGTCCCGTTCCCGTATGTCGTACCCTCGACACTCATCTTGCTTGTGCTTGCGGCAAAAGCGTGAAATGTGACAACGATAGCCGCAATAATAGCACATAGGGCGAGTCGATCAATAAAGAGGGTAGTGGCTTGCGCTAACTGCACTGGGAGAGATAGCAGTGACAGGGACAGATGACGGCTCAGGCGGTGCATATGGAAAGCTTGTGGGAAAGCTTGTGGGAGGTGCAGCAGCAACCGACGCGTACGTTTGTAGCGAGGACGTCGAGCTGACGGTGCCTGATGGCGAGACGGCGGCACGCGGGAACAATTGGAGAGTACCAGTGACAGTTGGCTGCAGGTGGGCCATGTGGGTCATGGACGTGAGCTCCTCCCTGATGACACCCCGCAATGACGTTGAAGAAGACTGAATGGGTGTCACACATGTCCCGTTTATTAGGGAGGCGATCGCCGGGCTAATTCCAAGAGCCGAAGTATCGGCCCCCCGAACCGCACCACGAAAGCGTGGACAATATAGAAGTGGTCCTTTTTGGTGCGCCAGCGGACGCCGGCTGTGGCCCAAAGAACAAGTCAGAGCCGAGAGTTGATAAACAAAACAAATATTATATTCTCAAAAATGGCAGATCGAAAACAATACACAAGAATGCACACTCCACAATAGTTACATACAATACGTCACCAATCAGACAACGCACTACACAGTACAATCAGCCACACTCAAAACAACGGACACAGACAACAATACGCACTACAATGCAGTCGCATGCATTGAACAACCAAGACACTTAAGGACTAAAGAGATAGAAAACCTATTCAGTCCAAAGTCCTTGGAACAAAAGTCTGAATGATACTCTTCCGAGAATCACTCACTCAAAGTCCAGTGTTGTTGTCGTTCCGCAGCCCTCGAAGTTTCTCTTCCAGGAAACCTCCCGTCTTCAATTGGCCACTCTTCAAACTTCAACTTCTTCGCCGGAACACGTCGGCTTCACACACGCAGCGGTTGCCACGCGTCCTCGCTCAATAGCGGTAAACACACGCTCTTGCCTGTAGCTCGAGCCTTCACCATCAGGTGTAAATCCTCTTCATCTCCGGCTTCGTCCCTACGGACCAACACCTTCGCCGACTACACGGTGGAATACCTACGCGCTCTGGCGCTCACTTCCGTCTCCTCCTGCTTTATCGTCTCGGCCTCTCGATTAAATACCTTCCGCGCCACCTTCCAGAACGTTCTCCTCATTTCGTCGGCGCGACGCGCAGCGAAGGCTGGGAAGAGGGCGAGACGGTTGGAATGCCCTCTCCGGCCGGTGAGTCAACTCGGTCTGACCACGCCTCCTTCGTTCTAGAAAAATCACGGCCTTGCTGGGCCGCCGATGTGGGGTGAGGAGGTTCGTCTGCGAAGCCGTGCTTCTGCGGGGAGAGCGCGTGCCCGGGAGCCTTGGATGTTTGCTTTCTTTTTTTTTCTTTTTACCTCGCGGCGTTTCTCCCGCCCGTTGTCGCAAGGATTTGGCGGCGCGCTCTTTTTTAGCGCTCGTTCTGTGACAATGGGTACACTGAAGGTAGTGTGAATCCCATTGATTCTAATTCTTCGCGTATTATCACCCTTATCGTGCCTCGTAGGTTTGAATCCACCGTAATACGGGCCGCGTCACTGTCCGGCTGTAAGCGCATAGACTCAAGTTCCTCGAGGCCTTGACAGGTTGTCGCAACATCACTAACGGTAGCCGGATTCTGGATTGGAAGGCCATTGAATGCGACGGGTGCAATCCCCTTAAGAAGCTGGCGTGCCTTGTGTGACTCTGTCATTGGTGTGTCAACCCGGCGGCAAAGTGTAAGAACATCCTTGATGTAGGCAGTGCATGACTCTCTGATGTGCTGTTTCCGAGTCGCGAGAGCTTTCTTTGCGAGAGACGAACGAACAGCTGGTGTGCCAAAGACATGGCGAAGCTGATCTTTGGAGGCTGACCAGTCGGGGATGTGGATGAAGTGGTTGAAGAACCACATCTTGGTGACACCCGTGATGTAGAATGAAACGTGAGTGAGTTCGTAGGTGTTATCCCACCGGTTGGCAGCAGCGACATGTTCGAATTTGTCCAGCCATTCCTCCACATCTTCCCCGCGTATACCAGCGAAGGGATGGGGCTCATGCTGGAGGCTGTTGATGACGTGAGAAGGCGCGGCACGCGGTGGTGGAGTAGGAACGACTGCTGCACCGACCTCATATTGGTGCGACATATTTCCGGACACCTGGCCCAAGTAGCGACCAGAACGTAGCTCCAGGGGGGTAGAGTGGTCGAAAGGACGATGGGGGATCTAACACCACCTCCATCACGTATGAAGTCTTGGTTTGGAAGACCTTTATTAGGCCCAAGGATCCGACAGCCGACAACTACGATGAATGAATCAAGATGATGCTACGCGACAACAATGAGGATGCATGACCAACACATAATAATGCTGATAATGTACAAGTGAAGAGGATGGGTATACTAAATGCCGACAATACTACGCCATTGATGAAAATGACAAATAAAACAGGTCCCAGGACTGAACTCTGTGACACTGCAGATGTCACTGTTACCGATGAAGAATGCGTGTGGATAAAAGTAACGATTGGAGATTGCACGTTTCAATAGCTTGTATTTGCAGTCTATTATTTAGGACTTGTTTATACTGCTAGAAGTTTACATAGCAGATTTTCATGACAAACCTCGTCAAAAGCTGTCAGTTCTCCATGAAAACGACGTCTATCTGATCGCAACTATTGAGTGCAGAAGCTTTGCCGTGAGTAAGCTCTATGGGTAACGTGATGGTGGAGAAACCAGAACGAAAGCAGTGCTGGCTTTGTCAGAAGAGATTGTGGAAAGTTAATTACTGTACACTATTTGTGAATAGTGTGTTCTAGTACTTTACTGCAAGTCTAAATAAGAGATATTGGTTTATAATTTACTACAAGCTGCTTAAAACCAGATTGATATTGCCACATTCCTTTCTAACGTTTTTTATTACCCCGTATCGCAGTACACAATTCTAAGCGCAAACCGCGCCTACACTGTTTGAGACGCTTCGGGGCGACAGTACATTATTTTGTTTAGATCCTACCCACTTCTTGAACAGCAGTTTATTCTGGAACCTACGTCGCCGCTAGCGATAATGCTAGAATGTTCGATGGCAAGTGTATGAATGCCGGCACGCTTCGCCGTTTGTCAGTTGATTGACAGCCGACGCTCCTTTCGTTGCCATCAGTGGAAGTCTGCTACTTAACCCAAGTTTCCATTTACCGGGCCCAGGTTCACATAAATAAACAGTTTCATCTGACCATCTGGTCTCCTGCCTTCAGCCACGTCTAGACGCCGTGACATCTGGTGAGGTGCTTTCCGATCTATGTACCACGCGCCCCCCCTCCAACCACTAGCAAAGTCTACGTCGAGGAGAAGACACCGACGCCAACTACGACCAGCGAGTTAGCCGTTAGCAACAAGGTCTACCACCGGAGTATGGGCCTTTACCCGACTAGCCTTGCACGATGACCACCACGACGATTGCAGCAACGATGACAAGCCGATGCGCCACCACCATAGACCAAACGGCATAACCTGTGATGCAGCCACCCTGAGGGCCACCGACTTTCCATGGACCACGTATTGAAGACCTAGAGACCTTGCTGGAGACAAACTACCATGTCGCCGTCTTGAACTACTAGGACCACGAAGAAAAACTACGCCGCGTATACTTCTACCCAGAAGGCGCTGCGAAGACGTGGTTCGAGAACCGGGAATCGACACTACAATTCTGGGATATCTTTAGGATGGCGTTCTTGGGTGTCTTTACAAGCGTCGTCCACAGGGCCCACCACCTTGGTCCAGGCACAAGTGCAGCTTCCTTATTAGAACCTGACTATCTTCGTGGAAGAGATGACTTGGTTGTTTCATCCCGCCAACTTCAACATGGCTGAGGAGACGTTCCGATTTCTGATACAAGGGGTCGAGAGCTGTTGGCGGGACTTGTTCGGAACCAGCCCAGAATGGTCAATAATTTTCTGATGGAGGCCACTACTCCAAAAAGGCGCTTGAAATGCGAACAACGCCGTAACCTGCCGTGCATCATTCAACTGCGCCGAAGTCTTCAGTACCAACTACCTGCGCGAGATCATTCGAGTGATCGTGTGGAAGGAGCTGCACAACCTGCTACCTTCGCTACAGCCTCAAGCTAATTCAATCGCCGACATCGCCCAAGAAGTTCGCCAGTCGCTTGGAATCTCCGAAGCACCGCAGCCTGAACGGCAAGCTATAAAATACGCCGCTACGGCTCGCCGCAACGCTCCTCTACACCCGCGTCAGGAGACTGCCCCACCGCAGTGCTACCGCCAGACACCGCCTTCACCACTACCGATGCCATACGACCCACCTGCCGGCCAACGCTATGATTCTAGGAAGAGTGACATCTGGCGCGCCCCTGACCACCCACTGTGCTACTACTGCGGTGAGGCCGGCCCACATACTAACGCTGCCAAGTACCGCCAGATGAGACTTACTGAAGCAGAATCGCGAGTTGGGCGAGTTGTTGGATGTTCATCGTAGCATATTTTACAGCGCTACGGCTTAGAAACTGACAGATTTTTCATTACATTCAATAACAAGTGCATAAGTCTTCCATTTATAACTCTTCAAGGTGAAGAATATAAATTCCTGTTAGACAAGACATGAAGCGTGTTGTGCTGTAACCCATGTACCCATGCACAAAGTCTTGATGACTCATTGTCTCCTCTATATGTCCTTTCTTTTTTAAAATTAATTTCAGTTGAGAGTTCAGCACTGTGTAAATATTCCAATATGAGATGGGGCTACGTGGTTTCTCTATCGACGCGCTGCGTCCACAGTGGGGCGAAAGAGCACGTGACATCGCCGACTATCTCACCGGAGCTCAGCGGACAAACAAAGGATCTCTCGTTCACCATCACCCGGCTGTTACATATCAACGCACCGCCGGCCGTACGATCACCCACACCAAGAACCAGGCACAACATGAACGTTGCCCTGATGTAAAAAATTCGGGGCCAGACTATGACTTCATGACGGAACGTCGAAGCAACGGTACAAACCATCGTAGCCGAGATCCGACGCCGTGATCTAACTGCAACGCGAGGAGACGAACTAGTGACCGCGACGTACTCATCAACGGCCACAGCGTCACAGCTTTTGTCGGCACCGCAGCCGATTATTCCATCATCATTGGGACGTTCGCCACGAAATTGAAGAAAGTTAGGACCACTTGGGAAGGCCTTGAATTCCCTACAGCCAGAGGTCACCTATTAGCAGTATCTAAAATC
Source organism: Rhipicephalus annulatus (assembly GCA_013436015.1). NCBI lineage: Eukaryota > Metazoa > Arthropoda > Arachnida > Ixodida > Ixodidae > Rhipicephalus > Rhipicephalus annulatus. The sequence goes on along the minus strand of WOVY01002606.1, from coordinate 116,106 downwards.
TGCGCAGCCAGAGTTACCAATAACAGCCAAATCCATCCCGCAAGCTTCGTTGTACTGCAGCATTGCTCGAGAGATGTCTTTCTTGGAAGGGACTTCCCGAGCCTCCAAGAAGCGGTCATTGACCTAAGAACAAAGTCGTTAACCCTATTCACAGAAAACGCACTACCGCCACGTACGCCATCAGGAGCCATGCCCTGACTGTGGTGGAAGAAGAAGTCACCATCTTCCCTCGTGCAAGAGCTATCATTTTCGTCGGCACTCCAAAACATGAAGACATCGAAAGGCGTCGTTTAAGGCAATGAGCACCTATTGGTCAACCGCGATATTTCTGCGGCAAGATAAATTACTGAGCTGCGGGGAGTAAAAGCAACAGTTATGCTCATATTTTTAGTAACGAGTACAAACACGTGAACAAAAGTACAACAGTTGCCCACATAGACTAAATTATAGAAGCCACCAATGCTTTCGTCCTCATCGATTCTGCAGAAACTACTCCGTGGAACGAAGCTCCTCACCCAGCTTTTCACGTCAATCCAAGCCTTTCGAAGCATAAGCAAGAGCAGCTCATTGCCTGCTCATGCAATTTAAGGACTGCTTTCCGTTGTCGACGAAAATTACCAGACAGCAGTCGCGAAACATTGCATAATAACTGAGAAAAACGCCATACCACTACGACAGAGCCTCTACTGAGTTTCGACGCGAGAATGCGAGATTGTAGGAAGACAAGTCGACAAAAGGGTATACGCGATGACATCATCCAATCGTCTAAGAGTTCTTGGGCATCACCCGTGGTGTTAGTGAAGAAAACAGGTGGAATCCTGCGTTTCTGTGTTGATTATCACCGCCTAAACCAAATGACAAAAAATATATTTATCCCCTCCCACGAATAGACGACGCCGTGGGTCGACTCCACAATACGAAGTACTCTTCGTCGATAGGTCTCAAGACTGGCTATCGGCAAATTGAAGTGGACAGTAGAGACCAAGAAAAGACGGCGTTTATAACACCAGACGGTCTTTTCAAGTTCAAATTCACAGCCTTCGGTCTTAGCTCGACACCTGCGACCTTTCAAAGCATTATGAACACAGTGCTATCAGGATTTAATTGGCCGACTTGTCTCGTTTAATTAGAAGACGTCATGTTTTTTTCGATCTTCAACGAGCATCATCGGCGTCTTTAAGCTCTACATCAAGCCACTAGACTTCCGGATTCACCCTAAAGCCAGAAAAGTGCCGCTTCGCATACGAGGAGCTTTTGTTTTTGGGCCATGTGATAAGCAAGTTTGCAGTACGACCTGATCCACAGAACACAGCCGCCATCGCTGCGTTTACGGCCACCGCCAACACGAAGGCTCCTTGTCGATTTCTCGGCCTGGGCACCTATTACAGGTGGTTCGTCAGAAACGTTGCCCACATCGCCAAGCCACTCACTAACATTACGAGGATTGACGTCGAGTTCACGTGGACAAAGCCACAGGAAGAAGCATTTGGGGAACTCAATTGACACCTGCAGAGGCCTCCGACACTCGTGCATTTCGACGAAAACACCGAAAGAGAAGTGCAGAATAACGCCAGCAGCGCAGTTCTCCGCGCCGTCATTGTGCAGAAGACTGACGGACTGGAAAGGGTTATTAGTTACGCTAGCCGGTTGCTATTCAAGGCAGAAAATAATAATTCCACAACAGAAAAGGAATGCTTTGCCATAATCTGGGCGACATCAAAGTTTCATCCTTACCTTTACGGCAGGCTTTTCAAAGTTGCGAGTGACCACCACGCCTTGTGTTGGCTAGCGAACTTGAAAGATCCTTCGGGCCACCTTGCACGATTGAGCCTGAGATTTTAAAAATAGGACATCACCGTGACATACAAATCCGACAGAAAACACTCCGACACCGACTGCCTTTCATGAGACTCTGTTGACCCACCACTACCCGAACACCTCAATGACGACTGCTTCTTCGGCACGATAACTGTCGACGACTTCGTGGAACGACAGCAGGCTGACCCGGAACTTAGGAGCCCAATAAAATACCTTGAGGACAGAACCTCGGTTGTTCCGAAGGTATTCAAAAGGGCACTTACGTCGTTTTCGCCGTGAAACGACCTTCTCCAAAAGAACTCAACCCTTCGAGCAAAGTACCTTCTTGTGGTGCCCTCAGCTTTGCGACCAGAACATTTCCAGTCCCTGAACAATGATCCAGTAGCACGAAACCTTGGTGTGTCCCGCATGCTCGCGAGGATATAAGAAAGGTACCACTGGCCACGCCTCATCGCTGACGTCGCTCATTACGTGAGGACATGCCGAGACTGTCAGCGAAGCAAAACGCCACCGACAAGGCCAGCAGGCTTTCCTAAGTCGATCAAAGCACCTCGCCGATTGTTCCAACAAATCAGGATCGACCTACTGGGGTTGTTTTCTACGTCGAGTTTGGAAAACAAATGAATCGTCGTAGCTACAGACTACCTCGCCTAATACGCCAAAATAAAGACCCTACCCAAGGTAGTGCCGAAGAGGTAGCCAAGTTCAATGTTGAGAACATCATTTTTTGTCATGGCGCCACAGAATTTGTCGTCACCGATAGAGGAACGGCCTTTACCGCTGATTTCCCTCCCATGATCTTGAAACCTAGCCAGACAAGCCACCACCGCACCACCGCCTAACACCCACAGACAAATGATCTCACCACGCGGCTAAACAAGACAATCGCCGACATGCTGGCCATGTATGATGACGTCAAACACAAAACGTGCGGCCTAATCCTTCCGTACGTGACCTTCGTATACAACAAGCCCGTGCAGAAGACGATGCAGATGCCACCCGCATAAGTTCGCCTGCGGAAGAAACCCGGCAACAACGCTTGACGCAATGCTGCCTGATGTATCGCTGATGAAGAAAACCTCCACGTCCCCCTATATCTTAAGCGCACCGAAGAAGCTCCTCAACTCGCCTGCCTGCGCATCACGAATCAGCAGATGCCCGGCCGCCGTCATTACAATCTTCGGTGACGCTTCGTGGAATACAAGCCAGGTGAACGTGTTTGGGTATGGACGCCGATATGGACTCAGCAAAAAGCTTCTGCGATGGCACTTCGAAGTGACTTTGAAAGGAGGCAAAATGAAGAAATAAGCGCAGTTCCGTTACTGCCTCTCTCAATGAAGGCACCTCCACAGTTCAGCGCAGGGAAGGGGAGAATGGGAATTAAACAGGCAGAAGATAGGGGGAAGAGAAGGGTAGTGAAAAAGCATTCGATCGATCACATCACGCACGCGCGTAAGAAACCAAACGCAGCACACGCAACCCACCGAAAGACCGTCCATAAGCTGGAGGTGAAACAATTGCTCCGCGAAGGGGAAAAAACACCTACTGGACCAGTGGAAAGAAGGTGGGGCGCTCCCTTTGTTGAAGAGAAGGGAAGAGAGTGACTTCTCAGTCGGCGCGGAGAATAGGAAAAAAAGGCCGTGAGGCAGCTTGGAGCGGTGAACGTAAACAAAGTCACGTGGGACTCCAAGGAGGATGCGGCGTGGCGCGACGTCAACTAACTTCGACACGTGTGTAACGGGACTCTTTAAAGGCGCGTGAAAAGGTCGGCATCGTAGAAAAAGTTCAGCAGGGTTCAAAAGCCCTAAGGAACGTTATACAATTCGCGCGGGGAAACCGTAGGTGGTCTAAACTCACGTGTGGCAGTCCCAATCGGCCGTATGCATCGAAGAGCCGCCGGCGTTGGTCTGCGTATCCGGGGCACAGCAGAAGAACATGCTCGATGGTCTTCTCCGCCGGGCATGCCGCACACGCAGGGCTCTCACTGTTGGTGCAGTGAAATTGCAGCTCAGCGGTGCGGCTGCAGTCAGTGCGCAGACGGAGAAGGAAGGCACGAGCACACCTGCCGATTCCGGTCCTCGGCAGCGGTCGAGGGGGGTTTCCCGTGGCCTCACGTGAGTCGGGGTAAAAGGCGCGCACATGGCGCGCAATACGAAAGTGCGCTACATCACCCGCGCGGACAAACGTAGTGACGGGGGTGGACGGGTGGTGGGCCTCCTTAGCCCAGGCATCCGCGGCCTCGTTGCCACGTAGTGCAATATGCGAAGGCACCCACTGAAAAATTGGCTCCATATCTGCATGTAATCTGCGAATGTCGTCCAAAGACGATAGTCTTCCGTGTGAAGAGAGTGAACAAAACATTTATTTTATGCTCTGTGCAAGAAAATCGTTGAATGGTATTCCGGAAGCGCTGCGGTAGAGTGCCTCGAGCGTGCAGCGGAGGCGAACGAGCGCATCAAGTCACACGTGAGACATGAGCGCCCTCTGGCAGTTCTTTTTGAATAACAATGCGCGTGGCCCTGAGATGGGATTGCGCGTCGTCTCAGAGGTGATAAGGTTTAGAACGCAAGTCGATGGGTAGGTGCCACCACTGTGCCGTCTTAGCAAAGCGTTGAAAACACTCGCTTTTTCGTGCAAGCGTTCCATGATCAGCGCAGCGTAATAAGCGCTACGGTGCTTAGAATTACTCATGTATGTCTTGTCTAGTAAAAGACGAACATATAGAATATATGTGTGTTGTTATGGTGCCTCAGATATGCGCGATATTTGCGTATTTATTGACAATAGCACACGTATGAACGCTGATCCTTGAGCAACAATGGTGGGCGCTGCGGATGGGGTCCGCCTTTCGAAATATCGGCTGGTGCTGTTTATAGTACCTGAAGTGCGGTAACGATGGACAAACGGACAATTGTACAGACAGACAGACCAAATTTTTTTGCGTGGAAGCTTCCTTAAAATCACATTACAGCCACTCCGCACAATCACCCCGACATTTCGTGCGAGCCTTTGCGCAATGAGGACGCCACTTTCAGCTCGCGCGAGCGCCAGTAATGTGGACCGTGAGTCGCACAACACCACCGCTGTTGGTGGAAGCAGTTCGCCGAGTTGATCTGCCGTTAGGTGAATGGCAGCGAGTTCAGCTGTAGTTGACGATGCAGTGAATAGTAGCCGGCGCTGTCCGTGAAGGCCGAGTGCGAGGACCGCGCATGCGGCAGCCGCTGCAGCGTCTGCCGCCATCGAGCTATTGCTGAAGATGAGGAGGCGGCCAGAGAGCCGCTGCTCGATGACTGCTGCGGTCTCTTGTTGGAGGACGAACTGAGGGGTGTTCCGCTTGGCCCGGAGGCCGGGGATTGTGGTTGAGATCGCGAGGCCCCGATCGTGGTGCGGAAGGATGGGGAGCGTGCTGCAGTTGGGTGGCTGCGGGATGAGGGCGCGCTACTCGAGCGCTCACTCGCCCATACCTGAGGGCGGGCGACCAAGCAGTCGGATAGCAAATCTTCGTCCCTCAGGCGTCCGATGCATTCGATGTAGGTGTCGCAAGGCAGCGCCCTTTTGTAGCAAAAAAGCGTCTGACCAGTCTCGCGATGGTGGGGTCGATTGGCGAGGATCGCGGTAAGCCGAAGAGGCGGTGCACGACGCCGCGATGATCAACATCGCGCGTGGCCCATTGCGTTGGTTTGAGCCCGAGAAGAGGCACGGCATAGAGCGTTCTAGCGGAGGTCACCGCGTTGTACAGGCGCAAAGCGATGTCCGGGGAGCAGCCTGTGCCGCCCACGAAGAGGCGAGAGACCATTCCGGCAATCCTGATGATCCCTTCCGGATATCGGCGATTGCGGGCTTCCAGCTGAGGCGGTGGTTGATTGTGAGCCCGAGGTATCCGACTCTCCTCTTCTATGGCAGCTGGTGGCCACGAAGGTGCAGCTTCGGGACTTCGTAGTGGGCGATTTTGCACGGGTGGGCGAAGAGGGCCGCAGTCTTTGTGGCGGAAAGTTCAAGACCCACGCCACTTATAAAGCTGCCCACTGCATTTATGGTAGCCTGGAGGCCCTAAAGGACTTTCGACCATGGGAGGTAGGTCCACTCGTGAAGAGCGCGGCGTCGTCGGCATAGATGGCCACACGCACAACGTAGGCTGTGCCACGTCGGATGTAGTGAGTGACGCGCGCGAGGGCTACGTTGAAAAGAAAAGGGCTCAACACACTGCCCTGTGGCACACCAGCGGTCACAGTTCGAGGCCCGCTGAGGTCACCGGCGACGCGCACTCGAAATGAGCAATCACGGAGGAATGCCTCCAAATACCTGAACATCCTGCACACACGCATGTCAAGAAGGGCTTCCATGACGGTGACGATGGCACTTAGGACAACACAAGGTAGTACGACGTCTCGGCCGACTTGACTAAGAGGTTGTCCCCGACGGCATTATGAACTCTCAATGGCGCTGATCACGACCGGAAGTCGTTCATGTCGCACGCCTCAAGCCCGTACATGCACGTTAACGCGTTGAAACAGTCTATTTTGTGGTTATTATAATAATTCCTGTATTTTACTCTATTATTTGTACTTTCCAACACTATTATTGTACTTTCATTTTCCTTTAGAGCATGGGAATGATGCCTTTTTTAAAGGGGGAGAATTGCCAAGTTCCTTCCTCAAGTTTTCTTATCACATCGTAACACAGTACGAATATCTCAGCACGAACCACAGTTACACTGTTCGTGAAGCTTCGGGACGACAGTAGATCAGTTCAGATTACGTCCACTTCATGAACAGTACAGTTTATTCTGGAACCTACGCCGCCACTTGTGATCACGCTTGAATGTTCGATGGCAAGTGTATAAATGCTGACACGCTTCGCCACTTCTCAGTTGATTGAAGGCCGTCGCTGCGTTCGCACTATTAGTGCACGTCTGCTTCCGTAACCCAAACTTCCGTGTACCGGGAACAGATTCGCCCAAATAAACAGTTATTTCGGATCATCCAATCTCCTGCCTTCAGCAACGTCACAACCCCATGACAATATACTTGATCGAACCTCGAAATTTTCAAAGATCTGGGATTAGTTAGGTATCCAGAGATTTACTGAAGATCACTGTATTATAATCGGCGTTTTATTTTGAGTGTCTCTTCAAGAGCTTGTTGGGAATCACATCAGGTCGTGCACTTTTTGTCGTTTCAAATTTTAGCAACTGGTTAAGAACCCCAGCGTGAGTCATCTCCAGATGTGGCAACGCGTGTTCCAGAGCGATGTGTAAAAGGAAATATGTATAACTTTGTTGCTTCGAGCCCGTATTTGGAAGCAAATTCGGCATCTTTCTCAAATTAAGGACGGCAGTGCCGACATGCAAGCAATGAAATTTTGGATCAAAATATAAACCACTGAGATACATGAGTTGTTAATCCTATGCAAGGCATTGCAGACAGGGCAATCATTTTATTTTGTTTTCGCTAAATTTAACACAGAAGCGAAGTGAGTGTTTTATGTTTTTCCTCTTACAAAAGTCGGCTTAAGAAATACCATATCGCACGAACTTCCTGCGATAATCATGATCAAATTTGCAACACGTCTGAAGGTGCCACATGCTTTACAGTAACGTGATTAAAACCTGTGCTACGTTTACTTCGAATGAGGAAGTACGTAGCTCCCTCTACGTTAACAGTGCGGCAAGGCATGTTGGCCAATGTGAACTTGATTACGTACAATTGATTGTTGGTGAAGTAATAACTGCCAATTTTCTAGTCCTGATGCATGCTCCAGGAAGTAATCTGATCTTTTGTACTTTATTTCAATGATATGAGCATTGATGTAATGTATATTTTTGTAGTTTAAGCGTCAGAATGTGGTGAAATTTCAACTAAACTTGAAATCTTTTTTGGCCAATTTTATGGCTCGTAAATAAAATCACGGTGACCGGTTGGCTTCTGTTCTTGTCACTTTGGCTAATTTTGAAGCTATTTTTTGTTTCGAGGCTCTGACAGCCCGTAATGAAAGCATAGCATTAAGAGAGCAGCATTGCGGGAACAAGTTGTGCCCTGCATTCGCAAGCCCGGTGCATACAGCGGTCGCACCTCCCTTGTGTTACCATTTTCTCTTGCAGTTGGACCCCCCCCCCCACACATACACACACACACAAATACACACACACACACACACACACACACACACACACACACATATATATATATATATATATATGTGTGTGTGTGTGTGTGTGTGTGTGTGTGTGTGTGTGTGAGTTTCTGTGTGATTTACCAGTCAATAATGCCCAGGAAAGTATATTAGACTGAATCATGCTGTAATTGGGAAGAAAGAAAAGTTTGTTAAAAGATAAGTTGTCATGGGCAGGCACCAAACCTGCTACTTTCGAATAAAATTCGTCTAATACCTGCCCCTATAGTTTCCTCGGCATTATTGTCTGCTGGATCTCATTAATTATGTGCCAAAACACGAAAAAACGAGCCTTTAGGTACGCATTTCCAACATTCTATATATATATATATATATATATTCCCTAGTACCTTACACTTGTCCTTTCTTATATAATAATTCGAAAGCAATATTTGACCCATAGCGCGGGCAGTTAGGTGTAGTCCCACCGTGGTGGTGTAGTGGCTAATGTATTCCGCTGCTTACCCGCAGGTCATGGAATCGAGTCTCAGTTGCGGTGGCTGCATTCTCGATGGAGGTGAAAACGCTGTATGCCCGTGTTCTCAGATTTAGCTCCACATTAAAGATCCCCAGGCTTCTAGTGTTATTCTAGTGTTGTTATATGGCTGTAAAAAACTCAGATGACCAACGAATAACGTCATATTTTATTGAGAATTATAACTGACCTCCCCCCTCTTTTAAAGAAAAAGCTTTTTTCTATGAACACCTAATGAATAGGTAACGAATTTCTGCTAACGTTAGACTTCGTCGTTCCTTATGGGGTCTTTAGGCAACTTCTGCAAATAGAAAAAAATACAGCGCAATATGTTTTCCTGGTATTATACAACTTTTCGGCACCATTCGACACCAGCAGTCTGTGCACGGAATAATGTGATGAACTAAGCTCTCGACGCCCGATATAAGATGGACATCTGCTCTGTTCTGCCATGCAGTTGCACTCCGGCCCTCCCTTCATCTTGTTTCGAATAACTCTGGTGTGGAATCAGGTGATTACACTTCGTTTCGTGTGCTTTCAAATGCGAAAGTGGATGCGACAGCTTGTAGTGAAAAAGCATGAGTCTCCAATGGTTTCAAAGCTTGGAGCTGATATCATTTCTTGAAGAAATTAGGTGGCGAGGTTGGTATAGCGCTGTCATGCAAAGTTCTTTCAGATGTTTAGTAAGAAGAACTCTCTAAAGTTTAAACCTACGAGATATTTAACGAAGGGACAAAGCCGTTTGTACCAAATCTCAAACAAGAAGTTTAATTGAAAAGTAAAAGGATGAATATTTCCTATAAGTCGAAACAACTATAAAAAGTTAACTGGACACGGCGAAATCCATCTATCAACACTCAACAAAGAAGTTCAAGGTGTTCAATTGAATCTAACGTCTGAAGGGGGCTGAGCGGTGGAGTAGAGCAAGATATCTGTTCGGTCTCACCCACACGCGACATTTCAGCGACGACGAGCAAACCGGAACGCGGTGATTCCGGCTTCAGGACGCGTGCAGGACGGGGATGAAGGAACGCTGGCTGCTGACGACACGTCGAGAAACCAGACCGGAACGTGGTGGCTCTGGCTTTAGGAGTGTGGATCCGTCGATGACGAGAGAACGCAGGCTGGTGGCGACGCGTCAGGGAACCAGGGTCAACCTGGCCAAGCAGCTGGGCGCACAGCTTGGGCCCGTAGCCCGACGGCTGTTGCTCGCCTGTTGGAACTATAGTCAGCAGGCCCTGGGTAGGAGTTCAGGACCGGATGGCCACGGTCCTCTCGAGCGGGAACACGAAGGCAGGAGTCCCCGGACGGTTAAAGTCCTCCAGGCTCGGGTCCGACGCCCGATGGCCCATCTTCAGCGCCCGGTCCGGTGGCGACCTTCCACTTGCCCCGTCTTCTTCAAACTCCATTTTATCTGCTCTGCTCAGGCTTCTGCTTCCGCTCTGGCCCACTTGTCTTAACCCGATTGGAGATTCAGTACTTTCGTGGTACCCAGCCATTGGGCCTTGAAATCACCGTGGTATATAATCATCGGCTACTTTATCTTTTATTTTGTTCACAGGGTGCCACGCGTCCTCACGCATGCGACGTCTTCACTGCCGTCGTCATCGTCATTGTTTAGGCAGCACCATGCGTGCACTCTGTCCTCTTCTGTTTTTGTGACGCGCACTTTCCAAAGGCGTGCACTTTGAACGCGCACTCCACTCATCCCAAGTGCCTACGGGAATTTTATGGAAGGCAAGACAGAAACTTGAAGTTGGAGTGGTTCAGCAGAACCAAATGCTGTTTGGCCTATTGGCTATCCATCCACACTAAAATCATAAACGCCAAATACCAGTATATATTTTTGTGCTCTCCTTTTTTGCTTTCCTTCTAGGAGCTTGCTTCTTCAGCTCACGCCCTGTGGGGCGGCTGCTGGTATGTACACAAGTGTTGCCAGTATACACTTCTGCCATCCCCGCTCAAGGTAGCCGTTACGGTTGCCTTTGTAGTTGTTCCAAAAATGTTCACTTGATAGCACCCCAAGGCGTCGGCTTTTGATGGCTGCCGCTTCTTCTTTTAGCTTCGTAGGCATGGCAGTATGTGACAAGGTCCTACGATGAGTGTTATGCACGGGTGCCAAGTTCCTCTCAAGCCCTTTCCGCCCAAGGCGGCGGTTCTCCATGGCCCGCGCTCTAACTTCCGCGCTGCTATGTCCACCTTGTTTTCATCGCTTCCTAGGCGTGGTAGCACGTCACAAATTTCTACGAGCTGTGTTACGCACGAATCCTGATATATTTTGAGCCCCCTAACCCGTTGCGCTCCCGCCGCCCCACAAGGCGTTGGTTTTCTATGGGCTACCCCGTCACCTACGCTCGACTACATCCATTTCGTTCTCCTCAAATCTTTGGCACGGCAGCATGTGTGAAGCTTCTACGATGTGTGTTGCGCACGGGTACCGCTATTCTCCTGGGCCTCCTCACCTGCCTGTTCCTAACTCAGTTGAAGCACGCCTGATAGCTCCATGCCTGCCAATTAAGGCAAATAACAATTAAAGAGCCCGATTTCGACCCAAGTTCTGCTATTTTCTTTGCGTGAGGTGTAGTACTACTACTCTCTGCGGTGGGATCATGCTACTCTGTTTTGGGCAGCTTTACGTTACTTTGCTGAGGGGAGTGCTTTGACCCTTTCGGGGGGATTACTGAACTCTGCCTCAACAACAGGTGATTTGCTCTAGAAAAGAAAGTGAAATATTGGGCAGGAAAGTACTCTCCCAAAGGAGAATCTCCAGCACTCTCTCAGGTGTTAAAGTGTAAATTTTCATCTATAAGTATTATAAGCTTAGAATACAAAGTTTCAGAAAATTTCATCGAGCCGATTTATGTCGCGAAAATACAACTTTATTTGGAAATTTTAGAAGTCAGCGCAGAGGTTGCGGCGCAGTGTTTAAAATCAAACTACACGCTTGATTTTCTCACTAATAGTTATTTTATGGCAGTGAAACATATAGCATTACAGTTTTCAAACGGCAGTTTGTCAATAGAAACTTACTCATTTTTTTTTCAGTGTGCCTTTAAGACCTCAAAATGTCCATCCGGCTACAATCCACCTGTGTGCCGTGTACAGTCGAAGCGCAAGCACAAAACATCTGTGCGCATAACCATGTATAAAACGCACATATGGTTTAAAAATAAACCATCTGTTCGTTTCTCCCTCCGTCCACCCGTCCATCCGTTTGTCTGTACATCCATGCGTTCATCTGTTCGTCCGTCGGCCCGTGCATCCGTGTGTCCTACCGCGCGTCCAGCTGTCCATTCTTTATACTAGCCGGCGACTTCAACATAGACATTATGGACCTTAGAACCTAGCTTTCCTCCATCAACAAAATCCACTTCGAGAATATGCGTCGATTTTGATTTTTGTTGCTTGTATTATGTCTTTGCGAATTGTAATATTTTTAATTGTGTACTTGAAATGAACGCTATTTCTATACATCTGCTCTAGTATTTTTGGTAATTTTGTTCTCGCGTGCATAACACCGTCTCCTGTCTCCTGTTTTGCCATGCGACACCCACCGGGTCGGCTTCAAGCAATGTGGTCCTCCGCCTTCAATGGTTACCGACCCCTGTTAATAGGTCAACCTGACCACTAGTAGGTCAAAATTACATCTAGGAGGTCTTTTAATTCACTTATGTTTGAAAACATTGAGACTCAAACCAATGCCTTAAATTCTCCGAGCATCGTGACGAACACCCACGCAAGAGAAACTTTGATAACGACTCTACAGCAGCATAAATATGTGTGCGCAACACGCCACACGCCTTGTAGTACACACCTCAGGAAGTGACAACACTGAAAAAATAAAAAAGTTGCACAAATAATCGAGAAAACAAAAGGTAAGCTTTGCTTAGACATTTGTGCACTCGCCTTTGTCGAGATTGCGCGATTCCTACTATGTCAGTCAGATATACCATCAGAGATGTGTACACTTCATTTTTTAACCACACTTTGAATGAACAAACAGAAGATACTAAAGTGTTTAATTTATTATTGTGGCATAGTGACACCAATACACATCAGTTTCAGAAGCTGACCATGAAGTTTTAGGGAGGTGCAGCACTATCCGTTTGAGAAGCTGATCATTTTGTTTTATTGAGTGGACTGAGTGACAGCAGCATGCGTTTGAGAAGCTGAGCAACATTTATTTTTTTCCAGGGTGCTATTGTGATACGAATATCAGTTGTCCTAAAGTGACATTGCAACATTTTTATAAGTATCGGTAGTTGTTAATATTACTTCTTGGGGTGTAACATCCCCAAAACACCTTATGATTATGACATTTAGCATAACGGAGGTCTCTGGAATTTATTCCATCTTGAGTTCCAACGTGCACCATAATCTGAGTACACGTGCTTCAGTATTAGTATTGAGACTCCTGTGAATACGCTAGCCAAACATGATAGTGCAGCAAGCGGTCTGGATTATACAGTTATTTCTCAAATTATGCCAGAAAGTGTTCTTTCTCTTTTTCATAAATGAAGCCATACACCAAAACGATAGCGCCGTATACTGAACTTGTATGCCACCGGCTGGTGTGAGCATCGTCTTCTGAATAGTTAGCGCGACCACCGCGGCCTCATGGGAAGTTATCCGTCATAAACGCTTACGCTCGCGATCCCACTGAAGGTAAGCCACATGTTTCCAGCAAAATATGAAGGGCTCACTGTCATGAAGCCACGCAAGGTATCCTTCTTCCCAGTGCCATACAGCTCTGCTTAGCTTGCAGGGGGCTCGTCGGTACAAAAAAAGAAAGAAAGCATTTGCACCGGTGATACAATTTTGTCGAGAAATTTGTGGTGGTGGGTTAGTGAGATAATATACTCCTCTAATGAAGCCATTCGATAGTAACCTGGAAAAATGGTTGCAGGACCTACTAAAGATAAATACATTATCTAAAGTATCCAAAATACATAAACTGATACCCATTTTGCCACTTGTATTACGGGGCAAATAGAATATTCTCAGCGAATATATTATCGAAGGGGGGTGTATCTTGTATGCAGCCAAACGCTGTGATTGGATGATAGCGTATATCGTCTGTTAGAGCAATACACATATTATGGGAGAGATGGTGGCCTGCGTTTTAAGCTGTTGTGACGCATGTTGTGAACCAATATTTTTTATACCTAAAAGAAAGAGTGTTTTATTTTAATGTCTGTGCGTAAGAGAAAAATACTAAGACTACTAATATATTCAAATCAGTGGAACACTACTCGTAAAAGCACCACTTACAGTCTTGCTTTATGAGACAGAGGCACAGGCTCGCCGGCTTCTTGTTTCTTACATAATGAATGAGAGAAGTGGGTTAAAAACCGTGGCGGCAATACTGGTTTTCGGAACGTGGCGCGTACCCACAGAGAGGTGTAGGGAAGTCATTTAATGGTTGCCTTATACGGTGGGATGGTGCTAGCTACAGTAATATATGTCATGAACCTAAATAAGCTAAAACTAGATGAAAGCGAAACCCCAGGTAAATTAACAGTTGTCGTTAAAACAGAAAGAGGCAAAATATTCAGGTTTTAACAATACAGTGCCAACTCCTGCAGCTGCTTACTGATGCAATTTCTAAGGTTGTTTTCTTTTAAAAACTTTCAACAAAAAAACGTGCAGTCCAGCTTTCTTAAAGCGCCACGCTTCCTAAGCTCAAGGCCAGTCCGTAATACGGGTTTCATCTTGTGGCCAGCCACGTACACTAGCAAAGAGGTTGCATTTCCCAGTTCTATACCATAATCATTATCAAACTTTTGTGGCTGCATATCGCATGGAGGAATGAAAAACTAAGGAAAGGTCATGACGTCATATTGTCACGTTTCTCACGACAAACTTGATATAATAGGATCGTTGAGTCCACTAGCCAAGCAGCAGCTTAGATAGACCGTCTTTGTCCTCTTTCACTCATGGATGTCACTCAAGCAGACCATGTGGCAGTAGTCCTCCCTTTTGAAAGAATTGACTCGATGTTCATAAAGAAAGAAAAAAATGAAGGCATACACACGTAGATATACAGCACCAAAAGAGGGAGAATGCTAGTACTCGCCGCGCAAATAAGGAAGTTTCGCCAACACTTGTGCCAAGCACTAAAAGGAAATGCATAAAAACGCAGGAGAACGCAAACAGCAGCAGCAACGCAATATGGAGGCCTGTCGAAACACGTAAAACTACAAGGGCTACTGTGTGAAGTAGGGTTTCAGCCGAAGGACATGGTCGGTTACGGGCCGACGTTGATGACGAGAAGATGAATATCTCATCGGTAAGATCTGTGACACGTCTAAGAACCTTGTACGGTCCAAAATAACGGCTTAGGAGTTTTTCGGATAAGCCTGGTCACCGGGCTAGGATCCACCCTCACACTTGGTCCCCAGAATGGTGTTTGACGTTTCGATGGCCGAGGATGTAACGCCGTGCGTCTGTATCTTGTTGGTGACCAGTGTTTATGCGAGCTAACTGACGAGCTTCTTCGGCGTATTGAGCGTATTGCTCAGCGTCTCGGGCAATTTCATTGCTTTGGTCGTACGGAAGCATAGAATCAAACATGGTTCACTCGTTGCGTTCGTAAACAAGTCGGAAAGGCGAAAATAACGTTGTTTTTTGCGTTGGAGTATTGTATGCAAACGTGATGTATGGAAGAATCTCGTTCCATGTTTTGTGTTGTACGTTCACGTATATGGGCAGCTTGTGTTCTATGGTCTTGTTAAGCCTCTCTGTCAGTCATTGGATTGCGGCTGATAAGCCGTCGTTTTTCGATGACTTGTGCAGCTAAATATAAACATGTACTCCATCATTCGTGCTGTAAACAACATCACTGTGTCTGTAATCACGCATGACGGGGCAGCATACTGTAGGACAATTTGGTGCACAAAGAACTGCGTTACTTCAGAGACCGTGTCGCGGGGTAACGCTTTTGTTTCAGCTTAACGAGTAAGATAACCTGCTGCAACTATAATCTATTTTGTTCTCTGAGGACGACAAAGGGAAGGGTCCGAGAAGGTCCATTCGCACGAGATCAAACGGTGTCCGTGGTGATGGTGCGATTGGCTGGAGCTCGCCCACGGCTCTCACAGGTGTAGTCTTGCGATGCTGGCACTCAAGGCAGCCTTTCACGTAGCGATGTAAACTAGTCGATAATCGCGGCCAGTAATACTGTTGGCGTACTCTGGCAAGAGTTCGCGAATAGCCCAAATGTTCTGACGTGGGCTCGTTGTCAAGGAGGATCTCATCAGGCATGTCGGTAGGAACAACGAATCGAAAGGCTTTGTCACTGCTATGGGCGTTTTTTGTGTAAAGAATGCGTCTTCTTAGACAAAAAGAGGACAGCTCGCGAGAAATCTGTTGATGGACCTGAGAGTTCCGGCATTTCAGGGAATCAATAGCTGGGCGTAGTTCTTCGTCTGCGCGCTTTTTTGACATAAATTCAGAATCGCTAACTACTCCGAGAAAGCCGTCTGCATCTTCGTATGTGCGCCCTGACCTGTACACAATCCTAACGTCGAACTCCTGCAAACGCATACTACACCCAGTGGGACAGCCGGGTGGATCTCTGAGATTGGCCAACCAGCCGAGCGAGTGGTGGTCAGGCGCCACTTTGAAACGACGACCATATACGTAAGGCCGAAATTCGGTCGTCGCCCTGAAGACTGTGAAGAATTCTTTTTCGGATGTAGAATAGTTGGTCACAGCTCGAGAAAGTGTACGACTGGCGTTAGCTATTACATACTCACGCCGCCGTGTCGTTCTACAAGGACTGCGCCAAGTCCAACGTTGCTGGCATCTGTATGAACTTTGGTAGCAGCGTCCTCTTCGAAATGGGCAAGAACAGGAGCTGTTTGCATTCTCTGTCGTAGCACTGTGAACGCTGAATCTTCATCTGCGCTCTAAGTAAAGGGCACGTCATCCCGGGTGAGTCGCGTAAGAGGTTCAGCTATCTTCGAGAAGTTGGCAATAAATCGGCGATAATACGTGCACAAGCCGAGGAAACGGCGTACTGATATTTTATCCGACAAAACAGGGAATGGTGGCGAGAGCAGCAGCTTTGTATGAATCAGGTCGCCCTCCATCCGCACTAAATGACATGTCCCAGAAATTCTAGCTCCTCATTGCCGAAATCGCACTTTTGGGGCTTCAGCGCTAGTTCAGCTGTGCGAATGGCTTCCAGAACCTTTCTCAGACGCTTCAGATGTTCCTCGAAGCTCTTGGAAAAGATCGCCACATCGTCAAGGTAGACAATGTAGCTTTGACTCTTCAAGCCAGCGAGAACAGTGTCTTTCATCCTCTGAAAAGTAGGTGGGGCAGAACAGAGGCCGAAGGGAATACCTCGGAATTCATAAACTCTGTGGAGAGTCAAAAACGCGGTTTTTTGTCGGTCTCGTTCATCCTTTTCCATTTGCAAATAGCCACTCTTTAGATCGATGAACGAAGAATACTTTGCGTGTCGTAACCTGGCTAGAGAGTTATCGATCCGTAGAAGCGGCTAGACAACTTTTTCGTGATGCTATTAACGGAAGATGCGGACCGAAAAACGCAAGTTTTTTTTCAAAATTAGCGTTTTTAAAATTTTTGCCTGTTTTAATAGGATTAGTACTCTACTGTTTTGGAAAAAAATTACAGGTCGAGACTTAACTGGAAATGCTTCAAAATGGCACCGAAAGTGCACAAGGTGCCTGTTAAAAGGTTCAAAATGTATTCTTCGAGCACCTTGCCACCGATACTGCGCCGCCGCTCGCCATTGTTGATCGCATGAGCCAGAGAGTCGTGCTTCACTATTTAAATAACAACAGTTTCCCTCGTTGATGCGGCGCAAGAAATAACCAAAAAGCATGCTTTAGCCCGTTTTTCGAGTGCCACGACTTCCTTATCACGTGGTACGGATCAAAGGACCGCCATTGGCCGCTGCGCACCTGTATGTGCTGTAAAGCCTATTTGCGGGGTCCAAGTCTCATCGAGCAGTGCATCTGAACATAACATTGTTTTACTCGTGTAATTATCTCCGTTATGAATTAAAAAGCCATTGCTCGCAAGTGAAAGCCGTTGTGCGGCGCGCTCTGTAGGAAAAGGCTACGAGCAGCTGGTCCGATTTGCGGCAGTTGTTAGCTTGCAAAGGCCAATGCATCAAAATTCATTCACACCCATCAGCCGGAAAGTTCGTCATGCGGCAATGGATGACGCCGGCGCCAATCTTTGAGGTCGAAAGAGCTTGCCGTGAGGGAACTTAGGAGGGACGACATTGCCATTATGTACGATTGTATGTGGCAAAAACATGGCCGCAAAATGGCATGACACTGGACTTAGTTTGGATTTCGCAATCCTGTCGAACTTCTAACTAGCTGGCAGTTGGCACATGGCTCGGCCAGATGGAGCAGAAGATTGGCAAACGTTTCATGGCCCAGTCTCTGAGTGAAATGTCTGTGAGAATTCGGCTAAAAAAAGCCGAGAGGGACAAACTTATTGTGCTGGTGTATTTTAGTGGTAGTGGCCGCTACAAGAAGAATTGTTCTTTTTGGTTGTCAAATATTATCAAATTTAATGACATCTTTCATAAATAAAAACTGAATTTTAACTTTAAAACTTGTTTTTCTCAAAACACAAATTTTGTAATTTTTACAAGGTGCCCCTCCTTTTTCAAGCTTTTCTAGAGCTCGGACCTCCATGAAATTTGGCCAAAATTTTTTCCAAAGTATGACAAATGCAATTCTCTAGTTTAAATTTTAATATTTTATTGCGTAATAAAAATTGTACATAAATCTTTATTAGGGTAAGTGAAATATAGACTTTTTATGTCTATTATTTTTCACGCCCATTACATATTTTTATGTGCTTTTTAATTAGTTATTTGCATTTCACACTTTATTTCAAACATTTGCAACTATGAATGGTACAAAATTACGGAAGTTTAGGGATAGTAATGGGGGGACAAAAGGATTAAGGTTTTCACTTTTTCATGTTGCAGAGCTAATAGTATGCAACGTGCAAGAAAACTAAACATATATTTAAAATCAGCATAAAAAGTTCCGTAAACAGCCGAAGTTTCATTACTTTAGGGTGAACATTAAAAAATGTCTTCTGGTAGCATCTTCCCTTAAGCTCCCTGTAGTCAACACAGAATCGCAGCGTTCTGTCTTTTTTCTTCACTAGAACGTCCGGTGTAGAGCAAGGGCTGGTGCATGATTGAAAAATCCTGTCATCCAGCATCTCTTTAATTTTTGTCTGAATAGCCTCGTGTTTTTTGGCAGAAACGCCATAAGGCTGCTGCCGGATGGGGCGGACGTCATATTCGGTAATAATTCGATGCTACGTGAGGTGTGTTCGACAGCCTTTAGAAGTAGAGGCGAAGCAAGATTGAAGCTCCCTAAATGGTCATGAAGTACAGCCTGTCATCTGACAGCGTCGAATTATTCTCGATGTAGTAAAGAAATTCCTCATCCTCATGTGTTTCCTCGGACGCAAAGCACTCCGTGATGTCGGCAACAAGGTCTTCATAGGCTACGGTGGTTCCGCGGAAAAGATGCCGGTGCTCGTAGTTGTAGTTCGTAACTAGTATCTGCGACTGTTCATCTCGAACCCGCACAACACTTCGGGCGGCGCATACACCTTGGAGCAGCAGAAGTGATAGGTTGCTTTCAGCCACCACGTCACCATCTCTGAGGTCTTCACAAGTGACTTTTACGGGAACAGTCGCTCGAGGCGGCAGTGTCACACTGTCATCAGCAACATGCAGCGCAGGTCTACGGCAGTTATCAGTGTCTCGATCTGTTGCGCCTTGAGTCGAGAAGGTTACGATGCCCTCACGAAGATTTATGATGGCACCGTATTCCCGAAGTAAGTCCATTCCGATAATCAACTGACGTGACAGTCGCGAAGAGGGAGGCAACGCTACAAGCGTTGACGCACGAATTTTCACTGTTGCTGTACAGCGACCCAGCGGTGTTACAACGTGTCCTCCAGCTGTTCCAGTTCGCCTTCCATTTCATAGCGTAATCAATTTTCTAAGATCTTTTGCTAGCCTCCCGCTAATAATCAAATATTCTTCACCAGCGTCTACCAAATCGTTGACCTGAAAACCTCCAATCAGCACAGGTATGTCGAGTGACACGTGGTCACTGTGTTCGGATGTGGATGTTGGCGTTTCTTTGGTACTGCGATCAATCTCTGACGAAATGCCTTCGGCGTTGCTTGCAAGCGTCAATGGGAGGTCTTCCGCAATCTGAGTCCCAGCGACCTTGCGCCCAAAGGCGGCTGCCTTCAGTTTTCCTGACGAGGGCTCTTGGAGCGTTCTCGTGCCGTCACCTCAAAACGTGGCCCAGTGGGCGTGGGTCTCCTCGGAAATGGTGACTGTCGTGATTGCCGTCGTGTAAAAGGTGTACGCTGTTGCGCGATATACTTTTCGATATCCCTTGGCCTTTGACCAATTCGGGGACGAGGAGAATTGACGGAAAATCCGCGCAGTCCAAGTCGCTGGTATGGGCGTTCGCGGTAATTGTCAACAGCTTCACCGCGACGTTGGCAGAGGGGTCGTCTGTCCGGTGTACGCCAGAGATCAGACTTGCTCGTTGGTGCACGTGGACCATTGATGTCCAAACCAGCACACACAGACTGAATTGCGACTGACGGCATCATTGTCTGTATCGGGACGTAAGGCGTTGTCTAGACTGGAACGTGCGGCACTGGCTGGATCAAGACTTGGGGCATTGTCTGGGTCGGGACTCCTTGACCAGAAAGAGGTGTGGCAGATCGCGAGGCTTTCGCGTACGTAAGACGGCGACTGTCAGTAGACACAGGAGCCATTTCCGGAACAACCGACATAGGCGGAAAACCATGGGAGTGCAGCACCTGCTAGACCTCGTCACGGATGACATTGGTGATAGAACCGACATTGATGTGTCTTGTCCCACACATCTTTTTCATTTCTTTGCGGACGACAGAGTGGATGACCTCGCGAATTCATTCGGAGCTCTTGCTCCAAGAGGTGGCGATAATTTCGGGAGTTGAGGCAGCATTCACTTGATGGTCTAACAGGGCAGACCGTCGGTGCCGTATTTGCTTCATTGTAGCCACTTCAGTAAAGAACTTAGCAACACTCTTGGGGGGACTACGCACCAAACCAGAAATATGTTGTTCCTTCACACCCCGAATGAGGTGACGAAACTTTTTTTTTCTGTCATAGCAAAATCCACTCGCATGAAAAGCCGTGTCATGTCCTCGACGTACATCAAGACAGTCTCGTTTGGCATCTGGATGCGTGACTGTAGTGCACGCTCCGCCTACTCGCGGCAGTTGCGACTCCTTTAGGTCTCGAGAAGGTGATGCTGGAACTCGCGCCAAGATGTCAGAACGTCATCCTTGTTCAAAAACCACGTATTGGCACCGTCCTTTAGGCAAGTCTGCACGTTCCGGAGCTTCGCGGCATCATTCCAGTAATTGATCGCTGCGACACGTTGAAACTCACTCAGCCATCGTGAACATCTTCATGCTGCTCTCCCTGAAAGGATCTAGGCATGAGTGGGTTCTGGACGGTGGACTAGACTGGCGTGGAAG
The DNA here is from genome assembly GCA_013436015.1 of Rhipicephalus annulatus. Taxonomy (NCBI): domain Eukaryota; kingdom Metazoa; phylum Arthropoda; class Arachnida; order Ixodida; family Ixodidae; genus Rhipicephalus; species Rhipicephalus annulatus. The sequence goes on along the minus strand of WOVY01002606.1, from coordinate 95,075 downwards.
GTGTCGGAGCTTGCACGGGATTTTGTGTCGAAGTCATAGTCGCTGCATCAGTAGTTGGTGTCTCAGGTGGTACGCCTCGTGTGTGGCAGCTTACTCTGTGAGCAGTAGTGTCTATGGTTGCAGGGCTTGTGTTCCGGATGCTGGGCAGTTTTTGAGCATTCGGTGGATCGTGAGACGTTGTACCAGCACCTCCACTAGTCTTGTCATGTTTATCACGACAAACTTGTTATAATGGGCACGTTGAGTTCACTAGCCTAGCCAAGCAGCAGCTTAAATAGATCGTCTTTGTGCTCTTCCACTCATGGATCTCACCCAAGCAGACCTTGTGGCAATATTTGCGAAGCCGCCGCATTGCAAACGCCCGCACTACATTCTAGCGGAGAAGCATAGAAACACTTCGTGATTTCCGTCGAGCAGCCGCCGCAGCGGCCTTGGAAGCGGCGCTGGAGGAATGGTACGTGTTCTTTGCTGGCAGCGATTCAATTCACGAGTGCTGCATCGTTGGGTGTTTTTAGGTAAGCTGTAGTATATACTCGGTGCGAATTGCGTGCACCGCCGGATGTACTTGGTGGCACTTTTCACGCATGTTCGCTTCACTGTTGTTCAATATTGCATTGTACTTGCATGCGAAACTCTCATTTGTACGCTCCGTTGGTTCTCACTGGTTGTGTCAACTGATAACGCACGCGAACTTTCGTTTTTAGTGTTGTAGTCATCGTGTAGCGCTTTTAAATGTTGTGTCATTCATACGGAAGGACAATACACTTTTTTGTTATCGAACTAAATGTGTATGTATTGTACGGTGTGCGCTCGCTGCGTGTTAGTTGTGTTCTCACTGGCATTACACACTTTACGTGCACAATCGCGAATACAGTACAGTGGTGTCTTCTTTCCGACGTGAAGTACGACAATTACTAGGCAGGCATTGCGCGGAAAAGCTCCGAAGCAAACTCTTAAAATTGTTAACTGCCACCCTCACACTTTATACCAGCAAAGAACTGCTAATCGGCCCATATATCGGAAAATCTGGCTACGAGAAAAAGAAAAATGGCCTGGAAGTGAGCATAACACGTAAGTCACTTCCGGGTGAGCTTGAATACGATAATGCAGGGGCTGAATGATTTTGATGACGACACGTACAGGTGCTTTCTATGATGTTGCACAAAAACACTTCATGAAGTATTTCAGCACGCCGCTCTGGGGCCTGCCAGACGCGAACATTCTTGGAAAAGTGTGCTCCCAACATTTTTCAAGTCTTTGGGGCAAACAAGACAGCGTATGCTGTTTTGTTTGACCCAAACCGGTTTGTTTGCCCCATAAGATTGTCATCATTTCCACCACATTTCTCACAATGCATTGGGATACGATAGGGCATCTCCTCAGTTTTTCCTTACTCCATGGGATACCGCGTGCCATCTTGGCAGCGCGACAATCATGAGACCCGGTCACTACCACTCGAGATGGAACATCCACTATGCTATGGGTGGCTTGTGAATGCCAACAACTCCTTCGCGATTTCATTCGAACTCTTCCACCCATACTCATCGAAGTTGCTGTGCTGTGTCCTGGCTTGCATCGATTCTCTTTTTTGAGTCGGCATTTAGAGGTGAGAGCCATCACCCAGATCAATTTCTCGGAGATCATTCGTCGCTTCTGAAAAGGTATGTAGGCTTTTATAACGGTTGCACCGTCCAGGTATCCGATATATTTCATCGCATTCTTGCAGCGAAACCAATAACAATATTGACGGTACTAAAGGCCAACTGAGTAGGTGTATAGGTATCGCGCTGTTCACAAGCTTACAATTTCGATGTTTGCCTGCCGTATTCGCATGGGCGGAGGTCCGAAACAATACATGGGCATGCGAATATGAGGACCCCCGACCTCTCCTCTCTCTCTCTCAGCATAATGAAAATGAATCTGGAAGCTCCCTCATAGTGTTTGTTTTTTTCGTAGCATCCGTTCTTATTATAAAGCGGAACCATTCGGTCAATTGAAAATTTGTCGTACGAAAGCCTAGCAGCCCCAATGACAATACTGGTGCGTTTTTCAAACCTGAATAATATATCTGCTTCCACTTAGGCACTTATTTAAAGTGTGAGTTACAGTGTCAAGCCATATTAAAAACGCATCAAAAGGCACTGATTAGACATCGTTGTTCTTTCTATGTTTTTCGTGGCTTCAGAGAAATAGGCAATGTTGTGAGCTCGTAGAAAACTATATGTTTACCTGTGGATGGGTTCATGACTCCGGAATGCGAGCTAATGATACTCGGCTGCTTATGCGAAGTTCACCCGTTCGATCCCAGTCGTCGAAGTTACGAGGGTGACATGATTCGTGCCAGTGTATAGAGCGCGATGTGAGCGCACGTAAAGAACAGGTAGTCTACCTTCCACAGCCCTCCTTGACGGCTGTCCTCAAAGTATGGTGGCCTGGGCACGGGAAAGCAATATAGTTAAGAGTTTTATTCTCGTGAGGTTTTTATCACTTCAAGATTTTTTGTTACGTTTTTTCCGCTTAGGGTGCAAGCTTTGCTTTCGCTCAATGAAAAAGAAACAGGCTAAGACCATCGATGGCTATTCAGAACTCTAGAAACATTGGCATATGCGCAGCGTTCAGCAATGCGCGTTTTTGTTTGACTGGGAAGAAGTGCGTTCGTTGTCTTCGTCGTTCTTGAAGACAGCAGACGTCACAGAAAAGAGCGATAGTTTACCACAGGCGCAAGACCTCGCATGCTGCGAAAATATTGCTCACGCTAGATGGGAGAACGTACGAAAGTCACTACCTTCGTCGTCTACTCCCCTAGCCAGAAAATGCAACCGAGTGTCTCGCGCAGGGCGCTATAGCAAAGTGATCTAAACGTAGCACACGTTCCGATTTCGTGATCTCCTTCATCTCTACTTGAAACTATTGTGCGTACTGTTTGTGAAGGAACTCGTACACTCCGTGGCTAAAGGATCGGGGCCTACAAACGACCGGTCATTGAACGCTGTGCTGGTGTCGAACACGGACAAACACATGAACCATGTCGCGAAGTGAGTCGTGAGTCACGTCTGGAGCACAAAAAAGGTTCGAGCTGTCGCATGCTGTCATCGCTAGGTGTAACGCAAGCAAAATCACATCAAACAGAAAAAAGAGGAAGCAAGTGTGAGACAGAAAGACGGAGAAATAGCGAACATAGAAATAATATTAGAAATTGCAAGAAAGATGAAAAAATAAATAAAAATAAAAGAAAAATATAACAGAAGAAACAAAAAATAAATAAGAAAAAAGATGAGGAGACAGAAATAAAACGAGAGAAACAAAGAAGCCAGTCTGACTACCATCAGGCTTGGCACCTCTAGTGAAAATCTGCCTTAACTTATGACTGCCTCCATGCAACTGCGCAAATTGAGGGGCAAGGTTGACTTTAGTTGCATTTCCAATACTAAATAACGCCCGTCCACAAGGCACTGATTTGTTGCTGGCCCCGCCGCGGTGGTCTAGTGGCTAAGGTATTCGGCTGCTGACCCGCAGATCGCAGGATCGAATCCCGTCTGCGGCGGCTGCATTTCCGATGGAGGCGGAAATGTTGTAGGCCTGTGTGCTCAGATTTGGGTTAAAGAACCCCAGGTGGTCAAAATTTCCGGAGCCCTCCACAACGGCGTCTCTCATAATCATATGGTGGTTTTGGGACGTTAAACACCACATATCAATGATTTGTTGCTGTGCGTGTTAAATATAAGTTTTTAACGTAAATATATGGTTTTTAACGTAAATACCCGAACAATGAATACCGTTTATCGCATTTACATAGACCAAGCTGCGAATGACGCCTATGTGCTTAGTTTTGGGTAAATATATTGGCAGTTCAAAAAATCAAATTTCATCAGCAGGCTACCTGAAATACTCTTCGCTTAAGATCTGTAATAACCTGGCGTGGTTTTCCAGGCCTGTTGGTACCTAACTGCATGGCGACAAGTCTCCAAAAGAAAAGACCCTGTCACTTCCAATTCTCCTCCTGTGCGCGCATCGTAAAGGCTCAACCCTTCAGCTTAAGTCATCTGGTGTGGCTATTTTGCACTGCACTTCAATATCAAGTGGACGCGACTGCTTCTACCTTTTTTTTGGTCAACGCAAAAACACCAAAGACCAAGCGAATGCCAACTTGCACGCCTCAAGTCACGCGTCTTGTAATATATAGTCTTCCTTGCACAATATGTTTGGTGGCGCCGACATTTCAGTCCCTATGTTAGGTTTAAATCCACCAATTGTGCTCTCATTTTGCGCTTTGTCTCATGGATACACTAGGGCTATTGAATAGTTGTCTTTCCTTGAGGAGATGAACAAGAAGAAGCCGGGGAAAAGAGCGCGTGAACTCTCAAAAAAGAAGAGACAGAAAAAGCATCTGCCATGGACTGTTCTTTTAAATCAGTAATCCACACAAACATTCATCTAGTGCAAATGAAATGCGTGCCATGCCATCGTAGTATATTTATAAAGAAGATAGCTCACATACTCGCGCGAACATCCCTTGATATTCCGATTGGGCCAATCATGCCTCTTACAGCTCCTGTAACAGGAGCGAGGTTCAGAAAGCTTTCCCTTCTTGAAGACTCATAAAAAATTATGATACCGAATCCAGATTTCTCGCACCGGCACTACGCATGGAATAATAAATGGTTTCCCACGCGTAAATTGGAAGTCTCTATAACAAAATTAAGTTGCCGTGTACCTCCTCTTAACTAGTCTTGTCTCGTCTGGTGCCATCCCCTCAGTGCTGAAGCTGTAACGAACCTGAACACATCGACCATTTTCTTCTCACGTGTCACTGTTTCAAAAACCAAAGAGAAAATTGCTTCAAAAGTTTATTAAAAAACTAGGAATAATACTTACTACTCCTAATATATTGTCTTTTGCGACCGGTTCATTGTGACACAGCGACCGGAACATCGGTGGGGCTCTCTAAATTCCTATGTAACACAAGAATATTACCTTGCTGAGCCATTTATCAACTCTCAATTTTACTTGCCAATCTACCACTTATTATTTAGCTTTTACATTGTAATGATTCAACCTTCAGAAGAATTTCATATAACAATTACACCTGAGATATCCAACAAATTCTATTATTTCTCTGCTTCCCCTCCCCTTTTTTAACATTGTGCCAAAATAATTTCACTGTCAAAACGAAGTAATCCTATTCCCCTAGTCTGAAAAACCTCAAGGTATTGGCTTGCATTACCACCGCCTTCTTGGCCAATTTTTCTTGGTCAGTAAGAGCCACAAAAAAAGGATCAAGCAAGCAAGCAAAACTGCTATATGTAAATAATGTAAATATAGTCTTGTGTCTTCAAATGCCGTGACCAGTTATTTCACAAAGTGGTGCAAAAACCCATCCGGAGTACTCACCGGGACAACAGATGCTACCAGTGCTCATTGGGAACTTTCGAACGGAAGACAGCGCGTCGCGAGGACAGCGGCAATTTTAGAAGAAAGATAGAAAGAAAATCCTGAAGGGACATATGCCGCTGCTTTTCGTCGTGGAAGCAACAGCTGATTTAGGTGAGCATGGTCACGCATTGTTCAAGCAAGATGAATCGCGTCAGAGCGCTGAAAGAGAAGCAAACGGCAAGATGGCAGATGAATACGCGTCTTATCAATGAGGTCAAAGCCGTGATGGAAAGTGCTGAAAGTGCAAAGATTTCATGTTTGATTGAACGGCTACAAGGCAACAACGCAGATTTAGATAAAGTTAACGCCGACCTCGAAGAACTCATTTTAGAGGGCGAGTTCGCTACAGAGTTTGAAGCTGTGTTGACATATCAAGACACTGCACTAGAAATGCTGGGGCAGCTGAAGGATTGGAAGTGGCCATTGCGTCAAAGCAATTGTGCTGCGACATCCTCGTCTCTAACTGCAACGCTATCCCAGACACCCGAGAATCGCACACAGTGCAAGGAAATCAATCTTCCCACACTCCAGCTGCAGACATTTGACGGACCACTCTACCACTGGCCTTTGTTTTGGGAGCAGTTTAGGACCGCTGTTGAGAAAAACGAAAAAAAAGGAGAAAAGTTTTGATATCTAAAGACTCTCCTAAAAGCGGACGCAGCCGCCGTGATTTCTGGGTTGCAAGCGACGGCAGAGTGCTACAGCAATGCCATCGAGATTTTGAAAAGTTTCGGAGATAATCGGCGTATTGTACAGGACCATCAACGCCGACTGCGCGCTCTACCAGAAGTTAATTCTTTGAAAGACGTCTACAATCTTCGAAAGCTGTTGGATTATGGGCAGTGTCACATCAGTGGTCTGAAAGAATTAAACGTCAGTCCTGCCAGTTATGCAACTATGATGACGGATATTTTAATAAAGGCATTGCCAACAGACATCGTCCTTAGTTGTTACCGGAGAGAAGCCAACCTAAGGCTACCACTGTCTACAACAGACAATGAAGACTCGGGACAACAACAGCATGACTCATCATCGACAGCCACAGCCGAGAAAGAGTTGCAAGAACTCCCGACGTACCTTCGCTTGAAGGTTGAAAGCCGCGAAAGAAGTGAAGCTCGTGAATTTAATGGAAAGAAAGGCGCTCGTCCACCTGAAGAGAAAGGAAACTTGAATGTCATTCAACCAAGAGCAGCAAAGTTGCCGCGTTCTTCGAAAGCTCAGGATAAAGACTCTCTGTTTTGTGGGTCTACAAAGCACGCTTCTCCAGTTTGTGACAGCAGTATTACCCATGAAGAAAAGGTGAACAAATTGGCTGCCGAGAAGCGATGTTATCGATGTGCCGTAAGAGGGCATCTAGCCAAGGACTGCTACAGAAAAGTCAAGTGTGGTACATGTGGCGGTAGACACGTTTCTTGTGTGTGCGATCCCAAATGGAAACCGAAGAGGAAAGAACACAAAGGCTCCTTAACTGTAAACAGTTTGCATACTATCGCTTATTCGTACGTTGGTTCTGATGTCTTCTTGCAAACATTTAGGGCGTGGGTCATGGGGAAAACGCAAAAAGCCTATATTCATGGCAATATGGACCGCGGAAACCAGCGTACATTTATTCGTCAAAATGTATCCAAGAGGCTTGGATTGAAAAAACTTGTATCGTGTAATCTAGAGATAAGTATATTTGCAGAAACAAGTTCCCATCTGAGACAACTTCGTGTCATCGAACTGAAACTTAGCAGTCAGTGTGACACCCAGGAGCACCTGTTAACCGCCACTGAAGTACCATTCGTCTTCAAGGATGTTGTGCAAGTACCAGTCGATGATGACTTTGTCAGAGACATCGCAATCGGTTGTCATATCCTTGCTGATAAATTCGTGATATTGGGCATGGCTGCAATTCTAGGAATGAGCATTTTAATCGGTGCTGATTAGCTTGGGCAATTCACGTCGGCAGAGATGAAGTGATACCATGGACAGAACAGCTTAATGGCTATGGGTTCTGCTTTTCGATGGATGTTGCAAGGACCACTTTCTTTTGACACCCATTTGAAATCAGCTCTCAATGTATGTTTCTTTCGACTAAGAACGCCTGCCTCTACCGATGAGATTCTACGGAGGTTCAGGGACTTGGAGAGTATCGGGATTATTCCAGCCAACAACACTCCAACTAAGGCAAACTATACGGTAAAAAAAGATTTGAACAGGACGTTACCTTCTTCAATGGTCGCTATCAAGTCGCGCTTCCTTGGAAAAAAGTTCGGGAGAACGAGATGGTAACCGAATGCAAGCAATGAACCGACTCAAGTGTCCGGGAAAGAAGATCAAGAAGAATCCAGAGCTTGCTGTTGAATATGAAACTATGACGACCTATCCAGATTCTGTACCTGATAGAACTGTCTTAGATTTATTGAACCCGAAATGCGTGACTTTGCGGTGGACAGAGGATATTGAATAATTGTCTTTCCTCGAGAATATGATGGAGAAGAAGAAGTCATTGAAAAGAACGCATGAACTCACAAGAAAGAAGAGAAAGAAGAAAGCGTCCGCCATAAACTGTTCAAACTGCTATGTGTAAATAATGTAAATATAATCTTCTTTCTTCATATGCCATGACCAGCCAGTCCACAAGGGCAAAAGTTGCTAATGTTTGGCAGGAGTTTCTGAAAGGTTGAGTCAGATTCAGGTTTCGATATCTACTTTGTCAAATCGCTTCATTCTTATTAAAATTTTTAGTTACCGCTTTACATTCATTTTAGTTCATTGTACAATTCTGAAGTGCCTTTTTGTTTCGCTTTCAATTCTTGCATCTTAAGTAAAAAGTGTACGTCTTTATAATTGTCTTTGAAAACGATCCGGTTCGTTGGAAATCCCTCAGCCTGGGTTTACGTCACAGTTTCAAGGGTCTACTCTATTCATCTCTACCACGCTTTAAACGCCACCAGACATTTCTCTTTTACTTTGGCTTACCATTTGTTCACAAGTTTGCTCTCAATGGCACTACATGATGACGTACCTGACTGCTTCACCATAAAACGTTCAATTGTGACCTAGCAAGGCTAAGAAGAGAAGCATGACCTTCTTTTTCGAGCAGTGTAAGTTTGACACGTACCACAGTGATTGACAATTTACTTCTGTTGTTCACTGTGACAATCTGTGTATACAACCAGTATACCTATATTCTCAAGAGTAAGTCGTTAGGCTATTCAGTTTTGCGCATTAGTTCATGAGAGTTTCATTTCGGCGCAGAAAGCACGTACTGATCTTATTTGTTCTCATTCTGGCAGTGAAGCTGGCGTAGCCCGCCCGTCATTTCTGCGATTAAGATAGATTTACCAGCGAAAAGAAAAAAATCTAAAAAGAACACATACACACACTCAGTGCTGGGTCTGTGTGTCCTTCGTAAATATTCCGTCTTTTTTGTGTGGGTAAATCTATTTTAGTCATGAACCAACTCGCCCAAGCAGCAGTATTAGCGAAGTTTATTTCAGTGGTGTCTCCAGAAAAGCATCACCATGAAAAAGAGGTGGCGATGATGACGACTGTCTCAAACATGGCTCATACTCTCTTAGGCGGATGAGCCAAGCCAAGAATTGATTATATAAATTAGGGATACATATTCAGTTTTGAAAATTAAGAGCCCTGAGAAAAATAAAGTGCGTAGACCCACTTTGTCCTCCTCCTCTGCATTGACGTCGTATTCTGCTTCGCTTCAAAAACGGAAGTGCTGTTTTCTTCGGTGTGGGAAGCACTTACTCTGATGGGCGAGAAGATAAGTACGGAAAGAGAGGAATAAATTGTTAGAAAGAGAGAAGAAGATAAAAATTCTAGGAGAAAAAAATACTTTGCGACGCGATATTCGAGCCCGCGCGCAGACGATCAGAAGGGGAGTGGAAAGTAGGGGCTAGCCCTATATTTCAAATAAGAACGCCTGTTGATTGCATTGCCGGCCAGACCCTTGTTCTGACCACAAGGCCGACGATCATCATTACTAAGCTCGCGTGGCTTGATCTCGCGTGCCATCGTGAAGGCGCGATACTCACGAGACATAGTGACTGTTCCTGCGTACTGACCTGGCTTCAAACGCGTCGTCAACTCGCGGAGTTGGCGTTTGGGGGAATACGCCATCACCCCTTTTGATTCCCCGAAAATCAGTCACCTCTTCAGAAGAGGTGGATATGAAGTCCTTAATAGTGGGTTGGTGCGTTCAGTTATCAGATATCTTGCGTCGTATTCAAGTCACGGCGAAGGCTACGCCGTAGCCGTTACTAATAGTAATATTATCGGTACTAAGGCCCCCATTGTTTGATCAGTAGTCTTGTGCTATTCACATGTTAGGGTTTTTGATATTTCCCGGTCATATTTCTAATTCAAGGTAATGCCCCCGTGTACCTACATTGATAAAGACAACCCCGCCGCCCTATCCATGGCAGAAATAAACCAAGGAGCTTCCCCGTAAGGGTGTTTTATAGTATGAGTGCTTAGTTTCAAGAGGTAGCTGTTGGCTGATAAATATTTTGGCACAACAACGCTTTTAATGACAATACGAGCATGGTTAGCTTGCGCGAATAAGGTATCTGCTTGCCTTTCAAAGATTATGCAAAATTCCGGTTCCTTGGTCAAAAAATGAATCGAAGCAGTGAGTAGACATAGGTAAACTCCATATTAATTACTTTTGAATGTTCCTATGTGTTATATATATATATATATATATATATATATATTTATATATATATAAATATATATATATATATATATATATATATATATATATATATATATATATATATATATATGGGAAGAAGTGTACTCCAAAGGGCTCGTTTTTTTGTGTTTTGACAAAATAATAATGAGATCTAACACACAATAATGCGAAGGGATGTATAGGGGAAAATATTACAACCAATGAAATGTAAACAAGAACAAAAAAATGGGTGAGTAAATAACTTGCCGTGAGCAGGAAATGAACCTACGACCTTTAAATAGTGCGTTCGATGCTCGAACCACTGCGCTATTATGGCGGCTATTCCCCCAGTCACTTTGTTGTATTTATATTTGAATATAAATGTGGGAGTGTCAGTGAGTGCCATCTGTAGCCATGGCGGCGAGTGTGAAACACCCTTTTATGAGCCTGTGTGGCGTCACGTAGCACGTGAACTCATTACGATCGGGCAGCTGACCAATAGTCAGTCCCTCGTATTCAACCTAACGGCACCAAGTCTGCCAGTACGAGACCCTCATTAATGAATAAGGAAAAGATGTGTATACCTAATGTACTTCTATATATCTTACTGTTTCTTTTCAAGGCGGCACCAGAAGTTACTGTATTTGCAGGTACCTAAGGCCACCCCCTTAAAACATCTATTTTTGACCTAGCAAAACAATCGATTGAGATGAGAACCCCGGCTGCCGCTGCTAGGTCGTTAAGCCAGAGGCACATAAGCTATTGTCACATTTTTGTCAGATGTTCATTGTCCCAATCTAGGTGTATATTCAGTATAGCCTATCCAAATTCTCAAGATGGGACCTGTTGCCCTTAAACTGGCCATGATGTCAAGAATAGAATATTTCTTTGTGAAGGTTCTATTTCTGCTATGACTGCATACTTGTTAGCTGAGCTTGCGTTGATCGTTTCAGTTGTTTCAAAAGTGAAGCTACTCTAGTTCACCGCAATTTGTGCGGTGTCTCCAAAAAAATATCCTTATGATCCAAGGCTAACGTCAAATTAAGGGATCGTTTTCTTCATTAAACACAATATTATTGAGAACTAACAATCATGCCTGGGAGTCTTGCTGGTCGCGAGTTATCTTTTTGTCCACCTTTTCATAAATATATTACAATTACTTCTCATAACATGGCCTAAACTTTACATGACATTACTCTCTGTTAGTTCTCATTAGGTACCAGCACGCGCTGTCGTCATCTTCTCCATTTTATGCTTCACTCCCAATAAAAAAGCATTGATATCTTCGGCGTTGTATTCACTCATTTGGACGGCCAAAAAGGCGAGTACAGAAATAAACAGAAGCAACAAAGAGAAAACGAAAAATGATTCTAGGAGAACAACATTTCTTCGTGAAGCGATAGTCAGACCCACGTACATTTTGAGCAAAAATGAAAGGCCAGAAGAGCGCTGCCACATATACTAAAGTGATACGCTTCCTGACAGAATGTCAGCCAGACCCTACGGTCGGCCACAAGCGCTAAGAGAGCTCATGCCCTGTTTTCGGGCGATGATCATCATTGAGCTCTCGCAGGTTGGTCTCGCGTGCCACAGCAATAAGAACGTCTGCCTTGCACTCCGCTAATTTTTTATACACACAGAAGAATTATTTGTTATAGTATTCCCAATGCAAACTTGTACTTTGGATTTATCAATTATTTACTCATTTCAATGGATAGCTCTATACTTGCTTTATTATTACTAAATTTTATCAATATTCAGATTTCATATATTGCTTAGACGTCAAGTTAACTCATTTTTCTTCGTTGAAATCCTAAATCTCTTTATTTTTCATTATATTGACCGCCGGTATATGAGCCGATCCCCCGTAGTTGTCAGAGTCGAAGCATGTAGGCAGAAGCAAGCGTGCTATCCTGAAGGCGCGAAATTAATAAAATATGTCGAGTGCCGCGAGTATAGACTATTTTACAGATTCGTTTGAGTTCTGCCCTAATGGGTTGTTAACTTATTTGCTTTGCATCGTTACAACTTAATGAGCAGTGCTACGGCAGACCGACACGCACGAAGGTGGTTGGGTTGGTGGATACGATGTTCCATGGTCTTACTACACTACGCGGTGATTCGCAAAAACAAGAAAACATTCGCTTATTATTGCAAGATGGTGGTGCCCATGTTTCTTAGGTAAAATAGTTGATAGTTAAACGCTTGATGAGCTTCTGCTCATACTGGTGACATTAAGCTTGAAAGAACAATTTCGATTTTTCATTCACTCTCTTTCGCTGGTTCTTGAGAAAGTTGCTGTGTGCTGATCGGGCTGCCAGAGCCACATCTATTCCAGGAGCGTGACCGCCACCACCACTTTCGATTCTCCCAAAATTCTTTGCTGCTTCTGTATAAGTGAGTATGTAGCCTTTGATAGCGGGTTGTTGCATTATCACATATATTGCGTCACATTCAAGCCTTGACGAAGGTGGAGGTGTAATAGATACCAATACTAATACTGTCGGTACTAAAAGGCTTTCGATTCAGTTCAGCAGTATGAGGCTATTCACAAGCTAGCGACTTCGATATTCACCTTTAATATATGTGATTCAAAATAATGCACGCATGTATATACAATTACGCGACCCCTCTCAACACAGGAAAAATGAATCTGGATGCTTACCCGGATTTACCTTTCAAAGCTTCGGTGCTTAGAGTCAAGCGGAAGTGGTCGGCTTATTATTATTTTGTGCAATAATGACAACAACAGCACAGATTGTATAAGCTATCTACTTGTCTTTTGACGCTTATGTACACTTTTAATTCCTTAGTGAAAATGAAGGAAAAGTAATGCATAGACAACGTTTTTTTGGTACACTTCTTTGTTGGCTTCGCTGGAGTAGGCAACTATGTTAACATGTACAGAGTGGCATGTTGAACACTAACAAGCTTCGCAAGACCCAAACACGACCGATGGAACTCAGTTGCTGACCTGAAGTTGATCGGTTCTATTCTTGGCCGCATCGGTCGTGTTCCGGTGAAGGAAAAATGCTAAGCAAAATATCAGGGCACGATATAAAACAGCCCGAGGTAGTAATTTTTGGAGCCATTTATAATGCCTTTCCTCATGTTTATATGGGGATTATGGCACTCTAGAACCCTATAATAGGTATATTTTAAATTTTCTAGCAATTGATAATTGTTTCTGCCTTTTTCACACAGTTTTCCTGGTTATGGTGCAACCATTACTTTCACACGGTAAAAAAAGTAATAGTTTCACCACAAGAGCAAAGCAATGAATGTGGTAGCCCCAAATGGAAATGCCACGCGAGGAATGGTAACCAGATGGAAACTCGCTGCGCTCTGCCCAAGGCGTAATAATGCTAAAAAACACACCTAGGATTAGCATGAGCTAACAAAGTTCACAGCTCCGCGTTCAGCGCGCTGCTTAAATTCAAAGATTGCACGAAACGTATACACTCATGTATACACAGGATGAGAGCAAAACTACCTTGTGTCACACTTGCTACTTCGCTGTCTTTGGAAACCACGCTGTTTGCACAAACGGAGAGGCTGCAGCGAATGAAGAGACCTTCGTGTGCTATCTAACTACAACGCAATCATTCTGATGAAAACCCAAGACGCACAATTATTCACTGCAAGATTAACACACGCGCGTGCACGGGGGAGACCACGCGCCGCAGGGCAAAGTGCACGAGTGGGCCGCCTAGCGCACCCATCGCTCAAGTCGCTGGAAAAGCTGATAACATACTGATATTTCTCCCGAGGTCAGCATGGATGGGCATACTCCCAGCGGTAGATAATGTATAGAATAGGTCACCATTTGTCCGTTGGACAATGTCTACACACTAAACAAAAATGACCTGAAATAACCTCAAAAACTGGGTAAACCATTTGTCCTCTAGCGCACTACCTCTCCTGGGTTTTTTTTTACCACCTACTATTGAGATAAAAATTTGCTCTCGTGCTAACTGAGTTTTTGAACGTAGGGAGAGTAGTAATTATTTACCCCAGTGAGGTTTTGAGCGAGTATAGAGAGAGTAAATTTTTACTGCCTTCACAAGGTTTTTGAGGTGATTTCTGGGTTTTCTTTCTGGTGGTAAAAAATAAAAATTGACGGGTGCATTCGCCCAGAGTCGACTAATTTATTAAATAGCAGAATTGAATTAATTTATTAAACGGCAGAATTGGTGACACATAGATGTACATACAGACAAACACGCACACACAACAAATGCAGGATAATACACCACTCGAACAGACTGCACGCGTTGCTAAACTACACTTTGACAATCCAGTATATATAGGCACGACTTTTTGACCGGCTATGTAGGACCGGTAGGAGAGCTCTTTTTTGCATTGATTAACAACAACGGTTGAAGCTGCAAGCGTAAACTTAAGGTGGGCTGCAGGGAACTAAATGTCACACCGACCTTTTATTATAAATCTACCCAATCTCACCTTTCTTAGTATCCAATAATTACTTGGCACACCGGGCTCATGGCCCCACGCGTGTTAGCACTGCTGATCCACAAGTCCATAAAATATACATAAGTACGCACACACCATGGTGGCTCAATGATTTTATTGAGCGACGGTGCACAAACACAGTAGCAGCACGTATTCATCACAACGGGCGTAGAGGAGCGGTGCACGCCTGCACACAAACTTCTTATCGACGGCGTACTAGGCCTTTTCGAGGAGCACGGCTATCCGATGAAACACAGCTGGCGATCACAGAACACATATCCTGTGCGAATTTCGTCGTTATTTCAGACACAAATGAACACGTGACCGCTATCTTACGGGGACGGGGCGGTGTATGCATACTTCCAACGAAAGACCACCGTCCGGGTTTTCTTCGTGCTCACCGGCAGCCGCTTGCTGGTTCCATCTGCCTCGTATCGGCTTCGCGCTTTATGTTTGAGAACCTTGGTGCATGTGGTGGGCAATTCGGGCAGCATATTACTCAGGCAGACATCGCCTACTGTGGAACAAAATATATGCGATGCTTCTTTCACCTGCCCCGGCGATACACTCCCACTGGTCACTGGCGGCCGCGGCTCGGTGCCGACGACAGAGTGAAGGATTTTGGTTATTGCTTTTCCAGTAGGCAAGCACGGACGATGACACCAGATTGATTTTGTTCCCACTGGCAGATATTCGCGATTCGGCTCGGAAGCGAGATATCCGCGACGTGCAGGTTCGGAGGCGCTCGGAAGCGCACTGTCGTTTGAAGATGTAGGAAACACGTGAGATCCATCAGCCCAACCAGACACACAGATACCGAGCTTCTTGCACCGTCTGTCTCCAAGGCACCACCGCCGAGCAAAAGCCAACAATTTGCGAAAATATGCAGTACAACTTTCCACAACAGGTTTTCTTTCTTTTTTTTCTTCTTTTGAGATCCCCCTGTCTTTTCCTTCTTTTTCGTTCACAGAATGCTGTTCTCGCTTGTTGTGCTTTTGCTGCCCCCAGTTCCAGTGAAAATGCGCTGACTCGAGGTCAGTCATGAGGCACGTAGATGCCCCAAAAAAAAAGATCTGTGGTGCTCGCGTACCTTTAGGATTCACTGAGAGCGTCACGATGGGGGTATGGGGCAAAAGCCACTGAAGCAGCTGCACCTTGCAGTCACGTGGTAATGAACTCTGAAACGCAGGTTAAAAATCACGTGATAGAAAACTCCCTACGTGGTAAAACTGGATTTTGGCATCCTTTTACTACTTGCCTGAGAGTTGGTGGTAAAACTATGTCATGTACCCTCTTTTACTCCTACACGAGGTAGTAAATTTAAACGCAAGAGAGTTTTCTGAGGTCATGAGCCGCAAAACCCCCAAACTCGGATAGTTTTTGCTTACAGTGTACATGGCTTTTATGTACATATATACACAGGTATATAGGGGCATGAGGTGGCGACCAATGCTAATGAACAAAAGCACCCGAGAGTGTTCATATATTTGCTATCGCAATGAAATAGACGAGACGAAAAAGCAGGGAGAAAGCAAAAAAAATTAAGTTACGCGCTAATGAAACGTAGAAGAGTGGACCGGGAATTGATAAGGTAGTTTTATGGGAAGAGGCCATAAACCATGCAGCACAATCATTTTATATTAACAATCAATAAATCATATATTTATTATGCTTAGGACTAACCATAAGGCGCAGGTGCAAGAAAATACAATGAAAATGATCACAAAACAATATAGTATTATTGTAATAAAATATTGGCCACGCCGGAGCGCAGGTAATTGCCCCATTTTAAATGGGACGCTCTTTCATGCTTCAGGTCGCCGCCGTAGAAAAAATTCGCGTGTACCTGTGATGGCTTGAAGTCGAACCAGATTTTTTCTTCTCATTCCCAGACAATTGTATTGACCGACTCAAAATATTTCCTTGCTTAGCGTGGTTTCACATAGTTTTCATAATCGTAGGCATGCAAGCTAGCTTCTGTGCCGATCGGCGCACCTGTAAACATGCGACACTGACATGCGATAGCATCATCGTTTGACGTCACCGTGTATTGCCGCAGTGATGCCACACTGACTTCCTAATGGCATAAAAAACGCTAGCGATATGTCATGCCGACGCTAGCGTTGACTGATATGTAACCGTTGACGATATCTAACTGACGTTAGCCTTAACACAATGAACGATAATCTTACTAGTATCACCAAAGTATGCGCAATGGAAGTCGGTGGTACACTCACCAGACAAGACTCTGGAAAACTATCCCAGAAGATGAAAAATTTTATTTAGACCCGGCAAATTATGAAAGTCTCAAATGCAACCAACCTAGCGGAGTTTTTGAAGTTAATCAATGGGCGTAGAGTAGCTGACATTAGAGGGTATATCATAGAGCGCCGCTGACGGCAATCTATAAACATGCGCTTTGAAGCGAGGCAGTTACCAGTACCGCTTAGCTAGTTCTTGTTTGTGATCAATGTTTATCTCGTGCATCACGTGATTTATCTTTAGGAGCGACGCTCCTTAGGCCCGAACCCCACCGCGTTTCCAGAGTCGGGTCAGTCTCCCGGGTCACAAGTGGCACTTGTTCTCCGAAGTGGACGCGACAGCCGACGCAAGAACTAGTGACGCCGCAGTTGCATCTTGCACCATGTGTGACGCGTTCGCAAATCACGCACGAGGTATAGAGAGAATGGGAGCACAGATAAACGCGGCGCAACAGGCTGCTCCTCGCACATTTCAGCTCGCTGTGGCATGTGCGTCACCTCCGAGTTCACATCTGAGCCGTCGCGAGTGAGGCTGCAAATCTGCACTGTTTCTACAAATATTGCTCTCTGTACCGCCTTCAGGAAAACGTTGAAATCAGGCGCATAGTCGATTGTGTCTCATATCTAAAGAGCGTTGGGCATCGATTTTTATTTCATTCTCTATTTCGTGAGTGTGTAATTCTTTGTGACATTCGGTGGTAGCATGCAATAAGTTTGTGGACAGGTTGGTAAAGTGAGCTTCTTAGTGGTGAAACATCGTGAAAATCTGTGGTCCACTAGAGAGACACTGACAAAGAAAAAACGACTGCAGGATGCGCTAGCTTCCAACAGAGTGTTTGTTTGACCGAGGTGGAATGTATACGTTTGAGGCGTAGGCCCGGGCGCCGAGATATCCGGCTGGGCTGACAAAGAAAAAACAAATTATTATTGAAGAATAAACAAAGGGTGGAGAAGAACGATTTAAGTGCTTCAAATGTTGTACAGCGACACGTGCAGAACTCCCCTACTGCGTTCTCTTTATGAATAAAACGCTTTTTCTATTAAAGGCTTTCAAAACAACGTCAAATGTCCCCATTGCTCATATCGTAACAATGCATTATAGGCAGAACTTTTTTCGCTACAACACTACCACTCCCGTTTCTGCTCATGACTTCAACTGTCGGATCGCACCTTTGGCGAGTCACAGTGTAGCTTCTGGTTACTAGAAGTGCTCCGCGCTGAATAAGATGCGTGTGCCCGAACGTTTAATTGTCCCCATTGCTGCTAGAACCGCCAGAAAAGCGCCTTTCCGACATCGTCTATCTGTGACGCATCGCTCGGCCACACTAGCGCCACGCCTAAACTTGAGCTTGCCTTCCGTGAGGAAGCTCTGCTGATGCGAGCATTGCCCGCTTTGACAATTTTCACTGCTTCACGCCCGTATTCACAAACACTCCTGGACTCGACTTTACCCTTCACTTGACAGTGTTGGGCACTGCGCCACAGCTCGACTCAAACTGACGCTGCGTTACTCAAGATTGGCAGCAGATTATCGGTGATATGCAGTGACTTGCCGTGCCTAGAGAGGGCGCTTTCTCAAGTGAAGGTGAAGTGGTGATTGAAGGGAAGTTCTAGAGTACGGGGGTCAGTGATCTCACCAATTTCCTTTTGCCCGTATTCACAAACGCTCCTTGACTCAAACTCAAGCTCAAAAAATCGTTGATAATTTTCGTGTTGCGAAAATCGCAATGCGAAAGAGCCTTCAAGAATTCCTTGAAGTCGAGTTTGAGTCAAGGAGCGTTTGTGAATACGGACCTTATTGTTTTCAATGCCGATGGCTATGCAATCGGCTAGTGAAGGTGCACAATCACAAGTCCTGCGATGCGGACTAAGATGCATAAAATTCTGTACGCTTGTGATGCCTGTAATTAACGCCACTCACATCACGTCTTCTATAAGTGTGTTTCCTGCTTCATTTCGACAAGCATTTGAAGCATGTATCGCACTCCTGAAGGAAAAAATGAAATGGTATAGGCAAATGTGCTTACGAGTACGTAGCTATGGCACTAGGAAAAAGTATAGCACCACGTTTCCTCCACCCTCTCTCTTACGTCTCTATACTCCACTTTCCCATTCTGCGAGAGTAACGTAACCAACTGCGCATGTACCTCTTCAATCTTCCCGCCTTCTCTCTTGTTTTTATTCCCGACTTCCTTCTCTTGCACAACTCGTCCACCCAATGGTTGATGCTTATCGTGGTGTACATTATCCATTTGCAAGAAAGCAGTGTCAGCTGAAAAGGCTTAGTTTGTGCCAATTAACGTCTTGCTTATGCTGCACAAGTGGGATAGTCAAGGGGAACAGTGGAAGTGCCTCAGTCAGGCTTGTCGACGCTTCGATAGGAGGACCTGCATTTGACAAAGATAGGTCTTAATATCGAAACGTCAGCCAGCCTGTCTGAGGCACTTCGACTATTCACCCTGACTATCCTCACTACGTGTTTTCATCTGTCGTCTCTCATCTAGATTTTGGGTTAAGCTGCACAATATATTCACAGCATGAAAAACTAATCAAGGAGAAGGGAGGGAACGCAGACAAGGGTCGATGTTCCTTTTTTTTCGAGCTGTTAACACACTGTGTCATAAAATGCCGAATATCCCACACGATTCGGTTTATAAGCTAATAGTGCGTGGCTTGCTCTCAATCACGCACCGCTTAAGGACCCTTGCAGAGGAGGATACGCGTTTCTATTTAAGACAAAACAGCGCTGGTATCAACGACCTCGATAGAACTCGAGGAAGCTGGCGAGTAGTTGCGCAGATTGTCGGTTTTAACACGTGTTTCTTTGTCGATGTAGCCTGCACCTGCTTCGTAATTTGCGACGGCCAAGAAGTTCATCCATCGGTCTGACACGGTCTGGCTGACTGGTACAGCAATAGGAACAACAACGAAAAAAAGCGATGGACACTTCAGACAAAAAATTCTGCCTATCGCACATATTTGGGAATCGATGTTGTGCGAAGCATGCGGAGGGAAGGTGACCGTGTTGATATTTTTTTTAGCGACACATCATGCAATGGCGCTAAGCATATGTACAAATGTGGCACGCGCACACATATGTTGACCAATTGCAGATGTTTATATAACCAGTTGTTCGCACTCGCGCAACGATGCCAACTGGAGCGTGCGTATTACCAACGCCAGAAGCTGATATGACGCGCTGATGCTCGCGACGATGCTTCTCCTGGACACTGCTACATAAATCAACTTCAGCGCATAACAACCAACCACAATTGACGTTAACCCCACGTCACGGCTGCATGAAAGGAGTACATATGTAATGTTTAAAAATTGTGTTGGCAGCACTGCAAGCACTAATGTCGCTTCATGAAGATTAAGCTATTTCACACTACGGTCGTAAGGCGTCGATTTTTCATTACACGCGTAAGCGGAAGCACAACAAGCGTATGCGTCTAGTTCAGACTGTGAACTTAAAGGTACCAACGTTCGCAACGAACGCATAAATCGTGGGTGAGAGTGTTAAAGGCTAGGCAACTTTTACAACTGCGGTACTACGACCGTTACGACACAGTCAATGACCGATCCGCTTTCAGTTTTCAACAACCGGTCACGAGACCTGACGGGACTTCCGTCCTCCCGGCTGCAGCAGCATCGCGGAGGCGATGGCGGTAGCTGCCGGCGCGGGAAGTGCTACTTCGCCATTCCGCGGTGACGATTGGGTTGGTTTTGTTTGCTCGCAACGTGCGTAAAAAGTTGTTCCGCGCTGCCTGCCGTACTGTCTTCATTTGGTGTGGTGTGGTGTGTTGGTGTGACGAGAAGGTTGTGAAAGTCGCCATCCGTGGCCCTGTCGAGGAATACTTGGCGCACCCAAACTCTTCTCTGTCGCCTTCGCCGTCTTCGGGCGATTTAATACACGACTATAAGCTCATTTTGAGCGTGAATTTCTTCCAACTCGGCCAGCGCTCGCGTGTTGATGGGAGCCATATTGGACCGCTAGTGACGTCGATTCTACAGCGACAAATATGATTGGCCTATCGTAAAAATCGTAATGTACGTAGCTGTAAATGTGAACAAAGGTATCGGCATAACTGCGGTAACGCTTTTTATAGCCGTTGCGTTCGATACGCCGAACGAGCTGTTACGCACGTTACGACCGTAGTGTGAACATAGCTTAAGTTTTTATTTGAAAAGTAGTCCCAAGACCTGGCGTAGCTCTGTGGTAAAATGCTTCGATTCCACGAAGAATGCTTGGGTTAGATTCTAGCTGGGACCCTGACATTTATTATATGCATTCGTCGGGTAGACGCTACCGATGTCGCTTATTTCTTAACGTTCCCGCGTTAAAATTGTCCTTGTGTGTTCTCGTTGTTCCTGGGTAGATACTAAGTGTCAATAACTTGTGGCACATACCCGCATACCAGCAGACATGCCCGTCCGTGGGTATGTGTGACTGTCTGGCGGGAAGTGTATGACAACGTACGCGACGGGATTGTGACATTATTCTTGTCTTGGCCAGCGCGTCATATTCGTCAAACCATCTTACCCTCCATTGCTAATTTTGTTTCACGTTAAGGGAGTGAGCACGAGAGCACCAAAGCGTAAGCGGCTGGAAAGATAGATAGATAAATAAATAGATAGATAGATAGATAGATAGATAGATACGCTCAAAGTCGCTGATGTTTGCTAAGAAATGCTTCGAATTCGAAAACATGTCAAGGTGGCTAAGCATATGCTCATCGTACGCAACTGTGGTATTCAGCACTTCGGCATCATGATGGTATACCAACAAGCCCCACAGGAAGCTATCAGTTACCGGTACCAGTCATCATCCTTCCGAAGCGGGCTTTCATCGAT
Source organism: Rhipicephalus annulatus (assembly GCA_013436015.1). Classification (NCBI taxonomy): domain Eukaryota; kingdom Metazoa; phylum Arthropoda; class Arachnida; order Ixodida; family Ixodidae; genus Rhipicephalus; species Rhipicephalus annulatus. The sequence goes on along the minus strand of WOVY01002606.1, from coordinate 73,376 downwards.
GTTGAATTGGAAGGGGGACAACGCTCGTTTATGTCATTGGAAAAAGACCGTGTGTTCCTGCTTCTGGCAGCTAGCCTTGATAGGCTGCAAGTGCTAGTGAGGGAACGTTTTGAAATCCTAAGGGTCTAGACATCGTATGCAAACATCGATGTTCATATTGGTTTTTCAGAGAGCTCGCCTGCTGAAGCAATCAAAGGTCTTCAAGAAGCTGTAAAAGCAGTTATACTGAGCATGTGTTGTGCTCACCACGATGCACGCAATTCATTATCTCCATTTACGCAATGCCGAAAAAAAAACAGTGACCAGTCTCGTCACTAGACCAGTGACAGTTCGGCTTGAAGCAAGCTCCGAGTGATTTATATGTGGGGTTTGACTTCCCAGAACCACCATATGATTATGTGAGTCGCCGTAATGGAGGGCTCCGGAAATTTCGACCTTCTGGGGTTCTTTAGCGTGCACCACAATCCGAGCACACGGGTCTACAGCATTGAAGCAAGCCCTCTGGATCGGTTGCAATGAATGATTTACCACCAGTTAACGCTATTTAGCAAGAATATATACTGAGCCACGACGAGATTGTCTGGCGCAACTTTTTCATACATAACAGTGTATCTAGTCACTGAAAACGTCTTCAATTGGAACCATTCAGCGCCAGTTCATTTCCTCGCTGCTTGTTCAATTTTCATATAATTAGGATGTCTCATTGAAAGTGTTTTACGTGCCGAAATTGCATACATGCTTGATACGTTCTAAAAATACCTTAGGTGTTTGTGCTGTCCGGACTTCCTTCTTCTGTCTGTGTTTTCACGCCCTGTATTTTCAAAAAGAATATGTACCTACTTCGGCCTATTTTGTTATTGCATGCTTATTTCAATGTATGAGACTTTTTGTATTGGGAGATTCCGGATCAGTTTCCAACACCCAGGGTACTTTTACGTGTACCTAATTCCGCTTGCTGAAGTAGCTCTAACTTCCGCAACTTTTGCGGCAGTTACCACAAACAAGAGAAAGGGGATACGAGATAACATAAAGATGCAATGCAACCAATCACGCTTCATTATTAAGTACACATTACCACTGCAGTTATTGTGTAAACCTTTGGAATTAGGTTTAGGTAGTGTATTTTTTCAAATGGGGAGGGCTTTGCCAGACATATGTAGGCGATGTGCGCTGATATATTGGCGAGCACCTAGCTTTACCGACGTCGCTTAGATTTCGAGATAAATTCACGAATATCTTAAGACGTGCTGGATTTCATCAATTGTGCGTGATTGCGAATGAATGCTGCGAGCAAAAGCATATTCGTAACTAATCGTGCAACTTAACTAAATAATATGTAATGAGAGACAATGTGCTTTAGCTCATCTGTGTAGCAAGTGAATTAACAGTGTTAGCTACGAATTTAAAGGGTCAGAATAATTTTTGTTTATTTCTCAGTCAATACATAAAGAAACGCACGAGTGCTTTGATGGAAAGGTCAGCCCATCTAGTAATGTTCCCAACCTACATATGATCCGCTCGCTAGTCCATGATACCACATCATGGATGTCTGTTTTAAATTTTTTAAACAATGGAGTCAGACGTGTTTGTCACGACAGACTGTACAAACGTTCTTAAAACGGCGCTTCACTATGAAATGTTCTGGAAGAGATGACTGCTGCTTTTCATCGCAACAATACATGAATTGAGTTAGTCGTTGAACACGCCTCAAAGATTAGCGCCTGGCAGAACTTTTGTTCCAAGTTTGATGACGTGCGATTGATGGTCAAAGTATTTCGCAACGCTGTATGCCAGTCATACAGTGTATGAAAGCGGGCACCTTCCAGTTCTTGAGCTTTTCCATTCGTATAAACTTGTAGCCTTGTCGCCTTAATGAGGATGGCAGGAGTGAGGGAGGACCCTAAACTATGAACGCAGAGGTGCGATGTCTTGTGGCCTATGTAGTCAAGTTTCTTGTCAGGTCTTGATAGTAAACACTGATGCCATGCAACCTCATAGAAAAAAATATATGCCAGATGTTGCGTGCGTCGTGTCAATGCTTTCTATGCGTATGCTAAGCTGGAACAAACTCTGCTACCTGTACATCAGCTTGTGATGGGGCCTTGCCTGAAAAGAGCAAGAAATAAACAGTTAACGGTTGCAGACAGTCAAAAAAACTTTCATGTAGTGACGAAACTTTTGTAAATGGCGACAGTCACATATAAGAGGATAGAGTGACTAACAAGACAACTAAGTGATAACATTCTGCCAATTGCTACGCAAAGCAGAAGAGGCGTGTGCCGACGCAGGAATTGAGAAGAGGATGTGCATCAAGGCTTATTGTTGGCCGAATTGGTATTTGCTTTAGTGACATCCTTTAACCACGAACCTCTTTTCCAATGCGACACGTCGTTGACGTTGTGCGCATCGAAAAAGAGATCGTTCGATAGCTGGATAGCATGTGGCTGTGGGAAGTCTGCGCATATATGTATGTTGTGTACGTGATGCCGGCTCTGCGCTTAGTCTACTTCAGTCGGAAGTGCCACTTGTGCTTGTAGTTGGGCGTTCCTTTACTCTGTGCTTGTGATATTTCGTGCCTAAAGTATGTCCATAGGCATGTGCATCTTGCGCATCCTTGATAAAAAAACATCTCTCGTCGATCTAAAATCAGCGTGTATGAACACGTTTTTAAGAAGAAAGCTGTCTATATTTTATTTAAAGTCAAGGTTGAACTTGCAAGAGGAAGCAAAACGTTAAAAATATCGCGTGATCCACTTGGAGTGAAACAACCCGAACTTCGTTCACTAGGTTTTGAGACGCGCTTGTGTCTTACTAAAAAAAATTGCGCTCGCGTGACCATCACTTCGTCTTCAAAAAATTTGGACAGTGATGAAAGAGATAAATAAAAAGAAAAACGATCTCCCACCCATGGCTTTATTTATAAGCATTTTTGGTAACCCCCTAAAAACATAATAAGATTTTTGCCGGTTAACACGACTAATGACGTGCTGGCAAATTATGTGACTGGACTGTTCAACATTTCGGCCTTAAGAACCGCAGGTCGCGGGTTCAAATTCCGGCTGCAATGGCTGCTTTTCCGATGGATGCGGAAATGTTGTAGGCCCGTGTGTTCAGATTTGAGTGCACGTTGAAGAACCCCAGGTGGTCGAAATTTCCGGAGCCCTTCATTACGGCGTCTCTCATATTCATATGGTGGTTTTGGGACGTTAAACCCCACATATCAATCATTTCGGCCTTAAACCTTATGTGACCAGCGTGGCTTTATTAATGTGTCAAATTACCTAGATAAAACGAACACTGATATCATGTGTATGAGCATCGAGAAGAAAACCCGATCTACCAATGATGTTTACACATCACAGCGAGCTACACAGGACTAAATAGACTCCCCGACGCGCAACAGGTGTAGTTTGCATGAAATTGCAGATACTAGCTCGGGCAGCACTGATAGAGGGAAAATATAGCGAGAACTGCGAAACTCCTGGGTATATGTTAGCGGCTCCGAACTGGCACTGACCAAAAGTGGCATCGACGAAAGAGAGGTACTTTCTGAACTTTGCTAATTAGTGTGATTATCACAACTTGTGGTGCCGGCACACCAAATTGTGCATTAAGCAACGCTCTTGTGGGTTTTAGCACCAGAAGCACGATGCGATAAAAAGGCCCTGCACAGTAAAGGTCCCAGTTTCTAGTTTTTTTACTACTCAAGTTTAAATAAACAGCCTCTAAATGCAGGTGCACTAGTGTTATTGAGCTTGGCTTCCTTAAATGCAGCCGTGTGCTTGAATACCCAACCACCGGCATTGTTACGGCACGAGATAGGGGCTAAGCAACAGCTGAGGGTGCGTATGATTAAAGAGATAAGCCTGTATAGAAGATGTGCTTTGTGAACGTAAAGAAGTAAAAAGCATATGCTTACCTGTTTATGCAGTCGGTGATAATGAGTGCAAAGACTTGATGTGTCTTACCCTGCTTGTTCGTCCGCAAGGCGTAGTCTGCTCATTCCTCTGGTGGGCCGAAAAGCCAAAAGAGCTATGCCATATTACTGGATCTACCGTGTGGTCAAAAGCCTCTGACCGCCAATGCTCTGTCGACCCGCATAGTAAGCAGCGTCAAGGTCTGCGTGAGGTCTCAAAAGCAGCTCCACCCTTTCCCCATGCAGGACGACTTGCAAGGCTGTTGTGAGGGCTTGTAGTTCCCCGTTTGTCTTGGCGTACGTAGCCGCGAATTGATGGCCGCGCCAAAGAACCAAAAGCATCACTCCACCTTCCCGATGGTTGGGATTGGCATAGTTGTTTATCAAGCAGGCGTAGTACGCTCCACACTCGTGCCTCACGCGGATCGTGGTGTGACGACGAGGAATAGATTGCAGCACGCCCGCCAAGTCTCGTATAAGCTGGTGAAGGTCGAACAGCAGCATGTTGGCCTCGAAGTGAATGAGAAGCCATGGGCAAAGGTGGTACCTCGAGATGAGCCAGCAGTAGAGCTTGGCGACACGCAGCAGGCACTCAATAACGTCAGGAGTCGCTTCCAGGGCCTGGCGTATTTCCTGGACGGTGATTCCCGGACACACCCTTCTCAGCCGTGGAAGCCAATCTACGTTCTCGTCATCGAGGCAGTGAAGTTCGTGCGTCAGAACTCGCTCCAAGTACGCTAATAGCTCTTCCAAGACATTAGACATACTGGTAGAAGGCGGGGTGGCCGAATAAATTATTCCTGATAGTGAATTTCACTCGCCTAGGTAGACGCCAAGGAAAAAGCGCGAAGCTAGACCAGAAATAGTAGTGGCAGGGAATGGGATGGAGGACAATGCGAGGGCAGTAAGTGTGCGAAACACATGTGCGGTGTGTGCTGCATCAACCAAGGTACCAGTAATAGCCAGTCTTTAATGAAATCATATAAACTTACTCTGGAATGTTACCATTTTGGTGATATTTGCATCGGAAAATCTACAGTACTGCTGCTATACAGATACGCAAGCGCACAGGGAGCACCATATGTAAGACATGACAAACATAGTTCAGCACAAATCGCAACGTTCTAGATGTCTTATCAAGACAAACCAGATAAAAATTACGAACAAGGAAAGAAAACAACATATCACTGAATTGAATGATGATGAGTGTCTGAAGTAATAGGATTGTGAACTCAGTGTTACCGCAAATCACCCGTGACGTTCGCCACTCACGAATGTAATGAGTGCCAAGCGTTTAACACTTATGTGCCGCGTTTACCGGTCACGACTCATAAGTGTATCTTGTGTTGAGTTTTGGACTTGGTCTTCCGTTCGTTATTACTGCTTTGTGGTATCGGATCTAGCTTTAAGTTTGCAAAGACAAGGTGTGGAAACGTTCTCCTGGTGGGCTTTGGTTCTTTCCAGTCAAACGAAATACATCGCGAAACATATCGCGCTGTCATTCACTGCAGAAGCCTGCCGTCATCCGGGATCTTCATAGCCAAAATCTTCATTGTAGTCAGCGTCACCAACTTGGTTGTGACGTAATGTGCATAGCCTGTATCTGCTGTGCCGTGATGGCAGAAAGGGAATGTGTTTGTCGCCCAAACGATCTTGGCTCGTACCCACAAGGGGGGTTGGCCACACTGTACATAATGTTTTTAAAAGCGCTTGTTTTTCAACGTCATCAGCATCATTATCAGTGGCGTCTACGGCGCACGCCGACGCCACACAGCGTATAATTTTGTCCATGACTCAAAAATCCGTAAGATGCGAATACAATAAATATTAAAAATAACACAGTCGTAGCGGCAATTGAAACCAGGCGATTTGCATGCCAAGCAGTGTTTTACCAGATAGTCGCACGTCTGCTAGGAAACGCAGTGTTGAGAACTTCCTAGGAAATGCAGCGAAAAACATACGATTCTTGTATGCAGGCTTCACACTACAACATGTAATATTGCAATAATATTGTGTGGTACAAGCGTCACATTGCCGTCAGGCCTCAAAACGTATGATTATCAAAACGACTTCGTGTTTTAAAGTCCGCCATCGAAGAAAACAGGCACACAGCTAACTGCATTTACGTAGCCCATTTACGTGGCTTTAAGGCCGCGTGAAGGGAGCATAGCAAGTTAGAAAACATTTCACACTCATAATTACTCGAGGTTTAAGGCATGGTACCTATTACGCGAAATGAAGTGATATGTCAAAACTTCACTGGCATGAGCCAATTTCAAATTTATTGACAACATTGTAGTAATACACAATTTAACCTCCTCGAGTAACATCGTACAAGAAAAAGTAACAGGATATAGCTATAGCGTTCATCTCTTAAAGGCGAAGTTAAGGATCTGCCAATTTTTAACCTTGTCCTGCTCATAGGCGAAAGCAATCTTTTCCCTTCTCATTGGATGTGGGCACCCTAACTCGAGTCGCCTTGATCGCTGCATCCTAGGTCGGCCCGCTTTGACCAAGCAATGAAATCATGTGTTGCACCATCTAGGGACGTCGCGCTACAAATCTACGACGTAATCACGAGCTGTTTCTTTTTCCATTAGCCATTTTGATGCCAACCCTCAGTTTTTATTCACGAGGCATTTCGGGCTTTCAATAATGCTTTCGTATTTCCAATACAGCGTAATGGCAATGAAACCACCTCTGGCTGTTTTAGGTAAACTAAGCCCAATACAGATTTCGTGGCGATAACTAGGGATAAAAGATGCTAAGTTGTGATTATATCTATAGTGTTAAGGCCGAGGTTAAGACGATAATAAAAAGTTCAATGTTTTAAGGACAGTAAAAATAAATTATAATAATTACCTTCATTTTGACCAGTGGTTGAATTGGCTCGGCGAATCGAAACAATAGTACACCAAACATTTAATTTCGTTAATTGTATGTTGAGCCAATAGAAGACATCAGCGCAACGTGACGCATTGGTCGGCAACAAAACTGTGTCTCTGAAATTAATACATGCCCCGCTGCGGTGGTCTAGTGGCTAAGGTACTAAGCTGCTAACTCGCAGGTCGTGAGATGAAATCCCGGCTGCGGCGACTGCAGTTTCGAGTGAGGCGAAAATGCTGTAGGCCCTGTTCTCAGCTTTAGGTGCACGTTGAAGAACCACAGGTAGTCTAAATTTCCCGAGCCCTTCACTACGGCGTCCCTCATAATCATGTGATAGTTTTGGGGCGTTAAACCCCACATATGAATGAATAAAATTCGCCCGTTTTTAGTCGCCAATCCCTATGACCACGTCAAAACTATGCGCATATAAAGAAAGTTTGTCAGCTGTATCAAACCAACACGTAAAATTGTTCACAAAGCACTTTTTTGCTTTGAAAATTTCAGGAAAATAAAGATCAGCATCGCAATTTGTCGATAGATATGGATTTGATGGCTCGTGAAATTTTTCGGAATGCCTGAAACTTGGGCAGCCTTTTTGCAGTTCTGCTTACTTGAGGTCCGTAAAACCTTTGACACAGACCGCACCAACTATAGGGTACATGAAACGCGGCGTAGTTTTACTGTATTGCATATTGCCTTGAACAGCACATTCTGAGCTCGCGATATGAAACTCGAGATATTTAGATGGTAATGTGACATGCTTTACCGGTAAATGATAGATCTAGATGTATCCTTGGAACAACACGGGAGGCATAGAGTTTGTGCGTAGTGGAAGTGGCTTCCTAAAGCAGATGAGATTGTCGAACCAGCTGACCTGTTCTCGTTCTCAGGATGCTCCAGCTAGAGAGACAAAGGAAGTACCGCAGGACAGTAAACACAAATGGTTGAATTCCTACCATCATCATTATTATCAACATGAGCGTGACTACGTCTACTGCAGGACAAAGGCCTCTTCCATATTCCGCCAGTCAACTCGGTTGACTGGCGGAATTCCTACCTAACATTGATTAAATGAGACAACAAGCCAAAGCATGCGCAGTGTATCTACTGTAATGAAAACACGTGTACCAGGGCGAGTGTAAAGGAATGTCAAAGGCGTGGTCATGTTTTTATTTCAGGGGAGTACGCGAATGACGCACACTCCAGAAACAAGTACTGCCCTTGTGGTGTCAAAAAGCAGTTAAGAGCAAACACTCAAGTGTTTGCTGACGATAGCATGCGTACGTGTAATAAAGCACTCCGCTTGAATATCGGATTATTTTAAGCGCGGAACAATTAACAAGAAGCGAAGGCTAGTCTCAACTACGCTGGTTACGAATAGCACTAAAGATCCTCTCCTTCCTTGCGGTAACTACTCTTCCGCTTGAGCTCGTGGGCGACCATTCGAGAAAAGCCGCGTAGTTACACTCGGGTTTTTGTCATGCCTAAGTAACTTTGAACCACCGATGTACTGGCAACGGCAACCAGCATGGTATGCAATGACAAAGTTAGCGTGGACGCTGTCTAACAGTTTCACGCTCTAACCCCTCAGGGCGATGTTTAGGGAAGACAGGATGATTATCTGTTGCCTATTTATTTGCACAGATGCGGCCGCGAAGCGCTGGCCTCTCCAGAACACCGCAAACACCGTTTCCCACGTTAGTGGGGTCAGATCTATGTAGTCCCTAACAATGCAGCCAAGGTATGTTCCGCGATCAAACAACACACTAAAAAAGAGGGGCTGTTCAATGAAAGATTGCATTGCACTTCTCATGTTGAGGAGAAGCGAACGGGCGTCAGCCCATAGTGCGGAAGCACCGAAGTGAAGCAGAGACAATGGGCCAATCTTCTGCCTGGACCTGAGGCAGCCGTACATAGAGGAGACATGCGTATTCAATACGAGCATGCTGGGAGATTCTTTCAGAATGCGCTGCATTTCCTGGATGACCACTTCCGGCGGCAGGGTTCTCGGCCACGAAAAGAAGCCCCCGTCTTCAACATCAGTCAGACATTGAAGGTCCTGTGGTACCAGTCAATCGATGTGAGCCAGCAGCTCGTTCAGGACAACGCTTACCATTCTCTGAGAAATCGGTTGTGGTTGCGACCGTGTGTGCCCTTCTTAAGGACTTTGCTCAGTTGCAAGCCTATCGCGAAGCCTGAATGCAACTGGCCGATGCTGGGGAAACGAAGATGTGCAGGTGGTTAAAACGTGTAACGGATACATGTGGGTAGTTGGTAAAGGGGGGCCAAAAGGCAGAATTCGCAAAATGAAAACTATCGCTGGCGTCGACTTGCCTAGCGGCACATTTAGAAGCAATGAAAATTAGAATTGCACGCTTTTTTAGATGCGGAAGCATCTTATACTCGCGCCGTGTAGTGCACCGTCCGCGCCGTCCGCACCGCATCTCGAACATTCGACAGCTGACGCGCGCGCATGCGCCGTCGCGCCGTCGCCCACCATCTGTGCCGCGCGCGCTTCTCCTTCGAGGACATTCGACAGCTGACAGCGCATGCGCCGTCGCGCCGTCGCCATCTGTGCCGCGCGCGCGCTTCTCCTTCGAGAACATTCGACAGCTGACAGCGCATGCGCCGTCGCGCTGTATATATACTCAAGGTCGGCGCTCGCTCGCTCAGTTGCCGCTCATCCGTTGGTTCGTCGCAATAAATAAAACACCGCCCTTTCGCATACGTGCCGTACGTGTTCACTCATTTAACACCCCATTTCACAACCACGTTAACCAATTTAGCCATCGACCCAAGTAAGTCGCAATTTAACACCCGTTAACCAATTACATGCTTCCGCATCCTCCTCAGTGTTCCCCCGAGGGAAGCTGCGGGCAATTTTTTCTCTCTCGTTGGCTGTTTCACGCTGCAACAGTCATCCCTACGACAATCTATGCACCCTTTTTCTTTACTCTTGGTCTCACATTTGTTATGAATAAGTGCATTTCTTGTGCGCACTTATCTCCGCATTTGCTTACTAAATTGCTGAAAAAATATGTGCTAAACCTGGTGCATGGCACTGGTTCGTTTGAACAGCTTCATCAGGTGGGAGGGATCACAGTTTAAGGAACAGCTAAAAGAGTTAGTGGAGCTTGAGTGATACCACCCTCTCCTCCAAGGTATTCTCTGACGTGGTGCTGTTGTCCTTGGTCAATGTTTGGGCGATAAATTTCAAATCGCGCTCAACTGTGCCTGGTAACGTGCTTTATTTGATGGTGCACTGTAGGTAAATCGAGACTGTGGTGGTATATCTGGCTGATTCATCCCGATACTTTGGCTGATTCATTCCGATATTTTGACGCAAGATTATTGCCGGAAAGAGCGTAGCCGCACTCCCAGCATCACCTGCTCGCCAGGAGCGAAAGTGGTGGCATTCATGTCGATGAACAAAGCCCGTGTTTTCAAAGATTTGATCATTTCGCTGGCTAACAAAAATGGCAGCCGATTTATGAAGCGAAGCCTGATGATGGAACGTAAATTCTTGGACGATTATGAAACGTTTATAAAATCTTTATTACATGATTACGACGGTGCCGGTTGGCCACCGAGGCCTGTTAACGGACGCCTGTATACGCTGGTCGTGTCGGTCCTGCATCGGGTTGGAGTCTGCGAAGCGTCTCTGTGCCAAGTGCGTACAATCACATAAGTACTAGGTACGCGCGCATTGCGTTCCAATCTTTCCAATCACGTCTCATTAACCACAGGCGTTCACCGAACACACTTTGGAATTAACAAAGCGACGGATGAATGGACGGATGGACGAACTCATTGATGCACAGACGAACAGATAGATACATGAACGAATGGACGTACGCACTGACGCGTGAAAGGATGGGCAGACAGTAGCACTGATGGTCGGACGGAATGATCGTGGCCTATTTTAACACGCAGCTGTTTTAATCCAGGATCCACCAAGTCTTCAGTTATGATTTTCTGTCACGAAAGTGAGTTCCAGGAAATAGGCACGATCAGAAAGCAAAGAAAAAATGACCTCGTATCTTCATGATTGACTGCAATTGTCTTCGATAGACGATGGTCTTATGCCTGGAGAGAGAAAATGCAACGTATATTTCATGTCTTGCACGGGAATTGCCGTGAGTGGGATTCTGGAGGTGCCCTGTCAGGGACTCTTCATGTGCGCGCAACGAATGTGTGTGGTCGGGTAGGCTCCCTAGGACATATACACAGAACGCGCTTTCTATTCGCCAGCTCATAAACTAGAGGTGGCTGCATACTACTGCTACTACAGATGACTCACGGCCTGAGGAGCTTCGTCCCTAAAATTAAAGCGACCTTCGCAAAATTCAGAGAGATTTATCACCGAGGCTGCCCCTTAAACAACCTAAGTGATAGCACTGTTCAGATGCCCGCTTACGCACATTGCGTCTATGATTCCAGCCGCAGGCTTTGCATGAAAATAAAGTGCTTTAGTTTCATGACGACAGATGTATTAAAGTGAAAGATTTTGGTTACTGCTGCTTGCATGAAGCAAGGCATGTTCGCTTTTTAGATGATTGTTTGCACTATTTTTATATAGCACTTGCCATCTTTCGAAAAACGGGGGACGTTGTTGAACGCGCATAATCTGAATACGGATAAACTCAAACGAGGCGTCGACTCTGTGGCCTAGTGGCGAAGGTACTCCGCTGCTGACCCGCAGGTGGTGACATCGAATCCCGGCTGCGGCTGCTGCATTTTAGGTGGAGGCGAAAATGGCTAAGCCCGTGTGCTCAGATTTTTGTGCACGTTTAAGGACCCCAGGTGGTCAAAATTCCCGAAGCCCTCCACTACGGCGTTTCTCATAATCGTGTGGTGGTTTGGGGAGAATGAAACCCACATATCAACCTTACGCTCGCATAAGGGCTAAAGAGAGCTGCTATGCGCACTTGCTGATTTTCGCCGCTACTTCCTTGCAGGATTCCGAGGGGCGTGCTCACCGCTATTGTCCCTCCTCACGATAACATTTTAAATTGCTCCGTAAAATGCTATCGTTATACCTGGTAGCATCCCCAATCTTCCTTTAGTTGCTGACTGAATGCGAACCCTGTCTTAGGCGGGCTCACATCGCGGGTAGCACAGCTACCGCCACAGCTGAAAGCTTTGTTGGAGTTCCATTCACAAGCTGCCAGCTGTAGTTAAGCTTCGCGCTAACGCTGACCGTACGACCCAGCCCCATTTAGAACTAGGACGCAGATACTCCTGCGCCACCTGAGCACTTTACAAGGGTGCCGTCACATGTTGTAGAAGAGCTATGCACCAACTTGCAGGACGTCTCCACGTGGGATCTGCAGAGCCTGGACCAACACAACGTGTATTGGCTGCCGCGACTTGGAGCGTTGCCACCACCAATAGCCCTTCCGCAAATAACCGTCGCTTTCGGAGCTTCTCCCAGCATCCCTGTCTTCTTGAAGCGCCTAACTTGTATCCACTGTTGGCTCATGAAGGCTGGACGCATGGGCCCATGGACGCTGCTGTGCCTCGGAACCTCCGCGCAGCACGTCAACGGCGATGTCACTGTTGGATTCTTGGCGAATGCTCTGCAATCACCTGCTTCACACGACATTCAGTGCCGACGTTCGTTGCGGCACCGTGACATGATCTTTGTCTGCATGATAAACGACTACGCGAATCCCGGCTCTCAGGAAGGCGCAGCGATGCTCCTGGTGCTCTGGTACGGTCGGCGATTCGCGGCCGTACGAGTGAGGACGCGCGAGGAACTGTCAATTCTTACGGCTGGCCTGTACTCCGCCCTCAGGGGTGAAAGTGTGGAAATCCTGTGAGGGATCATGCCGACCTGAATGCCGCTTTCCTAGTGGGTCAAGTTTTTACAAATTAAAATACAGACGTTTTGGCTGAGGTCACCTTGCGTTTCCCCTAGAAGCCAGTGGTAGCCCACAGTTTGGCTATACCCAGCCAAGGTAAGAACCGTCAAGGTTTTCTAATCATGAACGGCGGATTATTGTATAGGCCTAAAATTTCGATTGTTCTAGATCAGCCAAAGCCATGGTTTATTCATCTTGTGTTCAGACGAATCTCATTGTTACCTTTTTATTGTTTATTGTCATTTGGTGGTTATAGTTGTGTAACGCGGCTGTATTCTCAGCCACGCGGTGGTATTTCGACAGTGCCAAACTGAAGATAACGCGAGTGTTCTTATACTTAGAATGCTTCAAAATGACTGGAATGCATAGGCCTAAATATTCAACGTGGGCCTTAAACTGGGGCTATCCTTGGGATGGCATTGTTTATTGAGCGTGAGAATCCACATGACCAGTGTTGTAGCTTTGGTATGCATGTTATGACTGGTCAAGGATAAGATGCATCGCAACTTCCTCAGTGTAGTTGGTGAGTCAGTATAACTAGAAAGCCGTTACACCTACGACGTAATGATTCGTGGTTCTGATTATTTTGCCACTATCGCAACTGCCAGAGCCAGGCCTGACAGCAACTTACAGGCTTACCTTGAGCCCCACTGTCCAGAAAACAGTTTGACACCGTAGCCGAAGGTGTCAGGTGAATAGAACGCAAACGTGCGCAGAGTGGCATGCTTCCTCCATACGCCCTCGTGCCCTAACAGTGATAATTTCTGGTAGCAAACGTGGCATACCCTAAAAAAATGAAGCTCGTAACGCACAATTTAAGGCTTAAATGAACAGGCCCGGGCATCATGTACTAAATACGTTCGCGTGAAGGGATAATATAGTCCCGCGCGATGTGAAGGTTGTCGCGGCTGCGTCGACATTCCTAACATCCGCAATGGCCAAGCGGCGCGTTTCGGAAATTCAAAAAAAGATTGCGCATTCTTGTTTCCTTCTGTGGCTGTTCCATGCTACACCACTTACCGGTATAAGACACTGTACTCTTTCTATCTATTTCTTGCCTTGCACTCGTTGCGATTCAGTGGGAGCTTTTATCTCCACGGCCGATTACTAAATTAGCGGCGAACACGTGTTAAAGCAGGTACTTGGAGCTGCTTCGTATAGGCACCGCCCACTGACCAGATGGAGCTGCCTTGGTCACTCTGCACCATCTCAAAGTTTTTCACATTCGCCGTTAGGGGCACGCAAAAAATAGACTCGTGCTCGCGTCCGCCATGTATCCCTGTCACAATCCGCTGACAAAAGCAGGGCGTGAAACGCGCACGTCGCGTTCCATTTTTATTGAGGCCGCCTCAGGGTTGCTTTTTTTATCCGCTAGGATGTGTATTCTGGCCCTGCAGTCAGACTGAAAAACTCGACTGAACGGTGCCTACTTACAGCTTCCTCAAACGGGTTTTCTTGAAAAGAGCTCTCTCAACTCGCGCTCTAATGTATATGTTCATTTCAACACGTTGACCGGTGCATTCCAACATTATCCAGTGTAATTCTCTGCGCAAGCTTGCAAGAAGTGCAGGTGTTGATGTGCTTTCGACGATAATACTATCTTCCCTTTATGGGACAATGAACCTGTGCAACAGCAAACAGAGAAGTCACGCTGTATTAGACACTGAGATCACAATTGGCTTTGCGGAGAGGGGTTGTGTATACTGCTTGCAATTAGAGAGCTTTAGCATATCGGAAAACAATTACGTAAGCACTAGTGTGGGTCTCTGCGCAGTCGCTCAAACGGAACGCATGGCATACCCACTGGCTTACTTTTAGTACAGCCAGAGGCTTTCCCGTGAACGCAAACGCAACCACCTACGGCGGCGTCTACTTGGAAAAAAAAACCATATGTTCCATAGAAACCTGAAGTGCGCTACTAAATCGAGTTGACACGAAGTCACGGTTTCCACGTCTGCGTGCCACATTTGGTTCTCTTGCGTCTGACGGCCCGAAACGCACCGTTTTATTTCGACGTATGCTGTAATTGCGTATTTCTGAAGATCCCCTATTACTTGGCTGAGCCTTACATGTGGCTGCATTTGCCTCAATTTCATAACAAGTGAATGACTATAGCATAACCATCTCTCTTCGGCTACCAAAAACAGGAGCGAACCTTGTAGGCAAGTTTTACTAAGCCTTCTGCACCCCAAATCAACTGTTTATCTTAAAAACGTAACTTTTCCTTTTGGTAGTATAGAGCTGGTGTAGCCTCTTTATTACGACATAAATCAAATACTACCAGTATTTGAGAATGAAGCAGTTTAAAAATGCAGACTGACGGCTAAAACTTCAAGTGGACGGCTCTCGCTTCAACAAACCGCGCCATCTTGTCGAACGTACGGCATCTGTTTCGTGCATTAAGGTTGAACGCTATAGTTGAGTAATGGCGTCCACACGAAAGAGTTCTGGTTGTGTTAACAATTGTGCACTTGCTCAGTTTTGAGCGCGCAGCACGAATGGTAAATTGTTGCGTTGACTGTTTCCCGCTGTATACTAAAGCCCCTTATTGTCTAGCGGACGCGAGTACATACGACAGACAGGCAGATGGATTAGCATTCGTATGAAAAAAACACACAGAGACAGAAAGAATATAAGGCAATAACCTGGGTCAGTTTAACCTACACTGCCGTAAATGTGACGCTAAGTCTGCTCCCTAACTTACACAGGTTTGGCAGCCTTATTTCAAAGAAAGTATTACTAATTATCACCGAGATAAGCAGCACGGAAAGAAGACAATTAAGGCACAAGAGATTGTTCGTGTGAGAGACAAATATTTTGCAGCATCCTATCACTTCAATTGACCAAAGATGAGCACATGTTTGAGAACTTTGATGACTAAGACGATGCCAATGTCACCCACTGCATTTATTTCTGACTTGCTCTATTTAGTCTTTTATTTCATTTTTCTACCCATTGGCACAATGTATCCACGTATGCGTAGTAGCGCAAAACGAATATACATATGATAAACAGCGTACATTACGCATTATCTTTGTCCTCATCTTTTTCAGTTTTTCGTGCTGTCAAGTGTGTTATCTGCTTTCTGATCATTTGTCCATTTCCGTGAATAAAAATATCAAAGGTCAAAACTATACGCAGGATGTCATCATCTTCGGGTTGTGTGTCACCTCAATTCTCTGCTTTTGCAACGGTGAAGAAAAAAATCCTATGATAGATATTTTTAGTTTTTGCGAAGTCACGTGCATGATGGGAAGGGAAAGGGAACGAAGACAACTCGCAGCTCGTGCAATATAAGTAATGTGACACTTTGTGCATTTGTCTTCTACAAGCAAGTCGACTGACACCTTCCGATAGGGTATATAGGGATTTCACCTTAACAACGTACTATTTGGAAGAGATTTCCGATAGTTTAGTTTTTTTATTTAGAGCTGCAGAGTGGTCAGTTCTTGCACATATATGTGTATACCTGTTTTACTTACAACTGAAGATTTTTGAAGGATGGTATTCGCGTTAATATTATTATCTGGAGAATAATGTACCAAAAGCATCTTGTCATGAGAGACGAGGACTCCGGCAAATATTGAACACCTGGGGGAATTTAACGTGCACTAATGCAAGCACACGGACATCGCACAATTTCGCCTCCATTGAAAATGCAGCCGCCGCTGCCGGGATTCGATCCCACGACCTTCCGGTTAGCAGTAGAGCTCCGTAACAGCTAGACCACTCTGGCGGCGTTCGTACTTGCGTTGGCAAAATTGTCTTTCCTTCTTCAATAAATGACCGTCTCTATTTTTCATTAGGAGTAGAATCCCTATGTATATACGATATTTGCCAATAATCGTGAACTATTTTTGGTCCCTCTCTATAGATGACGCCCCGTGATAAACTGACGCAAGAGTTTCAACGTTCTGTCGAACGTTCCATGCGTTCGGAAGACATAGACGTGGTGCATGAAATACCTCACCTGTGATTTCGGCGAGCATGCGGGCCACCATCAAGCACACGAGCAATACGTCTGACATTGTATGAAAGAAGCCACTAGACGTCACGACGGGAGGTAGATATGGGGAGAAAAAAGGATCAATCAAGCATCACTTTTCATATAGTTGGCAATTGACGTGCAGATTTTCAACCGCATCGATGCTGAATTCACGTTTTCGGGCCTATAGCAACGCCTGCTTATGAAAAATCACTGTGGCCCACTGCAGTATGAATTTAAATTACGTACTATTAGAACAAGTACTGATGTTCTCCCATCTCTCCATTTATTTTTAAATAGGCTCGTTTGAAGAAGCTCTCTGTGCGCATTGTGATATGTCTGTCTTTGTTAGCTGTTTAGAGTATTTGTATGCCAGATATTTATGACATGGTCGCATGAACTGGTTACTTGAAACTAAGAATGTGGAAAGTGATTGTATTTCCGGCCGTTTACGTCGAGAGTGCCACTTCTTTCTTTTATAATTTGACTGTTGAATAAAGAAAACCCAGTTTGTCATCCCGACTTTGTCACTGATGTTTCAAGTTCATTCCCTACACTATATTCCGCTCTCGCAAAACAGCTGCTGTTGGAAACTATAGAATCAATTTGATCGGAACTACATTATTTTGTTATCAGTGCTCACATCATTTGTGTGCACTTAATGAACTTGCCAATGTGCGTGAGCACTAGATAAGTGTTCAGATATTTAAAAGTGACATAATTAATCACCAGAAAGTTTCAAATAGATTACAATTGAAATGTTGGTGCTCAAGGAGATTTTAGTAGTGTTCTAATCTCCATTAGGAACCATTTTTCACGCCAGGCACGTCATGATGTATCACATTGTCGCCTGATGACATGCTGGACTAGATATAAACCAGAGATAAACATCTACTTGCTGTACAGCAGACCCGCCTCCCCCCCCTCTAAGATTTTCATATTTTACATATTCGTGTTTTTCGAAAATAGATTTTGTGGGTCAAAACCAGCTTTTCCGAGAGTAAGTACTGAGTGAAAATGCAACCTAGGACAAGCCTTCGCATGCATTCGGGGATCCCAATCTATGTTTCAAAAAGAAAAAAAACTTCATGTACGAAAGCCACAATGATTGTCAAGATTCAGCTCTGCGCATTAAGTTTTCAGGTAATGTCTACAAAACAGTCCGAAGACATTGCGCCTTTACATTTCCACTCCGTCTGCCAAGCGTATCACTTCGAACACTTTGAACTCCTATAGCTTCATTACACCTCAAGTTTGTCGTGCTAGTCTATAAGTTTAAATGCTGATGATAAAGAAGGCCTTCAGCAAGAGTGAATTTTGTGGCTACCCATACAGTTCTCTTGTAAATGTGAAAGCAAGTCGGTCACGTACTAATGTATTGAACGGTCAAAGGGCAAGTTATTCATAGGTAAACCTCTTTCTCTTGGCCTTTTCAGTGTCCTTCGCTATGCGTCACGTGCAGGGTAACAAAGGTTACACTCCAATGGACATGACTATTATTTGTGACACTATTAGACTGAATCAGCGTGTTTCAACTGCTTGGCGCAAGTGTGGTGTTTATAGGTATCGCGCACGCTTTTTGTTGTCTTTGTTTAGGTTCAAAGCCTAAATTTTTGTGGCATTCGATAATGTCCTTGCAATTAATAATAATATTATCGGACGAGGCTAAATTACGGAATAGTTCAAATTGAATCGTCCCCAAAATACAATGATTTCGTGGAAAACGTTGACCACACTCACTGATACTAGCTGCATATAGAGCTGCATGACAGCCCATAAAAGAAGCAAGGGAAGCTTCATGAGCTTGAAGCTCCAAAGGGAAAAATGTTCAAATTAGTACTAACCCTTCAGGTACTAAGTAAAATAGTTCAACGGTTTGTAATAAAGTGAGTTCGGGGTTTTCAACTTGAAACTCGGTTGTCTCCAAACCACATAACTTAGATACCATTATTTCCTATGCATTTCAAAATAACCAGTTGATTACTTTTTCTTGTATTCTGCTCAAATTTCTACAGCTATAGTGAAGCAGAGTTTAAATTTTGCACTTTATTGTTTTTGTGGTTGAAATTTTCATTGATTCATTACAGTTCATTTTATTTTCGTTAAGGGTCTCCCGAAGACGACTTCACATAAGGGGTAGGTAACAAAACGTTCTCACGTCTTATACGTTAAATGCTTCATATTGATTACTTAGACGTTGTTGGAACAAGAACGATAACGGGAATGCCAGCAGAGAGGTCGTTCCAGTCTTTGGCAGTGCGGGTGATAAATGAGGCATAGAAGTGAGCAGTTCGGGTACGTGGGCGTGCCACTTATTGCGGATGACAGGTGCGATGAGAAATGCGTAGAGCGGGAACGATGTAAAGATGCAAATTAAGTCAAAATTTCTGTCCTAATTGTTCAAAATTCATGAAATATCTAAAATCAGTTAGTTTAAATGACCTGCTTCCGTCATGAGAGTGACTGTCCGGAAGAAAAGCACGTATTAAATATGTGAATATCCCTTTTAGCCACCGAAAAAACGGTGCCCCGAAATGACTAAAAATGCACGGGACACATAAAGCCTACGCGTTTTCCTTAAGAAAGGGCTCCCAGACAACCTTTGAAATCACTAAAGACGAGCACGTTTTTCTCTCCCAGCGTTTCCTGTTGTTGCGGTGCAATTCGGGACGTCACCTGTTTGTACACGTGGTGTCCGGATAACTTAGGCTGATTACTGTTCAGTATGCGAGTCATGTCTGCTATTAATTTCCGCCCACCTTAATTTTTTCCTGCAGTTGCATGCTCATTCTGCCTTGTATTATTTGACACGTATTCGCGATAAACTGATTTCGTTTCTTTCATTTGGTGCATTGGCCACTGCGCAAGTCGAGATGGAAGCCTGTAGTCAAAGAGTGCAAAATCCTGAATGCCTGAACACTTTGTGTTGATATAACGCGTTTTTTATGATTAAATAAAAGGTGAGGAAGGGATAGCACCTGTAATAAGTGTAGTGAGAGAGAGACACACAACTGTTTTGCCTAAGAACTCCGTGTGGTTTAGGGGTTCTATAGAAGTGTGGTTGAAGGCGACGATCGCGACCCCCACGAACCCGAGTCTAGTGTAGTTGATATACTTCAAGCCAGTATTTGGATGTGCGATGCTCGTGGGCGTATTCAGACTTCGGTTTGTTTTCCGCCGCCGATAGGATTGTGAGTGGGCCGTTAGTGTGCCGTCAGCCGTCTCTTGATCGTTTAAAAAACGTCACAGTTTCACCGCAAGGATGAAACAACGAAAGCGATAGCACACACTTGGATGTTACGCTGAGAACCGCAAACAGATCAAAACGCGTGATCACATCACACGTTTGATCACATCACATCACATGGCAAGCAGATCGAAACATGATAACACATGTGACCAGACAATTGCGCAACGTTTCGATTCTAATTAGTATTGACTTGACCCACCCAAAATATTTTTTGCCCCTATCAACACATTTAGCCCACTTGTACCATGACCAGCCTGAATAATTATTAAAAAAATTAACTTCGTTGAAGAAATTGAGTTGAACCAAGTAAAACCAACATGGCACTCCCTGAAATTCATACCATCTTTGACAATTCGCACTAGTTCTACCTAAGTGCTGTAGGGGGCCATTTTGCAGCAGGTTATCGCGTTGAACTCATAAAGGCGTAGCTTAAAGAGGCACCGAATTCTCAAAATAACACTGTTTGTTAGCGAAAAGAATCTCTAAAAATATCCCTTCCCATTCGATCAAGTTCGTTTGGGTTCCAGGACACAAGGGCCTATATATAAAAAAACTCGCAGATGCGTTTGCAAAGTCATCTTTAAATTGGCCTGCTATTGAGGTTCTAACGGTGTCCAATTTGATTATATGTGCTATATTGCGAATGGAACTGCTGTTAGATGAATTTTCTGCACCATCAATAATGGCCACCTGGGAACTCAAGCCCTTCATGTATCATTGGAATAGTAAATTTTGTCAAACTCGAGCAATCGAAGTATCCATTACTTGAAAGGGTTGTCAGACCCCGTAGCTAAATATACATTGACATGAAGCTGGCCCGGCAGACTCCATTCACGGTTCTTTTTGTGGAGTAAATCAGTCAACTGAGCATTATTTTATTTCCTGATTTAGATACTATACCTTACGCATAAGTGTACTTTAGGTGCCATTTCCACTTCAATGGAATACCTTTCAATACGCGAAGTGTACGTTGTTTGGGCTTTGTGTCTTAGCCAGAGTGACGGGACGAATGCTAACGCATTTCAGGAGTTCCATAGATACGGATGTGGGGTTTAACCATTAACGTAGATGGTGTTGGTTTAACGTCCCGAAACCACAATATGATTATGAGACACGCCGTAGTGGAAGGCTCCGGAAATTTCAACCACCTGGGGTTCTTCGACGTGCACGAAAATTGCACACGTCAGGAGTTCTTCAAATGTTCAAGCAGCTTCAGCATTTGAAATGAATCTTCGCTACTACTTTTCGCTTTTCTAATTCCCTTTTTAAACTATATTTAGATGCTTCATTGTTTGTATTTCATTATAGTATATTTTTCAGTAGTAAATTCATGCCATTCGTTCTTTCTTTTTTGCTGTAAAATTACCCAATACTAAAGCTCTAATATTAATTCTTCTGCGAAAGTTATCTGGTGCTTGGACAATCCCCCAGCATGGCAGTGCGCCTCAGTTTCAAAAAGCTTGACTAGAACTATTCCTTTCAACTTATTCGCCTAGTGAGCCGCGGCCTTGATTGGCCCGCTATTGACCAGGCAATGAAGTAGCCTGATTACGTGATCTAGTGACGTAACGCTTCATATTGTTACGTGACTACGGATAGCGCATAACGTCCGTTTACAGGAGCAGCAGCAATGGACGTCGACCTGAACAAATCGCCACGAACACGAGCCCAACGCCTATAGTCTTCTGCTTTGTCACAATGGCACATGCACGCATTGGAATGGCTGAATCTCGTTCCAAGCCCGCGGAAACATATAGGCAATCCACGACGTGATCACGAGCTGTTTCTTTTTTTATCAGCCATGTTTACGCCGACTATCAGTTTTTGACTTTTGCGGAGCACCTAGGCCTCAAGATTCACAATACTGCGTATTGTAGAGGAACCATCTCGTGCACAGCTTTAGGAAAACCAAGCCTAACATAGATTCCGCTTAGGATAGCTAGGCTTCAAAAAGCTACGTTCCAGTCACAATTTATATGGCAAGGTAACTGGTATTAAAATAATAAAAATAAATTTGGGTTTCAAGCGCAGTAAGCTGAAGTCCTACTGAAAACTTTCACTTTGACAAGCGGGTGTATTGTCTTGGTGATTCAAAACACGAGTATACCAACCTTTTGTTTTTGTTTATTGCATGTTGACTTGATAGAAGCCACCAGCGCATCGTGGTCGGCCATGTCTGTGACGTCTGTGTCTGTGAATCGCCCAAGCGAAAGAGGGACCATTGGCCAATCTTCTGCACTGACATGAACCAGCAGTACAGAGAGGTTACGCGCTCAACCAACAGAGCGACGCAGGAACATTCTTCCAGAATGCGGTGAATTTCCGGGATGGCCACTTCCGGCTGCAGCTTTCTGAACCGCGAGAACCAGCCCCAGTCTGGAACCTGAGGCAGGTATTGAAGGTCCCGTGCTGTCACTCGATCGATGTGAGCGCGCAGTTCGCTCAGGACAGCACCCGCCATTCTCGAAGAGATAGGGTGTGTGCATGGGTGCCGATGTGCACCCTTATAGTTGCCTTTGCTCTGTTCGGCGCATAGTGGTAACGTGGTGCTTGAAATCAACACGCAGCTGCTAGTGAAACGAAGGGGTGCACGTGATCTAAAGTTGTAACGAAGCACGCCAGCTGTGGGTGAACGGGGGCAAAAATGCAGGCGCACGTGATATGAAATTTATCGTGCGAGCGTTGAGCTCTCTAGCGTGACGTTTTAGAACAGTGCGAACTAAGATAGTGTGTTCTTCTCCCTTGTTGGCTGTTTCATAATACAACATTCGCCTCTACGACAAACTGTGTGCCTTTTCTTTTTACCTGTCGTGTTTCATTCGTTGCGAATAATTGCATTATTCACGTGGCACTTATCTCCGGTGGCGTTTACAAAGTTGCTGGAAAATGTATGAGTTAAGCGTGATACTTGGCACTGATTTATTAAAACAGATTCCTCAGACTAAAGTGATCACAGCTTAAGCAATAGCAAAAAGATTGAGTTAAGCTTGCGTGATACAACTCTAATCTGGAAAGTGTTTTGGAATGAGGCGTTGTTGCTGTTCTTGGTTGACGCTCACGCGGTAGCCTTTAAATCGTGCTAGACTGCACATGGTAAAGCGCTTTTTTCGAAAACGCGATGCAGATAACCAGTATGTGTCAGCACATCCGGCTGACTCCTACCGATACTTTGGAGCTAAAGCACCGTGCAGTGAAGTTTTGCTAAGTGCCTTCAGCGTCATAACGCAAAGCCTGGAGGATAAAAAAAAGCACTGATGAGACGAAGTTCTTTAATAATTTATTTAGACATACTGCTACATTAAAGGGACAATAAAATCAACTAATGGGTCTATGTTGATTGTTGAAGTAGTGTCTAGAAACCACGTAGTGTTACTTTGGTGCCAAAAGAGGGCCTATTTTCAAATAAAGTCACGTTTTAGTGGTCCGCATCGGGTTAGCACATTTCAAATTGCCCGCCTCAAAAAGTGGACCGACTCACGTCACTGTTGCCATGCACTACGTTGCCCGGCTTTACTGTGCTAGCAGCAGCAGACCGAAAGCAGTGGGAGCCACAGCAGCAACAACGGTCATTAAACAATTTTCCACCTTGGCTTCGAGATGGCAATTTTTCATTGTTTTAAATGCGCCCCAATATATGGCACCACCTGTGTTATGTAACCACACAAAAACTACATTTTTGAACCACTCGCGGAACACCCCATAGTAACGTCCGGCGGTACTTTTTTCCATGAATCAAACAGACACGAAGAAGCAGCATTTTATTGCGTCTCTTGATGCACGGAAAGCTCTTTATTTATTACAGTTAGCTCAATTACTAGTGACTAATTGTAGGTGGTCCGTCTGATGTCCTCGGGTCATTTCGAAAATGGCCTACTGCGGCGCTTGTGTTCTTGTGCATTTACTTTATTTACTCGGTAAGTAGGGCACTGTCGCTGATAATAATGTCGTTTTAGATGTTGTCATACATTGAACTTTTAATAAGACGTAAATTGTTATTTGACTTTAGTGTCCCTCAAAGTGTGCTATGGCAGAGTTGGGTATACAAGGATACACAAAAATATAAGTAAAAATAATAAGAAAAGTGCTCACGTGTACTATAATATCATCGTGTCATTATACAATGCTGACGTAATACAATATATTGGGAACAATAAAAATTACCATTTCCAAACACAGCAGCATAGTTCACATACATCAGTTGTGGATTTTTGGCTACAAAAACAAGCTGCTTTTGGCACTGCGATCTTAAGCATACAATGTGGCCGTTCCGAGCACTCCTTATGTTCCAGTTAGAAATGGGTAAAGTGGCATACGGCTCCCAGTTCACCGCTAACAGGTGGACTGCAGCTGCTCACTCATTCACAGTGGTGTAGCCAGCAGGTAGCAGCGCAGTTAAACTTTACTGGTTATAACATAAATATAAAAAAATATTATTCAAGTAAGAAATAATCCCTTCGAATTCTTCACTAAGTGAAAAGGAAACAAGGCTTAGGAAAAAGCCATGATCATTTGGCAATTTTTGGCCAAAAGTTGGCAATTTTTTGGAAGCGTTCTGGCGGCTTTGCCCAAAAACATTGACACCACTGCTATCACGGCATTTAGAAGTACCAAACAGCGTATGCTGTGAAATTGTTCCTAGAACCCCATTGACGCCAATTAATGGCAGGTTTGCATCGTATAATGTTTAGTACAGAATGTTGACATGGTTTCTGCAGAAATGGTGAAATAAGCACGCTGCCTGATAATGTAGCCGTCTCGCACTTCTGTTGGAAGATGCAGTTTAATAGCAAGCTCCTCAAGCGTCTGCGCAAGCGCTAGCTGCTGCCAGCGCGCGAATGCAGCGCTGGCCGCATCGCGAAGCTATGCGCTCCGAGATTTTCCCTAAGCGTGAAACAGACTTTACGACCAATTGTTAGAACTATTGGTGATAACCAGAAGAAAGCAATAAAATTTTAAAGTGAAATATATATAACGTCGTCTATCTCTATGTCATCAATCACATCTTAATGACGTTGTAGCGCGGGAGGGCTATAGTTATGCGGATGTGGCATCACGCCATGTGTTACGCGTACCAGGTGTTTTGTTTTTTCTGTTAGTGTAGTATATAATCTACGCTTTTTACTCACAGCCTTTCTTTGGCTGTACCGTTTCACTAGGCGTAAGCAGAACGCGATAGGTGCTCGACCCTGACCCACTTGCCACCTTTTTGCCATTTCCTGCTGGCCTGTTGGCGTCACCTATCCCATTTTTTAATGTCCCTAGCCCTCCAAAAACGCTGTTGAGTAGGTGAACGAAAAGTGGTGATGAAAGGAGCGCTGCAAACTAATTTAAGCGAATGCAGCTAAGCGTGCGTCTTCATCATAAAACGTGACTTGACCTGTTAGAATCTGACGTATACGTAGCTTTGCTTTATGAACCTCAAGCGTGAATTCGGGCCCGCCGCTCACGCAGCCGAGCTATGCGTTACGGAGAATAAAAAGTTGCGGCGCAGGAGGTTTTTTTGTTTTTAGGCAGCGACAAGAATAAGTGTGCCTTTGCGCTTCTAATTTGGCTCGGCGCAGTGTTAGTCAACCATTGTTACATTGATTCATCTATTGTTACATTCATTGTTACATCCCAAATCTCTGCGCACGCGCAGAAGTGGCGCGGCAGTGCTCCGGCAAATGAAACGCCGTTGCGATAAGAGTAGCGGCACTCGACGTTCTTTTGGAAGCCTATTGTATACCACTGCAGCTTAATTCTGACCTTTGGATTATTACAGCACTTGTTGGAAAAAATGGGCAATTTTGGAGGAGCAGTGACTAAAAATTTAAAACTCGTAATGTTGCGTTCATTCAATGGGTTGGTATGCACGAGCTATGTTAAGAGAAGTACGAATCGCTGAGAAATTTGATTGATTGATTTGTGGGATTTAACGTCCCAAAACCACTATTTGATGATGTACGAATCGCGTCCATGGCGGAGAAGCTATTCGAATTACAGCGCAAGCCCTGCCGTGGTGGTCTAGAGGTGCTCGGCTGCTGACCCGCAGGTCACAGGATCGAATCTCGGCAGCGGCAGCTGCATCTCCGATGAAGGTGGAAATGTTGTAGGCCCGTGTGCTAAGATTTGGGTGCACGTTAAAGAACCCCAGGTGGTCAAAATTTCCGGAGCCCTCCACTACGGCGTCTCTGATAATCATATGGTGGTTTTGGGACGTTAAACCTCACAAATCAATCAATCTATTTAGAGTGCAAAGAGCGTCCAAGGCTCGTCGGCGCGTTCCCGGCTATGAGACATCGACAGTATTTCTACGTGTTCAGTGGATTCCTAGGCCACGCCTCACGAACCGAGTGACACTCAGCGAGCAGCGTTTACGTCGACAATTTTGGTGTTGCCAACGCGTGTTATCCCGCTTGGCTGCCTAGCGACGGCATCGCTTGCTTTCTTCCGTGCAGTGCGTTTGTGTGAATCCAGCGTTTTTGTTGTGCCGCTTCGGTTGAGTCTTCGTGGAGTGGTGATCGCAAGTTTGACATTTTAAGCTGCGGTCATTGCGAGCAAGTTACACACACAGCGTTTTAGTATTTTATATACCAGCTGGCGCTGCACAGGCGTGTGTCTCCAGCTGCCTCGTCACTGCTCTGTCCGCGGTTTATTTCAGAGTCACTGCTCGGATAAGAATAGAACTGAAAATGATTCGTCACGCCGTGATTAACTGCGATTCCATAATTCTGGGCGTTTTCATTCTTGCTTGTGGACAGTGATGATGGTGGCGACGACAATGGGGATGGCGAAGACATGCCTATATACATGCACAACAAGCAGACAAAATGTCAACTGAAGATCGCGTCACCATTTCGTGTTGCCACGTGATCAGGTGGAATGAGACCGCGGGAGGTGATCCCTTGGCAGTGGAGGCAGAGCTGAAAATGGGCGGGCTTTGCGGCCGTCTTGAATCGGGTTCGATACTGGTCATAATAATTGATGTGGCATGTATTATTTCGTTCTTTTACTGCAATATTAGTAGCGAATAACTTCTTCTGAACTCATAACTACGCGTTGACACAAAAAACTTGACATTCGTAAAGTTGGTGTCACTGTTCCTTTACCGAGACCCTTTAACATAAGTGTTTGGCGAACATAGGGTAAGATGACTTTCTCTATGGATTAGTAGACTTGAGCAAAAACAGCCACTTTTGAAGTGGTGTGACTAATTGTTTAAGTTTTTGGGGTGCTTTTGAAAATTACGGGTTTCAAAGACAGTATAATCAGTAAAATTGCTTCATGAACTGGAAATGGGTTCGTCGAAGCGCGTCGCAGCGAGCATCGTTATGAAATTTTACAGCCCTACTAAATGTATAATTGGTAAAAATGGCTTGCCATAGCTAAATACAAGAAACAGATTGCAGTAACATAGAAATATGGGCGAGCTGGAAACGATGCACAGGTGAAAAATCAACGCGAAAACGCAAGTGTACCAAAGCTTTATTATTTTTGTTTGTTAGTAAATAGTTGAAATGATGTGTGGACGCTTTGATGCACTGATCACTGAAGAAATTTTGTCCGATGCTGCCACATTTTCATCTTCAGTTCTTGGGAACACATCACAGAAAATTGTGAAACAAATTGTGAAGCGATGGCTGAGATCGTACTGTCACAAGGGCTCGGGAGAACGTTCTTGACATGCTGCTTGCTCGTAAACTGCTCGGGGAAAAAAGATTAACACCGCCGCCATGTAAATACGTCTTGCTTCGATAGCGCTTGACAGTTTTCGAAGACGCCTCGAGCTTCACCACACTATATGTAGGCCTAGTGACGTGATTGCCTGGATTGAAACATTCCAAGATGGCCATGGGGAACATGCGGCATATTAAAGCGGGCTACTTCATGTGTTCTGTATATTGACTAGGGTTGGCAGATATTCGACCTGGGTTGTAAAATTCGAAGTGTCCAGCAACTAAGATGACAATTCTCGGTCCATAGCAAATTTCGAAGTGTTTAATCGAGGCATGCAATCTCGTAGAGATAATATTGCGGGCGCACCTATCGCGCGTTATCCCAATGCCTTCATACAGCGCATGCGAACCTCATGCGAAGGCTGCCTTTGGTATGCTTATTCTTTCTTTCTCGGTGCAACGACTACAGAGGCAATGAAATGACATCAGGAGAGCAATCGTCAACGGGGGAATTCATTCTTAGTCAGTCACTGAAATTACAATTGCAATATAAGGCATAGAATAGCTGGAATCAAAAATGCAGTGCTTACAGATCATTTCGCCGAAATGTAAAGTTGCGGCGCTTAATAGACACCATTTTCAATTGGTGAAGAAATCGAAATAGGCAATGGTTGCACGAATGCGCATCCGATGAAGCTTCTGGCGTTAGGAATGATGTCGCTAAAGGAAGTTCAGCAGGATGCTAAAGAGCATTATCACGTATCAGTATCCATTGCACTGTATTCATGATTATAAGAGGCATTAAATGGTTTCTTTTTACTATACGGAGAAGCAACGTGATTAAGACGCGAATAGGGGCCTCGGGATTACGCTAAACGTGTTTTGTCATTTCGGCTCCGCGTGACCGCCAATCAAACTCTAGATTTCGCACTTACGAGGACAGCAACTTGGCCGCAGACGTTGAACGACCAAGGCGTATGATTATGCAGAAAGGAACTTTTCACTAGAATTTCGGAAGAATTTCATCGTGGAATTAACAGCGCGAATAGGAAGCTGGTATTAACCTGGTGGATTATGGTAATCAGTAAAAAAGCTCTACGTGACGTTTCTTGCTCGTACCCGTAGAAACTGTTCTCTTGGGTCTCCTGCTCGGTATACGGACGCGATGTGATACTTGTGCTTAGATTCATTTATAGTGCCATTGGGGCACCGACGTCTTAGTAATTCGGACGAACTACAGATTCCAAGTCTACGTGAAGTTCTCCTACAAGTTCGACGCTGGCCCCACGCAGGGCGACCGCCAAGCACGTCAGTAGCGTCGGCAGTTCGTCCCCGGTTCTACGTACGCGGCCATGAAATGCCAGCCACTCAAAAGTACGAAAGGCAGCACCACCGATTGCCGGCGGTAAGGAGACGTGCGGTTGACAGTCATACAGGCGTAACACGCCCTTCGGTCACGCCACACACCGAGTGCGGCGGGCCGACTGGCGGGCGGCTGCTCTCTCAGCAGCCTCCACAGAACCACACTGTAGTCGACGTGCTGCGCAGAAACGTCGATGCGAAAGAGGAGTCATGGGCCTAGTCTCTGCCTCTACGCGAGCCAAGTGTAGAACCAGGTGATGCGTGTAAGGTACACCGTGATGTTGGGACAGTTTTTCAGAAGGTGGCGTATTTCTTGGACGGCCCTTTCCGGCCGTAGGTTTCTGAGCGGCGAGAGCTAGTCGACGTCTCGAATCTGGGCCAGACTTTGGACGTCCTCCTCTGTCAATTGCTCGATATGAAGGAGAAGCTGTTGCAGAACGCGTGTTCTGTCGCCGTCATTGACTGACGTCCTGGTAGAAGTCCGGAGACGCCTAGGGAAAATGAGAGTCCTAT
The DNA here is from genome assembly GCA_013436015.1 of Rhipicephalus annulatus. NCBI lineage: Eukaryota > Metazoa > Arthropoda > Arachnida > Ixodida > Ixodidae > Rhipicephalus > Rhipicephalus annulatus. The sequence continues at coordinate 43,945 of WOVY01002606.1, read as the reverse complement.
TGGTAACACATTGCCTTCATTGAACTGGCAGCTCCTGGTGAGCGGAAATGGGATATTTCTTTCAGGTGTGACAGTAGCTTTGCGAAACGTGTCTGAGTAATATTCCGCTTAGGTGGCGCTGGCGTTGAGTGAGTGACTGATCTTGAATAGGGGTCGACTGAAAAGATGCAACGAAAATACTAAGTGGAGGGACAAGAATTTTGATCACTACGCGCTGTGTGCTTACCAAACCTATTTCTACTAAGTAGCTGTTGCGGCTGCTTTGTACATTTCTCGAGATCAAAATAAGTGTGGTCAACGCAAGCAGCGTTCTTTGATGCGCCATCTACAATTTGATTTTGAAGACAGGTAGCCGCTGTGTGTACACTGTCGTTCTTTAGGCTAGGGAACTAGTGGGGAACACGCGAACGTGTGGCCTGCGCTGTGTGGCGGCTTACTACCGCACCATCAGTCGACAAAGCAGAAAGCACTTTCGTTTTTTGTGTCATCTATGGCCAAGCAAGATAAAGAGTCATGGCCGGGAGACAAGCGCTGCTAAATTACTTTTCCTGATCGCTCGCGCGGTGAGAGATATCGGGCGATTACTGCAGCTTGGACCGTGGTCGCGAACAAAGTTTCATATTTTGGAAGTGGACGACGCACGGCAGGCATGAGCAGAAAGAGAGTGCATCTAACAGCGCTTGTCCACCAGCCATACTCGCATAACTCGTTATTATTTTTTTCGGCAACAGATGACGCTGAAAGCCAACGTGTTACCTTTTGTTGTCGGTTGATGGTGGAGTAGGCAGCAGCCACAGAGCGCAGGCCACGCGTTAACGTGTTCCCTTTCATAAAGGATGACAGTGTACATGAACGTCGATATCGGGAAATACATGTGAGACGTTCCTTAACGTCACCCACGTTCATAGACACCTCTTAAAGCACCGATGGTACACCGTGTTACGATGAGCAGTGATAACATCCACATAGGCACGATCATCAATCGGTTATGCTGAAACTGCGAACGTTAGCTTTGTAAAGTAATTTTGCTGTATATTACAAGCATATGTCTTGAGTGCAAGCATGTTTATTTGCAGAGTATTTTAGGCAATGTGGGTGAACAGGCTAGTTTGGCAGTCAACTGGTTGATGACGCGTCGATTCTCTACACTAGCCAGAGCATCGGCTGCATTGTGTGTTGAGACAGCCAAGTGTGAGTGCAGAACAACGAAAGAGAGCTCGTTTCGTGAGCGCGTGGTTGGTTCCACTTGCAGGTGAAAAACAGGAAAACGTGCTCGGGTGAGCTTGTCAAATTCATGTACAACTGTTTCAAAACATTGGCTCCTTATTTTTTATGATTATTTAAATTATCTGATTTGTAACTCTTTTTTGAAAGTCCTGGCTGCACCAGCGAACCTCTTTTGATCAATACACTCCTGAACACATGCGGATTCTTTAACAGCGTTATCTCTAAAATAAGGTACCACCCGTTTCATGGCCGATCTCCCAGAGTGGGTGGTGAAAGGTCGCTAAGGGACAACCAACAAACCAACCAGAAGCCAGGGGATATGAATATGGGCACTGAAGCTTCTAGACACTGGTAATCCTAATTTCAAACCACGTGTACGCGTATTTCGCGCATGTGTGAAATATCATTTTATTACCCGGACATCGTCGCTGCCTGCGATTTTATTAACAATGCATGGCCTATTTCTTGCTGGGAAAAACATTGTATGGGCAAAAAATTTACAGCTGATAAATAAAAATTTATATGAATATTTGATGGATATGAGGAGTTTAACAACCCAAAACTCACATATGAAGCTGGTAAGTGCTCAGCTTCAATTTATGAGTACTGAAAAATAAGGTTTTTCTCTGGATGCACCACATGGAGTACTGAATTTTAATATTCCGTAAAAAAGAGTTCAAGACAATATTCAACAGCACTTCTGGGCGAGCAATTCACCTTTGGCGCTGTGAATAGATTGCGATTTCTTCTCAATGAATGTGGACTTTACAGCCCAGAATATCGCCTCTTTTACAAGATGTTATCCAGAGACAACTTCGTGAGTGCGCAGCACTTAATTTTTTCAGAAATATTATATTGATTTGATTGATTGAGTTGTGGGGTTTAACGTCCCAAAACCACCATATGATTATGAGAGACGCCGTAGTGGAGGGCTCCGGAAATTTGGACCACCTGGTGTTCTTTAACGTGCACCCAAATCTGAGCACACGGGCCTACGACATTTCCGCCTCCATCGGAAATGCAGCCGCTGCAGCCGGGATACGAACCCGCGACCTGCGGGTCAGCAGCCGAGTACCTTAGCCACTAGACCAGCGTGGCGGGGCCAGAAATATTATAACGCGTACCCTATTAAACATCGATGCAATCGGATCAACAGGCCATGCTGACAGCATTTCAATTGTGGACAAAACAAGACGAAACGAATATTGCGATGTAATTATATCCGGTTAGAAGTCTCAGATGATCAATTATTCACCTTTAACCTGCTAGGCCGCTATGACTTACAATCAGCTCTTTGTTATGACGCTTCAAATCCAAAATGCCTACTTGTTTCACGCTGAAACCACAAAAAAATGCTCATGTCAAAACTCACCACGCACTGGGGCACTCATTAACGCATGTTGTGAGTTAAAGATAGATATACAAAAGTGAAGCGACCTTCGTGGAAGTTAGAGTTAAATTATCTAGGCAGTTCTATAGGAAACCACAGGGACAGCAGCTTTTTGATCCCCTCTGAAGTACGGCTGCGTCTATAGTCATGACATTGTTATGAAATTAAGGTGCGAGAAGAATGGGACGAGAAGTACTGAAAGACTTTGCTTGCCGTTGCTTGCATGACGCAAGGTATATTCGCTTTTTAGTGAATCGTTTCGACCATTTTGATATAGCCCATGCCATCCCTCGATAAACGGCGGACCGCTATGAACGCACGTAATCTGAACAAGCATAACGTCGAAGAAGGGCTAACGCAAGCTGTCTTGCACGCATGCTTATCTTCGTCGCTACTTTCTCATAGGCTTCGGAATGAGCACGCTCACCCCTAGTCCCACGTCAACATAACACTTTATATCGCTCCCTAGAACTCTTTTCTTATCTCAAGTAATATCGCCAATCTTCAAGTTGGTGCTCGCTGAACGTGAACCCTGTTTTAGGCGGGTTGACATTGCAGTACCGTTTTGCACAACTACCATCGCGGAAGAAAGATTCATTGGCTTTCCATTCACAAGCCGCTTGCTGTAGTTAAGGTTCTCGCTACCGCTGGGCGTATAAGCGAGCCAAGTTCACCCTTAGGACGCTGATATCCTGTGCCGCCTTTTACAAGGATGGGACGCACCATCGTGGAAGAGCTATTGCTCCACCTGCGGCGAATGTCCATGCGAGATTTACAGATCCTGGACCGTCACAACGTGTCATGGCTGCCGCAACTCGGCGCGTTGCCACCGCCAATGGCCTACCAGCGAATAATTCGCGCACTGCTGACCTCTCCCAGCATCCCTGTCTTCATGGAGCGCTTGGCCTGGCTCCACTGTTGGCTCGTGCAGACTGAACGTATGGGCCCATGGATGCTGCTTCGCTTCGGAGCCTCCGCGCAGATGATCGACCCCGATGTCATTGTTGGGTGTTTGGCAAACGCACTGCGATGCCTTCATTTTCAGACGACGTTCAGTGCCTTGAGAGACGGCGACACGCACTACGTCTGCGTGATAAACGACTACGCGAATCCCGGCTCCGAGAAAGGCGGAGCGATGTTCTTGGTGTTCTGGCGTGGTCAGCGATTCGCAGCCGTACGCGCCATTACATGCCATGAACTGATCGTTGTTACGGCTGCCTTGTTCAGTGCTCTGCGGGGCGAAAGCGTGGAACTGCTGTTCGGAGACCACACCGACTTGAACGGCGCTTTTTTGGTGGGTCAAGTTGTTACAGATTACAACGCAAACTTTTTGGCTCAGGTCATCTGGCGTTTGTAGCTGTAGAAGCCAGCGGGTCATCGCAGTTTGGCTAAGTACAGCCAAGGTGAGAAACGTCAAGTTTTCCTACTCGAATTACGTTGAAGGGTTTTATAGAGGTGGATTTATTTTGAATGTTTACGTAAGTGAAGCCCACTATTTATCCATAGTTTGTCCATTGCGAATCTCATTATTACCCTTCTATCGTTCATTGTCACTTGTTTGCCGCAGTGTTGCCTAACACGGTTGGATTCTCAGCCACGCGGTGGAATTTAGACAACGCCAAACTGAACATAACGCTGGTGTTCTTATATCTAGGCACGCTTATACAGAAACTTCGAATATACAGGCCCAAATATTTAACGTGGCTCTTCAACTGGGCCAATCCTTGGGATGACATTGCTTCTTGGTGGGATGAAAATCCACATGACAAGTGTTATAGCTTTTGTATTCACCAGGAATGACCAAGGTGAAGAGGAATGACGACTTAATTAGTGTCGTTGTTAAGTCCGTATAACAAAGAAGCCTTTGTACCTACGTCATAACGATTTGCGGTTCTCACTATATTTCCAACATCAATATTGTTAGAGCAAGGGCTGCCAGCAACGTATAGGCGTGAACGCCATTCTTAACGAAAGAGTGTGACAGCGTATCAGAAGGTGTCAGGTGATTTGAACGCGAAAGTTTTTATAGTGACATGCTTTCTTTATATTCACTCGCGCGTATCAGGGTAAGTATCAGGATTTTCTGGTAGCTAGCGTGGCATACGCAAATTAAGGGAAGCTTTTAATGCACGAATAATTGCCTCAATGAACAGGACTGGGCATCGTGTGCTAGAATTGTTTCGTGCAGGGCTAATACAGTCCTGTGCGGTAGTTGCGTGATCGCCGATCTGTCTAACGTCCCAAGGACCCAACGGCATATTTCGAAAATTGAATATGAATATTACGCATTCCTCTGACTCTCTTCGCCAGCTACATGCTAGAACAATCGCCTCTACGACGAGATGTATACCCTTTAATTCTATTCTGTTCCTCACATTCATTGCGATAAAGTGTATTCTTCACGGGCACTTATCTCTGCGGACGATAACAATATTTCAGGAAAATAGGTGGTAAAACTCTCGTTTGGCATACGGTTCGTTTGAGCAGCTTCCTCAGACGGGTGGTATTGCAGCTTAAGCAAAAGTAAACATGGTGGGTTAAGCTTGCACGATACCACCTTCCCATCAAAGAGCATTTTGGGAAGTGACGCTGTCGTATAGCCTTGGTCTAAAGGTCGCGTGATTACGTTAAAATCGCCAATGTACAGCCAACGAGAAACGCTTCTGAATCACGCTAGCGCGTGCCCATCTGCCTGTATACGCGCAACCTATGCGCCATGTAACGTCTACTGCAGTGCAAGGCCAGGGACTGCTCTTCTTGATATTCACGCCTCGCCGCGGTGGTCTAGTGGCTATGGTTCTTGGGCTGCTGATCCGCAGGGCGCGGGATCAAATCCCGGCTGCGGCGGCTGCATTTCCGACAGAGGCGGAAATGTTGTAGGCCCGTGTGCTCAGATTTGGGTGCACGGTAAAGAACCCCGGGTGGTCGATATTTCCGGAGTTCCACATTATGGCGTCACTCGTAATCGTATGGTGGTTTTGGGACGTTAAATGCCACATATAAATCAATTTATATTCACAAACCATTCCATTTTCAACTGCCATGTTGTGCATTGCTAGTTTTACGTAGATTTCACGCGAAGCACTTAACTTTGGAACGGTACAGGTGCGTCGAGTTCAACAGTGAAAGGTAAAAATTTCCAGTCTTCAACACAGGTCATAAAATAAGTGAGGGACTCATGGTTGTCGCTATGGGGAGAGGACTTTTTTGCAGCATCCGATCCCTCGAATTGACAGAAGATGAGCTCAGGTTAAAGAGTTTAGTGGTTGAGACTGTTCCAATATTACACAGTGCATTTGTGTGACTTTCTTTTGTTCATTTGTTTCTTATTGCTACCTTCTAGCAGGATGTAGCCATGCGTAGTATCGTAAAAAAGAATTGAGAGCTGAGAGTAAGGGCTCTTTATGCATTGTCTCTGCCTTCTTCCTCTCTAGTATTGTGCTCTGTTACATGTGCTATGTGCCTGCACGTTATTGGTCTATTATTTTCGCGAAGAAAAATTACTAGGGTGACAAGGCAACTTAACACAGGATGACCTTTTCCTTAGCTTCTGGGTCACCTAGCGACCTCGCTTTTCTAAAGGCGAAGAAAACATCCTGTGATCTCCATTTTTGATTTTTTTACGAAGCCACTTGCATGACGCTAAGGCAAAAAGTACCCACATTGAACTCGCAGGTCGCACCACTTGGGTAACGTGACAGTTTTTACAATTATTTGCTACAAGAACGTCGACTGACACCTTCCAATAGAGAATATAAGGTCTTCACCCTAACAACGTACTACTAGGGTAGGATTTTCGATCATTCTGTTTTTATTCAGAGAAGCAAGACAGTTTTTGCAGCTATATGCATGTACTTCTTTAGCTTGAATTTGCAGTTTGTTGAAAGTTCGTGCTTGCTTAATAATATCTGGGGATTTACAATGCTATACTGTGATATCATTACGAGAGACGAGGTCTGCGAAAATTTCAACCGCCCCGAGCTCTTCATAGTGCTACGTGATGTAAGTATACGGGCCTCAAACATTTTCGTCTTCATCGAAAATGCAGCTGTGAAATACAGCGTCCGATTCTACGAACTTAGGATTAGTAGTCGATTGCCGTAACCACTAGACCGCCGATATAGGATTTGTACATGTGTTGACGAGCTTGTATTTCAGTCTTCAATAACTGATCGTCTTTGTTTCGCATTGGAATTTGAGTCTCAGTGTATATCCTTAAGGTGTCTACTATCGTTACCTGTTTTTTCTGCCCCTTTGTAGATGATGACCCGTGAAAAACTAAAGCAAGAACTACGAAGTTCTTTCGAGCTTTGCATGCGCTATTAAGACATAGACTTGGTGCACCGAACGCCTCAACTGCGATTTCTGTGAGGTTGCATGACACCAGTACTCACATGAACAAGACCTGTCAAGAACAAAGGCTGCGTGTGAAAGAGGCCGCTATATATAGATGTCACAGCAAAAGGCCGATGTGGGAAGAAGTGAACAATAAGGCGTCAGCTGTGATATACTTGGTGGCTGGCACAAAGCTTTTCCAATCGTTTCGATGCAAGATCGCTCGTGCTCGGTCGGACTTTTATCAAGGCATGCTTATAGATAATCAGTGGGGCACACTGGATCCTGAATTGAATTCAGGTATTACTGCAAGAAATAGTGGTGTTGCTTTTTCCGTCCAAATATTCTGAAAGTAAGCCACGTTTCAAGAAATTATCTATCCGCCCGTGTAGAGCTGTCTGTATAATCCGTCTAAAACACGTATTTCACAGATATTTATGACGTGGTTGCTTGCAGTAGTGCCTGAAACTTGAGTGTGAAGAACGATTGTACGCCCAGCCGTTTAAGTCAACAGCGCTGGTTCCTGTTTTATATATTGACTGAAAAATAAAGAAAAGCTATTTATCATTCGTGATTCGTCAAATACGTTTCAATGTCATTCTTTACACTGGCATGCTTTTGCAAAATAGCTGCCATTGGAACTACGCTCTCAAGAATGATTTGCGTGCTATGGACTCACAGAAATTATCAAACTTAATAAGCTAGTTCATGCGCAGCAACACTCGACAAGTTTTTAGATATGTATGTGAAAGTCTCCCTCGTTCTGCGCGCTGCAACGGTAGGAAAAATGTTAAATTTCATTTTGGCGCAAAGCGCATACATATCTTATGCGATGACTCGTACCCCCTCCCAAAAATACACCACAAGAAGCTAGCTGAAAAGCGTTATCAACTAACTGCATTGTTGGTATGCACTTTCAAAATCCACGTCACTGCTTGATATCTTTTTATTTTTTCTCTTGTTTTTTTTCTTTCTCTACAGCAACAGCTGTTATGGTTGCGAAATTGGGCTCAACTTCAACAACCAGACTTAGAGGCACGTTACAGAATTTCAGACCGTTAAAGATAATCCAAAAATACTCTAATTCTGAAGTACTGAGTGTGATTTTCGTATCATGCACTTTGCACTCAAAAATAATTGATAGAAGGCTTTAATTGAACCAAAAGTGAAGTGACGATTGAGTGAATGTTTGTTGCATGCTCATCTAAATTGAGGACCATTTTAACAACCAAATACGCCACATTGTATCGGGTACTCACCCCATCACCTATAAGATGACGTGTGGGTGAAAATCTAACCGGCGACATTATTACAAAACACAAAGATCTCTAAGCGGCAACAGTGGGTGGGAAAAAAGCGTGTTGATGCAATCGCCTAAAACTATCCGAAGGCGTCCGCCTCGGTGATAAGGGGCTAGGTTTCTCGGCTGCTGACCTGTAGTTCGCGGGTTCAATCAGGGCCACCGTGGTCGCATTTCGATAGAGGTGACATGCTAGAGGCCCGAGTACTGTGCAAAATCAGCGCACGTGAAAGAAAACCAGATGGTAGAAATTTCCGAAACCTTTCACTATATACGGCGTCTCTGATAATCTTATTGAAACGGGGTGTTGAACCAGCAGGAGTTGACTCTGCAAACGAAAGCTTTATTGAGCGCAAGGGCTAACTGAACGCAAGCCTGCGATCACAGCAAGTCTTCTTATTTTTCTATATTCCAGCTCCATGCCCGCTGCCCTCGTTACAATCACCCCCGGGCGATAAGGGAGCCATCATGGCGACCTAAGGACAGGTGTACACAGAAGGGTCATGGTATGGCTTGAGCTGAGAGATGTGTACGATTTCTTGTTCCCGACGGCGCTTGTCCGGAGATGCATCCAGTGGCTGGACCAGGTAGTTGACAGGAGATGTTTGGCGTAACTCGATAAGGGCCATGGTACCTGGACGAAAGCTTGTGGGAGAGTCCTGGAGGAGTAGAAGAAATCCACAACCACACCAGTGAGTTCGAAGCAAAGCTCATAGGCGTGGTTGACGCGTCTTGGCGATGTGTTTGGCGCGTCTGGTCATGTGACGTGAACGCACGAGCAAGCTTCCGACATTATTCAGCGTGTGCTGCTGCTCGAGAAACTGTAGTCATCTCTGAAGGGTCTGGTCGATAAGGAAGAATAGTATCCATTGTTGATGATGGCTCGCGTCCATAAAAAAAAGAAAGGCGAAAATCCAGGGGTGCTTTGCGTTGCAGTGTTGTAAGCATATGTCACAAAAGGCTGTATGCTATCCCAATTTGACAGGTCAGATGAAGCGTACTTGACCAGCATATCCCCTAGTGTACGAATAAAACTCTCTGTCATCCCATTAGTTTGCGGATGATAGGCTGTGGTAGTGCGGTGTATGACGCGACACTCGCTCAACAGCGCTTTGATGGCATCGGAGAGAAAAACGCGGCCGCGGTCGCTTAGTAACTCGCGATGTGCTCCATGCCTTAAAACCAGTTTTTGTAGTATAAAACATGCAACGTCTTTTGTGGTAGCAGAAGGTAACGCTGCTGTTTCAGCGTACCGCGTTAGGTGGTCGATAGCGACAATGACCCAGCGGTTGCTACTCGAAGTATAGAGAAGCGGACCGTAAAGGTCGATTCCGACACGATCGAAAGCTCGTGCTGGACATGGCAACGGCTGCAAGGGACCTGTGGCATGCTGAGTGGGCATTTTGCGTCGCTGGCACGTAAGGCAAGACCTTATGTAACGGCGAACGAAACGGTACATACCGCGCCAGTAGTACCGCAGCTGCATACGAGTGTATGTTTTTAACAAACCAGCGTGGCCACATTGCGGAACATCGTGGAACGTGGCACATATGTCAGAGCGCAGATGTCGGGGAATGACGAGCAACCACTTACGACCCATCGAGCTGGAGTTTCGGCGGTAAAGCAGGTTATTCCGAATAGCGAAGTGTCCTGCTTGACGGCGAAGCACCCAGGAAACTGGAGCGGGCGTCCGGTTTGAGAGCAAATCCAAAAGAGAAGAAATCCAAGTATCTTTACGTTGCTCGCAAGGCATGTCCGAAATGCTGATGGCCAAGGCAGCACTGGTGGAGATAGGCGAGCTGACAGGCTCTGAAGCCAATCGCGAACGTGAAAGGGCATCGGCGTCGGAATGCTTACGGACAGAATGGTAGATAACACGGATATCGAACTCCTGTAACCGCAATGCCCAACGAGCGAGCCGACCATTAGGATCTTTAAGTGAAGATATTCAGCAAAGCGCATGGTGGTCTGTTACAATATGAAACGGACGTCCATATAAATAAGGCCGAGATTTTCCGATTGCCCAAATAATGGCAAGGCACTCCTTTTCAGTTACACTGTAATTCTTCTCGGCTTTACTGAAGGTGCGGCTGGCATAGGCAACGACGTACTCGTCAAAGCCATCCTTGCGTTGGGCCAGTATGGCCCCTAGCCCGACGCCACTAGCGTCTGTATGAAGCTCTGTTGGAGCAGACGGATCGAAATGTCGGAGTATGGGAGGCGTGGTGAGGAGCCGTCGGAGTTCATGAAATGCATCATCACACGCCTGTGACCACGCTGACAAATCAGAACTTCCGGCAAAAAGATTGGTCAAGGAGGCGATAATGGAGGCAAAATTGCGGATGTAGCGCCGGAAGTAAGAACATAGGCCGATCAAGCTTCGAAGCTCTTTGATGGTGGTTGGCTTTGAGAACGCCGCGACTGCAATAAGTTTCGTGGGGTCCGGGAGAATGCCGTCCTTAGAAACTACATGGCCGAGAATTACAAGCTTGCGAGAACCGAAGTGGCATTTCTTCAAGTTAAGTTGAAGTCCCGCCGTGGAAAGGCACGTAAGAACTTGCTCGAGGCGGTTGAGGTGGGTCGCAAAGTCGCTTGAAAATACCACAATGTCGTCCAAATAACAGAGGCACGTTTTCCATTTCAGACCTCGCAAGATGGTATACATCAACCTTTCGAAAGTGGCAGGCGCATCGGAGAGGCCAAAGGGCATAACGGTGAATTCATATAGTCCATCCGGTGTTACAAAGGCTGTCATCGGGCGGTCACCCTCTGCCATGGGCACCTGCCAGTAGCCGAAGCGTAAATCTAACGAAGAAAAGAACTCTGCACCTTGTAGGCAGTCCAGAGCATCATCGATGCGTGGCAGAGGGTATACGTCTTTGCGCGTTATTTTGTTCAGTCGGCGGTAGTCAACGTAGAACCGGATGGATTCGTCTTTTTTCTTGACGAGAACAACCGGTGAAGCCCAGGGACTGATGGAGGGCTCGATGATGCCACGTTTCAACATGTCGTCCACTTGTTCGTTGATGACATGGCGTTCAGCAGATGACACACGGTACGGGCGCTGTCTTAGCGGGGCTTGTTGACCGGTGTCAATACGGTGAACGACCGCAGAGCTTCGGCCTAAGCCTGACTGGTCACGATCGAATGAAGAGCGAAAGCGGTGTAGAAGATTTATAATCTCTTCGCGTTGAGTTGGTGCGAGCTCAGAGTCGATGGTATCCGAGAATGCGTCGAGAACATCATCAGGCGTGTTGGTAGGAGTGACAGCACAAATTGGGAGCGAAATCGTAGAATCGGGTATAGTAGCCGGAAGAATGCACTCGTAAGGTTTGTAGCTTCCCAGGCATTCTCCACGTAGTAGGGATGACGGGCTGTCCGAGGGATTGCACACATAAATAGCAGCATGACCGTTGCGAAAAACGACGATGGCAACGGAAGCATAATATTTCGACGGTACGCAGATGGGACCGATGGCATAAACAACCCAGGCGATTTCGGGGGGGAGGCACACGACACCAAGGCAACAACAGCTGAGAAAGGCGCAATGTCAACGTCAGAAGCAGCAAACGCTCTACACGAAGCGCCATCGTCGGGGTCATAGCACGGCCCAGATAATGCGAGTTCGGAACGAGCACAGTCGACCAAAGCAAACGAAAGAAAGTCCCATCCAAGGATAACGTCATGCGAAGAACGAAATAAAACTACAAATGAGACGACGTACATCGCACATTGAATGACGACTCGTGCAGTGCACAAAGCTGAGGGCTGAATATGATGGGACGTAGCTGTCTGCAAAGATAGGTCGGTAAGTTGCGTGGTCACTTTCTTCAAGTTTCGGCACAGTTTCTCGCTAATTACAGATACGGCAGCTCCAGTGTCAACAAGTCCGTGCACCCCAATTCTCAATATAGAGTTCGATTTCGTTCGGGGGACAGCAGTTAGGTCTTGAAATTTTCGCTGCCAACGCAGTTCTTGCCTCCAGAACTGCGCCCGTCAGTTTTCTCCTCGCGGTAAGCTGTTGCGACGTAACATTGGAGAAATAGATCTGCGACGAGGAGAAGGCGAACGGCTTGATCCGGATGGGTGGCGACCGATACGTACGTCTAGAGGTGGATCGGCAGGAACGGGATATCGCGGCTGAGTGGGCATGTAGTGTGAGGCCCCTGCAATGTCATGAGAAGGGAAGCTGCGACGGCGGCAGTGACGAGTTATGTGGCCTGGGATGCCACATAAAAGACATATTGGCCGATTATCCGGAGTGCACCATTGGCTGACAGTAGGGGCACTTGTCGCTGAATAAGGTACCGGAAACCGTCGTGCAGGCGGCGGCTTCATATAAACGTTCCGAGTTGTTGCGTATACAGCCGAAGACGGGACAGTCAACAAGCGGGCAGGTGGCGTTGACGAATAAACGTGGCGAGTTGCTTCGTAGATAGCCGGAGACGATGGAGCGCGTGGCCGAGCAACCGCGGCTGCATATGTTAGCGGTGCGGTAACAGATGGTGGAGCCTGAGCTGGCGGCAATGCTTCGGCAACTTGCGATTCAATGATCTGGTGAAGCGAAGGCGATAAGGGTGCCATCGGCTTGGTAGTTCTGGTGATTATAGATAGCTGCCGGGCGACCTCCTCGCGTATGAATTGCTTTATGAGTGACATTAAAGCAGAGTGGTCGGCAGTGTCATGGCGATAGTCAAGGAATGAGAGGTCCGCGGTGTCTTGAGCAGCCCAACGTGTGGAAGCACGTTGCCTACGCAGCTCATCATAACTTTGGCAGAGCTGAATCACCTCGGCGACCATCTGGGGACACTTCGCAGCAAGCATTTTGAATGCACCGTCGTCGATTCCTTTCATTATGTTTTTTATCTTGCATGCCTCATCCAGAGTCGGGTTGACGAGCTGGCAGAGGAAGAGCTTATCTTCGATGTAGCTCGTGAAAGTCTCATCTGTTCTCTGTACTCTGCCACGCAAGCACTGTTCAGCACGAAGGCGGCGGACAGCAGGACGTCCAAAGACTTCCGATAGTGTTTTTGCCAATTCCGACCAGGTACGAAAATCACTGATGATTTCTGTACCATAGTTTCTCCACGTCGGTCAGGTAAAAATTCACATTTGTGAGCTTATCGGCTGCGTTCCACTTATTGTACGCGCTCACCAGTTCATACTCGGCAATCCAGTTGTCCACATCTTGGTCCTCTGTGCCACCAAATATGGGGGGGGGTCGCACTGCCGGAGAGCGCCAGTGCAGAAGACAGTTATGGGTGCGAGACCTGGAGTGGCGGTTTGAGACGGTCCCGGATCAGTCATTGCAGAAGGTGGTTGGAGTGTGCGGCAACGAAGTTCCAGGGTGATGACCAGATGTTTCTTAGCACTTCCACCACTTGAAACGGGGTGTTGAACCAGGAGGAGTTGACTCGGCGAACGAAAGCTTTATTGAGCGCAAGGGCTAACTGAACGCAAGCCTGCGATCACAGCAAGTCTTCTTCCTTTTCTATATTCGAGCTCCATGCCCACTGCCCTCGTTACATTATATAGGTTTTAGGACGTAAAACCACACATATAATTGTTCAAACGACTCGAAGGTTAAGAAGTCTCTCATTCGATGTATTCATCCCATAACCTCAGAATGATTTTTTCATCCATATTGTTTTGTAAGGCCTCCGTGATCGTCTACCTTCTACCAAAAAAAGGCGTCGTGTGATTACCTCATCTAATTAGGTCACTTTGGAAATTTGGGCCATTTGTGCCGTGAGCCCGTGGTAACTCGTGTCTTTCACCCATCTTCGCGCTGGCGGCAAAATTTCGCCGTTATTGTTGTATCTAAGGCTTTTGTCATACAATAAAGCCATTAGTGGGGGTAAAAAATGAGTTATACTCACAAAGGACCAGAAACTTGGAAGCCAGTTTGTAGGGCCTGCCTCTGATAACAAAGTTAGTCAGTCGTACCAGTTGCGAAACAGTGTTGAAAAACCCGAACACGCAATTGTCGAATGCTCCAGGGGTTAGCAGACTGTCGTGTCATCTGGGACATACACACAAAATATTGCGTTTATAACTTAGTTTTTATTGACCGGGTGACGCAAGGATCTGTACACGCCGTCCATTTCAGCCGATGGTTTGTAACCAGTTTCATACATAGAGGTGAGTTTCTCATGGGCAGTTTCGCAAGTCGTATTATTGAATAACTTTAGGTGATAACGAGTTCAAAACCTCCCCGTGCCTTGCCTTGCAATTGCATGGCCAAATAGAGGTCTACCGCTCACTAGTGCGCTAATCAATTCAAAATAATCCTTGCCGAATGATTTGTACTGCCCTCGAACATGTCGGCCGACACCTGGACATGTTGCTGCGTAAGCGACATCCAGGTCTGCGTGAAGGCAAGACAGCAGTTCCACTGTTTCTTCGTTTACGACAGCGTGCAACATGAGCGTGAGGATTACCCATTTCTCGTTAATTCTGGCCCTCGCAGCCCAAAAACAATGGCCGCGCCAGAGCACCAGAGAGGTCGATTCATGTTCCTTAGAATCTGGATATGCGGAGTTGTTTATGACGCAGGCATAGTTCATTCCGCTGTCACACCACCAACAGATCGTCGTTCGACGGTAACGGGATTGCAGTGCGGATGCCAAGTCCCGCAAAAGAGCGTCAATGTCAAGCTGGACTACGCCGACACTAAAGCGAAGAGGCGCAACAGGCGAATATGTCGTGTTTGTACGAGCCAGTAGTACAGCCACGCACACGCCGCAGCACTCGAGGAAGCTGGGAGACGCTAGGAGAGCGCGGCATATATGCGCCGAGTTGTCATGTCCGGCTGTCGCGTTCTAAGTTGTTGGAGCCAGTCCACGTTCTCAACGCTCAGTGTTTGGAGATCAAGCACAGACGCACGCTCGATGTAGACGAGCAGCTTTTCTATGACTCCGGCCGTCATCCTGGTAGAAAGTGGAGACGGCGCGTGATTATCTGCGACCTAATGGTGTGTTTTGCCGGGTAAGACGATCGACGTTTTCGACTGTGGTAGTAGCTCCACCCTACGGGTCTGCGATACCAGCTGGTGGAAGGTATAGCATTCGCGTCAATCCAGGAGCTGGTTTTGAAAAATATTAATTGCACCAAAGATAGCTAGAGTGTTCAATGAAGCATTGTAAACGGATATCAGAACGTGATTGTCGCGGTGACTGCTCCGTACCGAAGCCTGCTAGACCGTCGCAATTCAGATGCGCAAGTGCCAGAAGAGAGTCACGGCAGTCTTTATTCGAGATCAACGCGAAGCGTGTACGCTAATGAAAAATTCGCAGCACTCCTGATGAGCGACTATCACCGATGTTTAAGGAAAGCGAGTGGCAAATAAAAGGTGACGACAAAGTAGGAAAAGAAAGATTAACCGGAGAATTAAATACTGTGTAATGCGAATTGTGAGTGCAGCATCGAGTCAGAGAAGGCCAATTTTGTGGGAAGTTGTGGCTTTCCACAAGTTATCGAATACACCAAAAATCATATTTTCGTTAAGTAGGACAACACTGAATACGTCATTACTCATCTCTGTGTAGTTAATGGGGTACCCGCTCCACATTTGTATACGCTACTATGGGCACATGGTTGATGTCACTTGAGGTTGATGACGATGAACTATTGTGCTGAATATCTTGCAGTGGGTGGAAAGCATTAAATCACATTTGTTACGCAATTAGCACTGAGTAGTGAATTATTTTGTTTTCTGCCCTGCTATAGTACGCTAACGCGACTCCTTGCGCGGCATCCAATGGTTAAAGCAACCATTTTTGCTAGGACCACGAAGTTTCAAAATTCGCCATTATCATTATGCATAATCGAGTGGAATTCTCTTCCACCTAACATCGCCGAAATAACAGATCCTTCCATATTTAACTCCATGCTTCAGGGCTATTTGCATAGTGAAAAACATGGCTGACCTGTGTCTGATTGCCCTCGTTTCGTCTGCTGTTTTTGCTCCCGATACTTATTCAGTGTTCTTCGATGTAATTTTCTTAAGTGTTTTCATTATTATTGTACTAATGAATATGTACTCGATTATTGTTGGTGAACGTGCTTGACTTGATGCTGTGATTCGATTTACTTGCTGTTATCTTTTTATTGTTACTTTTTGGTATTCTGTTTTCCGTTCATGTTGCTTGAAATGTATGTATTCACTTGAATCCCCCCCTATGTAATGCCCAATTGGGCCTTTAGCGTATTGAAATAAATAAATAAATAAATAAATAATGCCTGTTTGCAGACTTCTTGCAGACGGTTTTTGAGCACCAGCGTACTTCTTTGGTGGAATAATCAAGTACACCGCTGTGCACCCGCGTTCAACTTTCATTTTATCCTGGGTGTTTTCTTCTCGCCTTATGTCTTTACCTCTATTAATTACGCCATGGAAGGCAGTTACCCTTCGTACACGCTTTAGGACGGACGCGTCTCGTTCACTCGGAGGAAAGACAGTGGAAACGAAAGGAGGACCAACACGATTACGAAGCGCAACTTAGCCGAAGTGCGAAAACGATGGGAACCCACTATTGCAGAACGTGTAGCGGCCACCACAGCTTTTCACTTCTCGCTGCAGTGGAAGCACCCTGGGCATCGCATTACGATTGTATCTGAAGAGCATTAAGTTTGAAGTGAAAGCTTCATGCATCTTCGATGGGCTGAATTTGAAATATTTGTATGTAAAAAACTAATGCTTTGCTGCTGGCTACAGTACATTGGAAAGTATCCATGAAAGTACTACGTGTGGAACCGACTGGAACGAAGAATGTCACTTGTAAGGTAATATTATAAAAAATTTAAACTATCTCGGTAAAACCGCGTTACGCACTAGATAATGACAAGACGGCAGTTGAGGGCTTATAATAAAATTTCATATAAGACATGTTTTACTACCGTCCACCAAGGTGTCAGAACGCTAGAAAACTGTTTTGGCTCCCTACACATGGAGCCGGGTGGTTAAAAATTGACCCGGTGGCGTTGTTATGAAACGCAATAGCACCTTCGCAACAACAGAGTGTACGAGTGAATAAACGCACATGCAGGGTCCCTTATCTTGTCCTCTAAGACCACTGAGAAATAACCGCTAACTTCTTCATTTCCTCGCCATAAATGAACTGATTCCCCGCCTCCGAATAATTTCTGCGCACAATGTGCTCATGCACTGCCTCCGAGATCACGAGCGCGTCAAGGTTCCTGCATCTGAGGTGGTATTGCATTGCCTCTGTGATCGGCACACCTTCAACCGAGCGATGATATTGTGTGATCACGTTGTCTCGCGAGATGGCCTTTGAGAGGTTCCAGTGACGTCATCCTGACGTCAGAAGCTTTTGCAGTTCCTGGGATATGATGTTATTTGGTGACGTCATCACGTGATGAGGATTTTCTGCATGACTCATGTTGACGCGGACTGCCAATTTTTGCGTTTGATGATGTACCTAAAGCGATTCCTTAGGCGTCCAAACATGACAATTCACTTGGATAGAATGTGGGTTTCGCTAACGTACAACAGTAAAGTAAAAGTGTTCAGATCATAGTTCCGCGCAGTCGTCCAAAACGAACGGAAAAAACTTGACGTGTCTTACCTTGGCCCGCCACGGTGGTCTAGTGGCTAAGGTACTCGGCTGCTGACCCGCAGGTCGTGGGTTCGAACCCCGGCTGTGGCGGCTGCATTTCCGTTGGAGGCGGAAATGTTGTAGGCCCGTGTACTCAGATTTGGGTGCACGTTAAAGAACCCCAGGTGGTCAAAACTTCCGGAGCCCTCCACTACGGCGTCTCTCATAATCAAATGGTGGTTTAGGGACGTTAAACCCAACATAGCAATCTTACGTTGGCTGCCCATGTCTGAAATCTGGTGTACCGGTGGCGGTTGCCCATGCTATTGCCCAAATAGCTGGGCCGCAGTTCTCGTATCCCCATTTCATTGAAATAGAATTGTTTCACCAACATCTTGGCGACCCGCTGCATAAGCAACATTCAGGTGTTCGTGGAATACTGAAAGCAGTTCCACGCTTCCTGCGCACATGGCGACGTGCAAAGTGGCCATGAAAGCTAGCAGATCCTCGATATATCCGGCGTACACAGCTGCGAATCACTGGCCCGCCCATAGAACCAAGAACGTAGCTGATTTTGGGGATTCCTGAGACATGGTATCTCGGCAGTTCTCTATGATCCAGGCGTAATGCGATCCGCGCTATTGCCACGCTCTCATCACGGCATGAGGACAACGCATTTTCACTATATCCGCCAAGTAGACCAAAGCCTAGCATAGTCGACACGGAGTTCTCCGACGCCGAAGCGAAGCAGTAGCCACGGCCAAAAACACTGTGTCGCCATGAGCCATCAGTAGAGACTTCCGATACGATCCAGGCACACTGGTACACTAGGAAATCTTGCCAGAGAGCGGCATATTTGCACAATGGCAATGACCCGCCGCTAGAAAAGAGCTGCGGAAGCCAATTCAATCGCATTCGGTGCAGGAGTTCGATATCTTCCGAAAAAGAGATGCGGGTGAACAGGTCTGCCATGGATACATCTACCATATCCTCATAGTAGGCGGAGACTGTGGAATCTGTGAGCTAAAGGGGCGTATCGGACGGCCAGGCGTGCTTTCAGTGGTAGCTTGATGTTAGGCCGGAACTAGCAGTTGCTGGCAGAGAGAAGGCCCTCGAAGCTGGCAATGGGAGTGGTAGCTTGACCAATCGCGACTGCGATATTAGTGGACGTAATTTAGCGCTCGCTTCCAACCAAGTAGTCTCGAGGAGTGCTAAGATTTTTCAAAGATAACTATAGTTGGGTACAACTTTAGAAGACAAGAGAGGCCCCGCCCCAGATGAACGAAGCGCAGCAGCCTATTGGCTCCGCGGCAAACAAATAGTCCCACTCGAAAAAAATGTGATTGCTTCTAAAACACGTATTTTTGTATAAGTAAGATTCGTGTATTGTGATGAGTGCTTTGGAATAGTTTTAATGATGAAAACGCTACAACACATGCCGGGTTGCACATGCCGACAAGCAACGTTCCTCACACACCATGCTGCATTTGAGAAGTGGCGTAAGACACATTTCAGTACTAGCATATCTGAATTGAAACACTATTGTTCTCTGATCATTGTTGGCGAGCTATAAATGCTCATTCGGACAGCTAGACACTCAGCTATCTTATCACACTGTTGCCAATAATTGGTCTTTTGTGCGCTGAGCTGAAAACAACGAAGGCAGCATGTTCTCCGTAGGCGGGGTTGCCGGCCGTCCGGCTCATGACGTCACCTGAAGCGCGTGCCTACTGGTAGAGGCTCGTGTGCATCTGCCTTTGAGGGGAAAATGCCGCTGCCTTCTAAAGTTGTACCCGACTGTAGGGTATTCGATGGCGTGATGTAAGCAAATATAGGAACGTGACTGGAGCGGTGACCGTGCAATACCTATGAGAGGTATTCGGTTTGCATATGTGCGAGGAATGGGAGAGAGCTGCATGACACAGCCTTCGAGTATAAAATGAGGCGTATTACACGATATCACTCGCGATCTCGGCCCTCTCAGTGCGCCATCTTCAACGATATTGAATAACGACAGATTGGAGATTAATAAAAAATTACGGTAGCCTTGCACTACTGGTACCAAGCTTGAACCAAGTGTGGAGGAGCTGGGCAGCCATCATGCTCTATCTTCGATTTTTAATTTTTTTCCTCCTCTCCTTTGTCTTTTTGCAGTTATCCTGGTCTTTGGTATTTACACTAATAATTTTGTTGCTATTTTTGACACAAAAGTACCGTGTGCGCGGTTCCACCACCACTACATTGATTGTATTTCTGTCGTGGATAAGACGTCTAAAGCAAACGAGGCGAAGATGTGAAGCACGAGGAGCTCACGCTTACACTAGCGGCCGCACTGATGCTGGCGCTCATCGCCGCGTTGCGAAGGAAAGAAACCTTGAGAGGCGCAAAGCACGCAGTGATGAACTGTTATTTCCTACAGGAACAAGCCAATCGCTGTAATTAGGCAATTACAGGCAGAAAGAAAGCCCATTGGACAACGAGACCCACAGCCCGTTTTTAATTAACCCGCATGAGGCGAATTTCTATTGTTCAACGATGCAAACAATAGATATCCCACCAGAAATTTAACAATCCATATCCCGGAAATTAAGAAGTTGCCGTGCTGTCCATCGTAAATCGAGCCAAAATAAGTGGTGCAACAGAGCAATAATGCTTTCAGTGGACTCCGAAGGTCTGGGCGATGTCTCTTTTTGTTGTGGAAAAAAAAATAACAATGTGTACGCTGGTATGGTATGCTGTGCGCTCTGCTTTCTGCCATGGTCTCCTCTGTCAGTGGATTTCTCGGTTAAAGCACTCTGTCGCGTTAAAGGGGTGCGCGGTGTGCATCATATTCTTTATTACCTTTTGGCGTTGAGCGCGGACATCAGGACTGCCATTCAGATATCCGTGGGCACAAAATACTCGGAGGCCATATTCATGGCTGCATGGTTTCCGTGGCCACCTTTGGTTGTCGCCACGTGCCCACCAGCACACTCACTACTGCACTGAAATTAGGCCTTGCATTCGAAATATTAAGAATGTGCTCAAAGCCATCACGTGCACTAAGATGCACATCTTCTGGCCTTTTGTAATCCCTGTTCCGGCGTAGCCTTCAATGCGTTAGCTTGTGCGATAGAAGAAAGTAGTCGCTTGAAACATGAGACGATGCTTGTAACTCCGCTCGTGCCTCTTGTATTCAAACATAATTTTAGAAGTTGCTTTGTGAATTCACTTGAACTTTTTGTGAAAAAATTTCACAATTCCACGGAAAAAGTGTCGCAGGGCTAGATTAAACGCTTGCGCACCAGAGAAAAAAAATAGCTTGTCACGCAATGTAAGGTCTGGTGTCGCCGGCCATGGGAGCGACTCATCTCGGTCTCAAAAGGGCGCGCTTCCCAAAAAGCCTATTCTCGGGAGACGATAATCTCGGCGTAAGCGCACCCCTTCTGGCAAGAATACCGCGGTCAGTCACTGCTTCTAGCAACCAGCTAAATGGTCCCCGGAATGCGGATTGCCGGCGGGTGACGGGAGGACAGTGCATAGCCACCCATCCGTCAGGAGTAGAGTCCGCAGGACGGCTCTCATGCTGGACAGCGTAGTCATCTCGCGGTAATGCAGGAGGCCCGCAGCCGAAAGGGGCCATCATTGTGTGCCTTCGCACAGTTCGCGAAACGTTGGGTGCAGGCCGGTCCTTTCGTCTCTCTCTTTCCGACCGAGCAGTCGAGTGCGGGAAGAAGAGAGCGAGAGGAGGGGACGGCAACAAGTGTGTTGTCTGTCCAATAAACGGGCTAAATTGCTTTGGTTGGCCGTGAGGAGAATCTGGAGGGGCAACCGAGGTATTAAAAGCTGGCTTCCGAGTCCTCGCAGAGAGTCTGGTCGCAACAAAGCGTGCTCTGCACTATCGGCTCTGCCGGGGCAACATGCGATGGTTCCGACGGTCAAGTCTTGTAAATATGTACATAAGTTTCTGTATATAAAGTTGAGTTGCTGTAACGTTTGAAATGTGCTGGCCTCCAATTCCGAACAAGCAGCAGCAGCCACGACAAAACAGGACGGACACCGAAAAGCAACCTACCTTCCACTCCCTGCTGTAGCAACAGCCGCTACGCAGCTGGGAGAGCTCTGCTCAAGGGAACAGAGGGAGTGGGTAGAAGGTTGAGTTTTACTGGCGCAGTCAGCAGGATCGAGACGACGACGACAAGGAGCGCTCTGCGCAACAAGGAGATCGTCGTGCTTCGGAGAACACGCAAAGCCAAAAGCCAAGACATCGGCTGTTCCATTGAAGAGCCAAGCGACCGAGCTGAGGAGGCGGCAGTGGGGCAGCCATCGACCCGAGGAAGCCAGGGGTCCAGCTACGGTCATCCCAATTCATCATCTCGGCGACATCGAGCAACCAGCGAGCAGAAACTTCAAAAGTGGTGAGTCCTCTGGTGTTCTTACATCTCAGGGGTGCCGCTGCCTTGTTTTTGAGTTTTAAGGCGTCCTATGGACACGAGGTTTGCCCACTTAAACCCGGACAGGCGAGCGCAGGCCATGAGTCGTGAGTCGGGGGACGAGAGCGACGTGGGAAACCCGGGAAAGGGTAGTGCGTGGGAGAGCCAGAAAGATGACCGTTTTTAAAATCTCACGCTGGAGCGTAGAGTGCAAGGATTGCGGTTGGAGATGAAGAGGCTGCCGCAGATGATAGGAGGAAGCTCTCGGTAGAGTGGACCCGAGTTCGGCAGCCGGGATCCGTATAGCGAACTGAGACGCTACTCAAAAGTCCTCACAAGGGTGTTACCCAAACTTCCACCCGAGGCTGAAGCACCGGTGTGGTTTGAGTCCGTGAAGAGTGCCCTGGAAGCGTACGAGGTACCGGGAGATTTTTGGGGACGTTTAGTTTTCCCGTTGGTAGCGGAGAGAGTCCCGTTTTTGTCCACTCGGCTAAGCCCAACAGAGCACAAAGATTACCAGGTAGTCAAGCAAACGGTGCTGGACGAGCTCAGACTTTCAGCCGGGGAGTATCTAAAAAGATTTTTGGGGTCAGGTAAGCGTGCGAAAGAGGGGTGGAGACCTTTTTCGACACGTTTAGAGAGCTACCTCCACTTTTACCTTGAGGCAAGAGGGGTGTCGACATTCGAGGGCCTGGTCAAGCTATTGGTGGCCGACCAATTAAAGAAAAATTTGTCGGAGGAGGCCTTGCAATTTGTGGCACTCCAAGAAGGTAGAACGTGGATGAGCGCCCCAGAGATATCCGCGTTGCTGAGAACGTTTGAAGAAGCACAGGGGACGAACAGCGCCGTGAGGCAGGCGAAGCAAAACGTGGCGGAGTCGAAAAACGCGAGCAGGGCTAAATCCGACAAAGAGACAATGAAGGGCCGCGGGGCTGGAAAAAACCGTATCGTTGAAGGGAAACCAAAGCCCAGGGCCTGCTTCAGTTGCGGCAGTACAGGGCACCAGAAATGGAATTGCCCGCAGCGTCAGAAACAGCCGACGGAAGTGCTTCCGAACAGTAAAGAAGGCAGCTTAGCGGCGCGTGTTTCGATTGAAGGTCCCCCAGCCGCACACAGTGATTTAATCCCAGTATTTAATCCCAGTATCGCTCGACTGCAAAGAGAAACATATAGGAGCAGTGTTGGACACAGGTGCGGAAATTACAGTAGTCCGTGAGAGCGTGGTCCCGCCAGAGTTGGTGCAACCGCATGGGATGATCAACCTGACTTCGGCGTTCGGGGAGAAAGTACAGGCCAAGCTTGCAGTTATTCCACTGACTATGTCGCGTGAGCGTGGAGTTTTTTCCGACGTTAGAGAATCAGTTCCAGTGTTGTGCGCGTTAACGGACCGTCTAACGGCACGAACGGATTGCCTACTTTCCGAAGAAGCATGGAAACTACTACACGAGGAGAGCACCCTCGAAGGGGTAGTGGAGGGTACATCAGAATTGGGCAGCGCTCGGCCAGAGTTCGAAAGCGAGTCTCAGCACGCAGAGGCCGTATGGCGTCAGGACGAGGTGGACACTCGTGTAAAATTGGTAGAGCGACACGCGACCGGGGAGGTGTTGATCAGCGAGGTGGCTGTAGCAAGCTGCGATGAAGGGGATCAGCAGGATGACAGCGTGTTGCCTAACGAAGCCCCGAGCGTCGGCATGAAGGAGAGGTCCGCGTCACACGAATTTCGCGAGAAACAACGGGGAGACCCGACTTTACAGGAAGCGTGGAGAGGAGCAGCGACAGGAAAAGGCAGTATACTAGTAATCGACGGGTTATTTTATCATAAGGATAAGGTGTTGGGGCAATCGGTAAAGCAGCTGGTACTGCCGGAATGCCGCAGAGAGGAAGTATTCAAGAGGCATGTGGAGCAGTTTGGCGGGGGGCCGACGGTAGCGGCAGTAAGGCCACACGAGATAAGGTTGCAAGACGGGTTTGTCCGCAGAAGCCCGCATCCGTACAGGTTACCCAAAAGCATACAGGCCGAGATGGGGAGGCAGGTAGACGAGCTGCTCGAATTGGAGCTGATCTTTCCGTGCGAGAGCCCGTATGCCCATCCGCTGGTATGCGTTCCGAAGAAAGACGGCAGCATGCGACTCTGTGTCGATTT
Organism: Rhipicephalus annulatus; assembly: GCA_013436015.1. Classification (NCBI taxonomy): domain Eukaryota; kingdom Metazoa; phylum Arthropoda; class Arachnida; order Ixodida; family Ixodidae; genus Rhipicephalus; species Rhipicephalus annulatus. Next base: position 19,581 of record WOVY01002606.1, on the reverse strand, counting down.
TCGGGCAATAAACGCGGGGACGGTGGCGGACGCATACCCAATGGCCCTTCAGCAAGAACTCGTAATGAGCGTAGGAACAGCGAAGTACATAACGCTGCTCGACCTGCGAAGAGGTTATTGGCAGGTACCACTCGAGTCTGCTTCGCGCCTGCTGACAGCGTTTGCGTGTCATCGCGGAGAGTTTGCCTGGACGGTAATGCCCTTCGGGTTTAAAAACGCTGCTCAGACATTCCAGAGGGCAATGAACGAACTGCTAAGACCACACAGCGGATACTGCTGTGCATACCTAGGTGATATAGCCGTTTTTAGCGAAACGCTCGAAGAGCACGCGGAACACCTGGGGCAGGTGTTTGAGACGCTAAAGCGGGTTAACCTGAAGGTCAAGAGGGATAAGTGCCAGATAGTTCGTCCATCGATCCGGTATTTGGGACATTTGGTAGGCTCGGGACGGCATGCACCTGACCCTGAGAAGCTTGCAGTGATCAAAGGTTTAAAGGTGCCGGAGACTAAAAGAGAACTACGCAGCGTACTGGGCCTGTGTGGCTACTACCGAAGCTATGTGAAAGATTACGCAGAGGTAGCGAGGCCCCTGACAGAGCCAACGGGGAAGCGAATCCCGAACCGAATTCCGTGGTCCGCGGAAGCTGAAAGGGCGTTTCAGCGGCTTAAGATCGCACTGTGTGAGGCAGCAGCATTATCGACCCCAGATCCCGAGAGGCCGTATTGGCTGTTTACAGACGCGTCCGCGGTCGCGGCTGGAGTCTGCCTGTCGCAACGTGCGGACGATGGTACCGAGATGCCGATCGCATTTACGAGCCACAAGTTCTCTCCAACTCAAACGCGCTGGTCGACTATTGAGCGAGAGGCTTTTGCAGTCATCTGGGGTCTGAAAAGGTTTGATTTCTGGCTCTTCGGCGCACAGGTTACCGTGGTGTCAGACAACAACCTACTAGCTTTTTTCACCCAGGGCACACTTTCTAGAGCCAAGCTTACTCGTTGGGCCTTGGCGCTTCAGCGGTATGATGAAGTGGGGCAGCACAGGAAAGGCGTCGAGCATGGTAACGCAGATGCGCTTTCGAGGGTGCCTAATGAGTGCTGGGGAATCGGCAGCGGTGCTCCGGGGGTCGAGACACTAGAGGACTAGGCGCATGGTGGACACTCAAGAATGACGTGCGCGAACCTGTGGACAATTGAACAGCACCACGCGTTGAAAGGTCTATGTGCCTCAGTGAAGTGTATTGTTTCTCTTGTGCGTGTGTGTAGGATACAGGAGTTATTGGTGTTTTGGTCAAATTTGAACAGCACCTTGTGCGGAAGGGTGTGTGTTTGTTTCAGTGAAGTATTTTTTTGTGTATATGTACGACTGTAAGCATGTAGAAGAGTGTTGTTGTTTTACTCGCCTGCTTTATAGGTTGTACTTGTGTGCACAGTGACCTCGTGTCGGTTTTTTTTTCTTTTTTTTGCTATGTGGTGGCGTCCGTTTGACGGGGCCCCAAGGGTTAAGCAGAGAAAATATTGGACGCGTTGCAGAAACGCCTGTGACGTTCAAAGAACTGCCAAGTATTGCCACGGGGTTGGGGACGTGTGGCGCCATTCCTTTATATTGTTTTTCGCGCTGCTGCATTTGAGCGCTTGCGCGAATCTTGGAAAAGGTGTGTAAGGTCTGGTGTCGCAGGCCATGGGAGCGAGTCTTCTCGGTCTCAAAAGGGCGCGCACCCAAAAAGCCTATTCTCGGGAGACGATAATCTCAGCGTAAGCGCGCCCCTTCTGGCAAGAATACCGCGGTCAGTCGCTGCTTCTAGCAAACAGCTAAATGGTCCTCGGAATGCGGATTGCCGGCGGGGGACGGGAGGACAGTGCATAGCCACCCATCCGTCAGGGGTAGAGTCCGCAGGACGGCTGTCATGCTGAACAGCGTAGTCATCTCGCGGTAATGCAGGAGGCCCGCAGCCGAAAGGCGCCACCATTGTGTGCCTTCGCACAGTTCGTGGAACGTTGGGTGCAGGCCGGTCCTTTCGTCTCTCTCTTTCCGACTGAGCAGTCGAGTGCGGCAAGAAGAGAGCGAGAGGAGGGGACGGCAAGAAGTGTGTTGTCTGTCCAATAAACGGGCTAAATTGCTTTGGTTGGCCGTGAGGAGAATCGGTAGGGGCAACCGAGGTAATAAAAGCTGGCTTCCGAGTCCTCGCAGAGAGTCTGGTCGCAACAAAGAGTGCTCTGCACTATCGGCTCTGCCGAGGCAACATGCGACGGTTCCGACGGTCAAGTCTTGAAAATATGTACATAAGTTTCTGTATATAAAGTCGAGTTGCTGTAACGTTTGAAATGTGCTGGCCTCCATCCCCGAACGAGCAGCAGCAGCCACGACAAAACAGGACGGACACCGAGAAGCAACCAACCTTCCACTCCCTGCTGTAGCAACACCCGCTACGTAGCAGGGAGAGCTCTGCTCAAGGGAACGGAGGGAGTGGGTAGAAGGTTGGGTTTCACTCGCAATCACTAATATTGTTTTCTTTATTGAATGTGCCACTTCAGTGTTATGACCAGCATTGTCCCTGCACGCATTTCTGTAAAAAACGAAGATTTTTTTGGCATAGGCATTCAAGCCTTCATTGAATGTTTATAGATGCTTTATAAGTAGAAAGTTTTTTTTCTACTCATAGTGAGATTGGTTCCTTGTATTTTCATATGTTTAACATGCTAGAAATCTTATGCCCGAAACCGTACCAACCTTGCACAGGCAGTTTTATCCGCAGGTAAACGCAGTTTTAGTTTAGTATTCAACATTTTTTGTAGCTTCCATACGCATTTTACTTTGATCAATACCTCAAGACGATAAACACCTCTAATTATGTCCGACGGTAGCTTTATCAAACAGACAAACGTTTACCTTAGCAGGATCAAGTGGGTCACAAGGCGTGTTCGTCGTCTTGAAGAACAAACGAATAAGCTTCGGTGCAGCAACTAAAATTGCACATTTCATACGTTTGTGTGGTAAGGAAGTAGGCAAACAGGAAGGGAGAACGCAGCGAAACAAACCAGAAAACTTCGGGTTGGTAAGATATCAATAAAAACGAATCACAATGCGTTAGTCGACAGTGGTAATAGCAAGCGTTCCATTCCACCGTTCCAGAAATCAGTTACGTGCACCCCACAAGATAGACGACAGTTTAATTTAGAAGAAAATGACTTTTTCTAACTAACATTTTTCCATGAGTGAGTTCTGTGGAATCCCGCAAGGTGGTAGAAGGGTTAAGAAAGAAAGAACTGGCAATTACTCGTTCACAACAAGTGGGTGGTCGTAAAGGTCCTCTTTCTTAAGTAACGTCCCAACTGAAAACTTGGGCTCTTTTTTCAGTCATGGATCTAAGGCAAAAGCATGTCAATTTAATATGCTTAAACATATCTAAATTATATATGCGAAAAAACGCCGTACATGTAACAGGTTCGTTCAGAAGGCCAGCATGGGTCGCTAACAATCCTGGTTCATCATTTTTTGTTCCATTTCTTGTCTTTCATCTGGACCTTTTTTTTTAGACTCTTCATATTTTCAAAGGATCGTGACGCGGACGGAGGTAGCAGGCTGGATGTTCAGATGAAAACTCTTTATAGGGCTGAACTTGTTGACGGTACACGGAAATTTCAGATCACAGTAACACAGCCGTACTGATAGCGGCGAACAGAGCATTGGCCGTCAATCAACTAACAAGCAGTCCAGCGCGTCGGCATTTGTACACGTGCCATCGATTAACATAGCGTTATCACTAGCCGTCACATAGGTTCCCGGACAATCTGCAATGTTCACGAAGTGGGCGTAACCTTAACAAAAACAACGCATTAGAATCTGTTCAGAACCGCTCAGTTCGGTTCATTTGTTCTAATTATTCCCGTACTGCTAGCATATCAGAAATGAAATTTAAACTTGACCTGCCCAATTTAACTGTCCGGAGGAAACTGGCGCGACTGCATTTTTTCATAAGATATTTTTTCACAATCCACCAATGAAGCGATACCTCATTTCACAACCGTCATACCACTCATTGCGCATGGATCACCAGCATAAGGTTGCCATTCCGTTTTGCCGCACCAAATTCTATTCAGCAGCCTTCTTACCGAAAACAGCCGCCGATTGGAACCACCTTCCCTCTTCCGTTGTAACAATGACAGACCCTTTGTTATTCAAGACTGCAATTTCTCAGCAATGCTTGTAACTATACGCAGTTTCCATTATCTATCTTTGTCTTGTATGTGCTTGAATTCGTATTTATACATTTTTAGTTGACTTATGTTGCCTTCCCGATTTGCGCATCTGACACTTGTTTCTTTATTTTGTCTTTTTTTGTGTGTTATAAATGTTGTACCCACCCCCTCTGTAATGCCCTACGGGCCTTGAGGGTATTCTAGTAATTGATTGATATGTGAGTTTTAACGCCCCAAAACCACTATATGATTATGAGAGACGCCGTAGTGGAGGGCTCCGGAAATTTAGACCACCTGGGGTTCTTTAACGTGCACCCACATCTGAGCACACGGGCCTACAACATTTCCGCCTCCATCGGAAATGCAGCCGCCGCAGCCGGGATTCGAACCCGCGCCCTGCGGGTCAGCAGCCGAGTGCCTTAGCCACTAGACCACCGCGGCGGGGCAAGGGTATTCTAGTAAATAAATAAATAAATAAATAAATCTACTACAGTCTTGAAGCTTTCCGAACACTGCAGGCAGGGTTTGTGCTAAAAATAACTGATGGTGCAATGGGGCGGTAAAACAACTTAGAAAAAATGTGGCAATATGTGCATTTAAAATTATTGAAACCTGGTAGTTAAGTTTTAAAGCATATGATGGTTATTAGTATCAAAATTAACAAAAAACTAACAATATGTTGTCAATAGCTCTAGATGCCTCGCTATAAGACAGCTATGTACGACTTAAAGTTTTCTCCCTGCTATCGCACAAGACGGAATAAAGTGTGAAGATTTAATAATAATAGCTGAAATTTTACATTTCAAAACCAGAAAAACAATATAAGAGGCGTCGTAGTTTAGGAAACCGGAAATTTCAACCATCTAGGATCATTTAATGCACACTGATATAGCACCATTCACAGGCCTCTGCCATTTAGCGTCCATCAAAATGTGGCCGGGTCTTAACCCACTACCTTTAGGTTGGTATAAAGACTTATTAACAGCCCAGAAGCGTTTAACAGCCCGATGAATTGGTTGTCTCAAAAGATAGAAACTGACTTACCTGGGTAACGGTCAATAAATGAGAGATACTCCAGATAGTGTCAATCTAGAAATTATAAAAAAAGTGGCATAAGGACGTACACAGCAACCTGCTGCGGTAACCGGAGACGCGAGGCATAAAACACCACTGAAAAAAAAATTGGTGAGGATGAAGTAAGTGGTTATAACATCAATGCCAATGATGACATTGTGTTAGCAAACATCGAGGACTACGAAGAAAACGGAAGCATGGTGGCCGGCAACTGTATCGCGGGCAATGCACATACCAAGCATTGATGCCCGGCTCTGTTGGCAACTAGCACTGTACAGAACATAGCAGGCGTAAGAACTTTCTTTGCGCGTGATCAAAGCGTAGAACTGGCCTGTGTGCTCAGATTTGGGTGCACGTTAAAGAACCGCAGGTGGTCAAAATTTCCGGAGCCCTCCACTACGGCGTCTCTCATAATCAAATGGTGGTTTTGGGACGTTAAACCCCACAAATCAATCAATCAAAGCGTAGAACTCGTAAGAAATATTTGGGCACAAGTGTCAACAAGAGAAGTAACGGTGATGCCATAAAGGAGAACCCGAAATATATTACGTCTTGAAGTTGTAGTCGGCTGAGGGTTTTCCGTCCGAGTCGTCAACGCAGTGCCACCTTTAGGAGCTACACTCAACAGTTTTCCAGGGGATGACCAGAATAAGCTCGTAATGAAGAGCTGCGGCGCTGAGGGGAACGCGACTGGTGACCGAGGTGACGGTGAGCAGCTAGAACAGTTCCTCTGAGCGACGATATTAGTATGAGACAGTTAAAAGCGTAGATATGAATGACGAGGTCTAGGGTCCTGAAGGTGGTCATACGGAAAAGTGCGTTGTGAATAATGTCTTCTTTCCTGCCGGCGGTCCTTTGGAAAGCTTGACCGGGAATACCATATGTTGTGGCGATGGCGGGAGATGTGCCCCACACGAGAGCAAGAGAAGCGGATAGGTCTTTCGCCTTGCGTATGGCACCCACATGAATTCTGGTAGCGTGGTGAAAACTGAGGAGCCGAAGCTGCAGCAGCAACAAGTGGAGCGGCGTGGTGGTCAGCGTGGTACACCGGAGTACACATGTGGCTGGTAGACTGGGGAACCTGGACGCCAAAGTTGGCAAACTCTTGACGCACAATGACTTCAATGAGCGAGCTTTGTAGCGCCGCAAAATGGTGCTTCTGTGTGCGAGTGTCAAGAGCACAAGCAGAAGAATCACGTTACTTTTCTTCGTGCACTTCAAGGGAAATAAAAAAAGAGTTCTTGTTTGGGACGTGTGTGGTTCATTTCGCTTGCGTGACCTGCTCGCCCAGCTGAGCCTCGCTGTGCGTTCCAACATTGGTGACCCGGAATTGTGGTGCAGCCACTGAGATTGAGTATCAACGACGCTAGGACTTCGACGGCAGACTCCCCGACTATGACTTGGAAATCTACAACAGACGCTGTGCCGACACTCTCTTCAATTGATGGTAAGCTGCCACTCTTTTGGACCACGGACCCAGCACTCTGGTTAATTCAAGTAGAAGCCAAGTTCACAGCGCGATGCATCAGACTTGACCAAATATTTCTACGTCGTAAGCAGCCTCCCGCCACCCATAGCCTGTGAAATACGGGATCTCTTACTCGAGCCACCTGCCAAAAAACATACGTGACGCTAAAATAGCCTGTCATCCGCTGTGTCATGCCCCCGAGTCGCAGCGCCTAAATCAATTGTCTGCCGACACCAACCTCGGCGACCGTACTTCTAGTCAACTGTTGCGGCACATGCAACTATTATTCGGCGAAACAACAGACAGCATAGACGGAGCATTGTTTCGAGGGCTCTTCTTGCAAAAGCTGCCATCAAGTGTTTGCGTGATTGTCGAAGCGTCAGAGCAGAAAGACCTACCTGCGGTCGCCGAGCTCGCTGATCAGCTCGTGGTGATCACCACGCCCACATCGCTGGCTGCCGTGCAAGAAAAACGGGCTCAGAATGAACTTAAGCAAATGCGTGCAGAAATTTCTCGACTCGCCGAGACATTATCAGATTTACGTACAAGCACGACAGCACAAGATGCAAGTGAGCCAAACACGTCGGTGTCACAGCCGCAGCGAAAAAATATATGCCAGTATCATCGGTGATTCGGAAATGCTGCGCATAACTATGTTCCACCCGGCGCGTGCTTGGGAAACGACCGCGGCAAGCACTGAGGGCGACCGGTGCTGCTACGTTGCCTTTAAATTGTCGCTCGGCATTTATTGTTATTGACCGCAAGAACGGGACTCGTTTCTTAGTCGATACAGGCGCCGAGGTGAGCGTGTTGCCCGCGTCACGAACCGAAAAAAAAACCCTACATTATTACTATAAGCCGTCAATAACACGGTGATACGAACATAAGCACATCGTTCACTCACACTCGACTTTGGTTTCAACAGAACGTTCAAATGGGTGTTCATAGCCGCCTATGTTGAATTCGCTATATTGGGTGCTGACTTTCTGTAATACTTTGGTCTGATGGTTGATGTTTGAAAAAAAAACGGCTTCAGGATCCAGTATGTCATGCAGCGGTTCATAGCAAGCCGTGTCTGCGTTCTCCGCTTAGCCCGACCTTACTCCGTCCATCAGGAGAATCGCGCTTCCCCACCGTAATACAAGAGTTGCCAGAGCTGACGCAACAGAAACTGGCAATCGCTGAAGTGAAATATGATATTCAGCTTCACATAGAAACCACAGGATCACCGATCTACGCGCGCCAACAGCGGCTTTCGCTTGAGAAGCTAAGGCTAACCCGGCCGGTTTTCTCGCATATGACGGAACTCGGCGTAGTACGCCCTTCATCCAGCCGGTATGCGTCGCCTCTTCACATGGTCCCCAAGTCAACAGGCGGTGATCGGCGTCGTTATCAACATGGCCAAGTGCGTGTTCGGGGTACCATCGCTACCATTTACGGGCCACAGCATTTCAAGCGCTGGAGTGCAACCACACCCGGACAAGGTCGACGCAGTACGGCTGTTTCCACAGCCAAAAACCATCCGCCAGCTCTGAGAGTTCCTAGGACTCGTAAACTTCTACCGTAGGTTCATTCCGAAGAGCGCTCACATTCATCACCCGCTGTACACCCTACTAGCACCTCTAGTAACTAAGACGAGTGATAATCAGTGGAACGACCAAGCGGTACAGGTGTTTCGGCATATTAAGGAGTCTCTCGCGAATGCCGCCCTGCTCGCAAACCCACAACCTGAAGTACCGCAATGCGTAATTGTGAACGCCTCATACGCACTTATTGGAGCTGTAACGCAGCAAAAGTGAAGCGGAGGTAGAACCCCATTTCTTTCTTTTCAAAAGCCGCTAACTTACGCAGTACTGACAGATCAAAAGCCGCTGACTCACGCCTTGCGCGCGGTCGACTCAGATACGGGTGCACACGGGGCACGAGAGCTTGGCCAAACGTCTTACGTGGCAGAATTCATGAGGGATATACGCCATGTCAGCGGGAAGGACAAATGCAGCGGCAGACGCCCTTTCGCGCAGCCCAGCAAACGCCATCAGCCTACCAAGCGGCGCTGACTTCACCACACTAACGATGGCTCAACACAGAGATCCAGAGTTGAAGCACCTACTGAAGTCCACAACCAGCGCCTTGAAGCTGCAATGGGTGGATGGATCGAGATGACCTGTATGTTGTGACATGTCCACTGGGAGGGGCAGACCTTTCGTGCCCCCGGATCTTCACCGCAACATTTATGAAGCGCTGCATGGCCTCTCTCATTCGGGAATCCGAGCCACTCAGTGCCTCTGCACAGCTAGGTTTGTGTGGCCTGGAATAAACCAGCGGAATAAACCAGCGCTGTCAGCGCTCCCAAGTGCAGCGCCATACTGTAACCCCCTTAGGATCTTTCCTCGAGCCAGACACTCAATTTTTCCATTTGCATTTGGACATTGTGGGACCATTGCCTTTTTGCGAAGGGCAAAACTTCTTGCAAACTTGCGTCGACCACTTCAATTCATGGCCGGAGGCCGTCCCCATCCGAGATATCGCTGCCGACACGGTTGCTCATGCTTTCATCTGCCACTGGGTAACGCGATTCGAAGTTCCATCGACTGTGACAACAGATCGCGAAATGCAATTCGAGTCTGCCCTATTCGGGAACATCACGCATTTCCTAGGAATCCGGCGCATCCGAACAACGGCCTACCATCCTATCAGCAACGGTATGGTGGAAAGGTTTCACGCGAACTGCAGACTAGCCTGACGACAAATTCAAGTCACAGTTGGGTCAAGGCTCTACTTCTGGTTTTATTGGGAAAAAGGACTGCTCTTAAAGCGGACATTATCTGCTGCTCGGCTGAACTCGTGTACGGCACAACACTTCACCTTCCAGGGGAGTTTGTCGCCGACAGTAAAAAGGAAAGCGTTCAGGTCAACAGCGAGTACGCCTTGTGACTGTGGGACATAATGAGCAAGCTGCGCCCTGTCTCTCCACGTCTGCCAGCACCACAGCCTGTCCATGTCCCCAGTAATCTCTCCCTCTGTTCTCACGTGTTCGTGAAGCATGACACTGCACAGCACCAACTCCAGCCCCCTTATGATGGGCCATTCAAGGGGGTGAAACAAGAAAATAAAAGACATAATGATCGACAGAGGCGGCCGTCATGACGTGGTTTTGCTTGACCGCGTAAAACCAGTAAACGTGAACATCTACGAAGCGCGTGCACCATCTCGAGTTACACAGCCAGAAAAGCTACTGGAAGACCAGAAGAACCAGCCCAACAATTCGTCGAAAGGTTCACGCAAGACCTCCGGTGCGACACAGAAGACCTCCGGTGCGACTGAACTTATGAACTACAACTTGGTGTTGACCTATTTACTAGGGTGGGAGTATTGTACCGCCGCGAAACGGTGCTTCTGTGCACGAGTGTCAAGAGCGCAAGCACGAAGAATCACGTGACTTATTTCGCGTACTTCAAGGGAAATAAAAGAAGAGACTCTTTGTTTGGGACGCGTGTGGTTCAATTAACTTGCGCGACCTGCTCGCCCAGCTCAGCCTCGCAGTGCGTTCCAGCAGATTGTTGCCCAGCTGTTTTGCGCAGGCGCCCCGCCTCGGTGGTCTAGTGGCTAAGGTACTCGGCTGCTGACCCGCAGGTCTCGGGTTCGAATCCCGGCTGCGGCGGCTGCATTTCCGATGGAGGCGGAAATGTTGTAGGCCCGTGTGCTCTGATTTGCGTGCACGTTAAAGAACCCCAGGTGGTCGAAATTTCCGGAGCCCTCCACTGTGGCATCTCTCAAAATCATATGGTGGTTTTGGGACGTTGAACCTCAAATGTCGTGTCTTGCGCAGGCGGCTGATATGTAGCGGGTGTCATTGCCGCCAGCGGCTGGTGAACAATACTTGCGATATTGGCGAAAGGTGCGAATAGACGGGGAGTCACAGGATCTTCACAGAATCTTCACAAGACGAAGTCACAGTGGTGCTCGAAAGTCTTGACAAGCGGTAGGCAATTCACCTGCTTTTAGCCTGTTCGAAGCGCTGAAATTCGGTTATGATGGAGTCGACAGTGGTGCAGTTCTTACACATGAGCATGTTTATAGTGTCGTCAGTTATGCCTTTCAACACGCTACATACCTTGTCCGCATTCGTCATGTCTTTGTCAGTCTGGTGGCATAGTGCCAATACGTCTTGGATGTATGAGAGGTACGACTGCCTCGATAACTGAACACGTTACCTAAATTCGTGTCCTGCTGCCGTCTGACGTGCAACTGACCGACTGAACAAGCCACGAAGCTTCAGCTTGCTCACGCCCCAGCTGGTTAGTTGTTCCTGATGCGTCCAATTCCAGGCGCGTGCTATACCCCTGAGTTTGAAAAGAACATTTGGTAGCATGAGCGTCTCGTTCCACCTGTAGTGTTTGCTGAGACCTTCGTGCAATACGAGCCATTCTGGGACGTTCGGGCTGTTCGTGCCGCAAACGTTCCAGGGTCAGGAAGATGGGATGGTGTGTAAGGTGACGATTCTGGCGCAAACTGCGTTAGCTGTGCGTCGGTTTCTGGCATTTCAGCCGGACAAAGGTGGCGTCTGCTACGGACATCTAGAGCCGGGTTGTTTGAAGACCCGACACCTCCACCAAAAGGGTGGTACGGGAATGATTTATTCGGTGACAGATGATCTAGCTAAGGCCGTGCTGAGCACACAGTATTGCAGCCCGACAGGGCAGCTCGAGAGTTCATTCCACTACAAAGTTTCCGTCTTCCTTTAGATGCGATTTCAGCGCCCGTGCCAGAGTGACAATACCACACAAGCTTCACTATTGCTACGCGCGTTTGTTATATTCAGTTCTGTTTGATTTGGTTTTCGCCCACAAAACCAGGGTCAGGAATGCTCACAGCAAACTACGCCTCTTTGTTCCAGAAGATTCGCGATCCTTGTAGACCATTCTGTTATGATTGCGCACCAGACGCGAACACGCGAGGTTATTCCAGAGCTTGCGCGATGGCCAGTCTTAAGGCTGGAATATTCGAAAGCACTGTTATGCACTGACGGGCTTCGTCACTCGTCAGTTGATCGATGGCCGACGCTCTGTTCGCTGCTATCCTTGCAAGTGTGTATCGCTGTAATCTGACCTTCCGTTCACCTGCCATAATTTTGGCCTAATAAAACAGTTTAATCTTGAATCTACAGACTGCTTCTTTCTATCCCCGTCAGGATACCGTGACAATGTGGTTACAAACAAGTCGTTATAGACCTAATCAGCCCTTTCAACTTCGCCGCCGGCATCGTAACTTCAAGGTGTAGTTACACTCAACACCGATTTGTCTCTCAATATCCTGTACAACATCCGGAAAATGATGCGGATATGTATTCGTATATCAGGGGTGTGTGAATCGCAGTTCTCAGCAAAAGTGGAAATTAGAAGTAATGGCACTATAAATATAACGACAATCTTATCCTTTGCCTTGCCGCATCGCGGTGCGTTTGAGAATGTGCTTAAAAAGTTTACCGAATGTACATGCGGATTAAGCCCGATAATATTTCAGGTAAAATACTAAAATATTACGTTAAAAATAGCACACCTCAGTGACCACAAGTCTATCTACCCTGGGCAAGTAGCCGCCGCACTGGTCCGCCCTTCGTTTACCAAGGTATTGGTCGACTGGCGTGGCTGAGACATGTGTGTCGGTGAACAAGCATTCGGCTTTCAGGGTGCTGCGGAAACGACGAATTATCGTTGCAGCACTATTCAATACTATGGTGCTGGAAATATTTTTATATAGAGCTGTTTCGGCGTGTCCACTGTGTGATGAGACCGTAATCCGCAGAGAGTGGGCATGTACAATGACGCGAGATCGTCGAATCTATATATATATATATATATATATATATATATATATATATTTATTTATTTATATATATATATATATATATATATATATATATATATATATATAGATAGATAGATAGATAGATAGAAAGATAGATAGATAGATAGATAGAGGCCACAAAATCTCGCTAAAAAGCCTTCCCATTTTAAAGCTGCCGTACCGCAGCACTTTTCACAGCCCTGAGGTTGTGCTTCTGTTTCTGAGCTCACACCATCAGCCATTTGGGTGCGTCTGCGCTGTTTAGCTTGACTTAATTGGCCTAGCCGTTTTTATTAAGATGTTACACACTTTACCAAACTCGTCGCTTGAACCGATCAAGTTTTTACGCTAAGTCGTGACGTAAATCTTCAGCTGCCCTTTGGACTCGCCTTGGGTGGGACGCCTTTCGTGTGGCCCAAAGAGGAACATTGGCAGTCTACTGAGCACAGGCGCGACCGGAAACACGAAGTGCGCGTCCCCGTCATGCCAACGCCATCGACGATGAGAGGAGAAAGGAAGTCAAACCAAACGCCCCTGTGGCACGGCTCCCCACAGCAATGCTTTCCTGGCTTCGCAGGTCTTCCCTTTTGATTAACAGTTGGAAGAGCAATAGCCTTTTTCTTCTAAGTTTATACATATTTTTCTACCTACACACTCTATAGCTCATTTTTCCTTATGCCCTTGCCGTGGTGCAGAGTGGACTCTGAGTAGGTGAATACACGCTGGCTCAAGACTCTGTTTAGCCAGGCTCCCTCATGGGCAGCAGAAATTAGACTATTTTAAAAGCGAAGCATTTCCTAGCGAATTTCGTTGACTTTGAGCGTATCTATCTATCTATCTATCTATCTATCTATCTATCTATCTATCTATCTATCGATCCGCCTACGACTTTCAACTCCCCTGGCCGTTTCAATAATGGTATCGAAACTACACTTTATATGGCATAACAAGACTGTATGAAGAACATATCTGACTGGTCATAACATGAAAATCATGACATGTATGTCATGAATGTTATGATTTACATTTCATAGTCTTGTTGCTCTTGCGGTGGTCTCGTTCACATGACATGTTGCAAAACTTGTATGGTGGGACATGATTGCATGCAAACACAAGCGACAGATAATCATGACATGCGTGTCATGTAATAACATGACTACGTTACACGCTCATGATGCGCTCGCGGCCGTTTCGATAGGGTCACATATACCAAATTTTGTATTATGGTTGGTATTACGGTACGTGAATGAATGACGAAGTTGTGTGACTGGTGCGAAGATGATAATCATGAGATGCGCGTAATGTAATAACATAACTACATGCCGCGCCCATGATGCGCAGGTGGCCGTTTTGAAAGATTCACTTATACCGGATTTTGGTATTAGGGAGCGTGAATGGATGAAGTAAGTATGGTACTGGTGCAAACATAATTATCATGAGATTTGTGTGATGTAACAACATCACCACATGCTACGCTCATGATGCGCTCACGGCCGTTTCGTTAGCTTCTCATGTACCAAGCTCGGTATTACGTGACGTCAATAGATGACGATGGTATATGACTGCTGCAAATATGATAATCATGAGAGTCGTGTCATGTGAGAACATGACTACATACCACTGTTAAGGCGCCAATACATTTCGCACCGCGTCACGCCAAGCGCCGTCACGCCAATGACGCGTCATCATTTCGTCGCGTCACACCCGCGTTACCACGCCAAGCGCCGGTCTTGCCTTATACTCGTAGGTGAACGCCATGCTGCGTTTCTTTGACGCAGGCGCGTTTCAGTGCGTCCGGCGTCCCTCCATCACGAAAATAGGGAGACGCAGTGTTATCTAGGTAACGCATCGGTGCGAAATTCAGCATGTCACATTTTGCACTGGTTGCCGTCGGGCCGTGCCGACGGACGCTGGTCGCGCCTGGCGTCAGACTATAGAGTGCTCGCGTTAGGCTAACGCAGCGTCGCTGTGCCCAGCGTGCGTGAGCGTCAATGCTATATTGGAGTATATTGGGCTCTTCCTGATGCTCTCGTGGTCGTCTTGTTAACTCTACATATAACAAATTTGGTGTTACGTGACGTCATTGGATGACGAAATATATGACTGGTGCAAACGTGATAATCCTGACATGCACGTCATGTAGGAACAAGACAACATTCCACGCTCATAGCGTGCTCGCGTCCACTTTGCTAGCTCCACGTATACTAAAATCGTTATCACGTGACGTGAATGGATGACGAAGGGAAACGACACATCGAAACATGATAATTATGAGACGAAAGTCGTGTACGGCATCATTTACTTCCACCTCGTAACATTGTGCTTATTTTGAACTAACATATTACCATTTCTCATTCGTGCTTCGCATATCATCGATTTCCACTGTACTTGGGATCTGCCAATTTTTTTCTTATGCCCTCGCCGTGGTGCAGATTGGACTTTGAGTAGTTGAATACACGCTAGCCAATGACTTTGTTTAGCCGGGCTCCCTCATAGGCAACAGAAATTAGGCTATTTTAAATGCGAAGTATTTCTTAGTGAACTTCGGCGACTTTGAGCGTATCTATCTATCTATCTATCTATCTATCTATCTATCTATCTATCTATCTATCTATCTATCTATCTATCTATCTATCTATCTATCTATCTATCCACCTACGACTTTAAGCTCTCCTGGCTGTTTGGATAAGGGTATCGATACGAAACTCGGTATCGCATAACATGACTGTATGACGAACGTATTTGACTAGTGATAACATGAAAATCATGATATATGTCAAGAATATCATGATTTACATTTCATGGTCTTGCTGCTCTTGCGGCGGTTTCATTTCCATGACATGTTGCAAAACTGGTATGGTATGACATGATTGCACGGCGAACAAAAGCGACAGACCCTAACATAAAAATCATGACATTTGTGTCATGTAACCACATGCCATAATCATGCCATGCCATGCTCATGATGTGCTCGTGCCCATTTCGTTAGCGTCACATATATGAAATTTGATATTACGGTACGTGAATGGATGACATAGGTAAATAACACATGCAAACATGATAATCAGGACATGAGTGTCATGTAACAATATGACTACATGACACACTCATGATGCGATCGCGGCCGTTTTACTGGCTTTAGATATGCCAAATTTGGTATTACGTGACTTCAATGGATGACCTACGAGACCGGTGCAAACATGATCATCATGAGATGCGTGTCATGTGAGAACATGACTTCACGCCACAGTCAAGGCGCCAATACATTTCGACGTGACGCTGTGTGCGTGCCCACCGGCGTACATTTGCTCGCGTCACTACGGCGTTGCCACGCCGGGCGCCGGACTACCATATACTCGCAGGCACACGCCCCGCTGCGTTGCTCTAACGCATGTGTGTTTCAGCGCGTTCGGCGTCCCTCCGTCATGAAAAAAGGCAGACGCAGTGCTGTCTGGGTAACGCAGTGAGATTGAAATGCAGCATTTCGCATTTCGCGCCGGTTGGCATCTGGCAACGCCGACGGACGCTAGTCGCACCTGTTGCACCAGGCGTCAGACTGGATTTCTCATGTTTTACTAACGTATAGCGTCACTGTGCCCAGCGTGGAGGCGCATCAATGTTACGTTAGAGTATATTGGGCCCTTCATGATGCACTCGCGTCCATTATGCTTGCTTCATATATACCAACTTTCGTCTTACGTGACGTCAATAGATGACAAAGGTATATAACTGGGCAAACATGATAATTACAACAGGCGTGTCATGTAAGAACATGACAGCCTACCACGTTCATAGAGTGCTCGTGGCCGTTTCGCTATGTTCACATATACTAAAATTGGCATCACGTGATGTGAAGAGACGACGAAGGTACACGACACAACCAAACATAATAACATGACACTGAAGTTGTGTACGTCATAATTTACCTCCAGCTCGTAACGTTGTGGTGATCCTAAAGTGACATCTCAACCTTCCGAATTCGTGCTTTGCATGTCATCAATTCCCACTGTACGTGCAATCTGCCAATTTTTTTTTCTTTCTCCTTCTGAACCACCACCATTCCTACTAATACTACCGCTTTAAATAAAAAGATTTCAACATTTGTCACTCTGTTCCTCTCTTTATCAGATAATTTTTTTTCCAGCACACAGATTGCTTGTCTCTGTCATATAGAGCTGTGGTGCAAAACAATGCATCTTTAGAAAACAGCGCCATGCGTGGAGACGAATACTGCACTAAAGCGGTATCGAATGACATAAAAGAGAATATATTGATCATGGTGTCAATGCAGACGCATTTGCATTGATGGAGTCTTGATTCAGTAGTATTGATACAAAAGCGGTAAATCACCTCACTGATCAACGAACACTGAAAAATTTTTTTATTAGGTTAAACCTATCACTACTTAAAAGTGACAATTTACCATATACAGTTACAGTACCTAACGTTAGGTTTAGAAGTATTTAGTTCTAGAAAGAAAAGGAAAGTATTATTTGGGAGTTTCATATCTAGGGGCGAAAACAAATAGCAAAGATGATCGTTTCAATCTTTTTTGGCCACTTTAAGGGATCATACACCTTAATTATTGCTTAGATAACGGCCAGACGATTGCATGTTGTATGGGAAGCCTAACATGAGTCCATATTGGCTTCGCCCGGAAAGGCATAAGTAGTCATTGTGATTTATTTTGTATGTATCTAACAGCGTAACTAAGCACTAATATTGTGTTTATTCTATTTCGTCTGCTGGTACCTGTCCCTGCTTTATCAAAAGGAACGGTGAGTAAGGTTGGTGTAGAACGCAGCAACAAAATGCGTAAAAGATTAGGCACGAAGAGAGCACTTGGTAAGGATGAGTTGAAACCCTATAGTGTTAGGGCATGAAGGGTGACGTCACGATTTGCTCTCAGACTAGCGGTACAGGCGAAAACGGAAGAAAGGCAAGAGATTATTTTGTAACGTCACACAACTATATAATGTCTGAATAGACAGGACGGGCAATTAATGGAATTCCGAAAGCGCATAGTCAGGACGGACGCACGCCCTGTCCATGCGTTTTCTCATATAGTTTCATACAATAATACCTAGAGGTGAATATGGCGCTAGTGTCTACGCTGGCCCCTTCAGCGGCACTTGTACCTCTATGGGAATTACGGGAAGTACAGGCTGTGGATAAGCTTCGGATCACTCCCATTCTTGAGATTCGTGGCGCTTGTTTGCGGAGTGTAAAACAAGTGATTTGAAGTTACATCTAATTGAAACGAGCCTCACCTTTTTGTACGCAAACTTCATTGCAAAAGGTTTTTGTGAGTAGGTGTTAGAAGTAAAACCTGGTCAAATTTAACCACCAGGGTATGCATTGCTCTGCCATTGCATTCCAAATTTGGCAATCGAAGTTGTAATGAAATATTTTTTTACAACATTTGAAAGCAGAAAATAATTTTTTTGCACTCGAAAGTACGCAGTATCTACTTATGGAAATAACAGCATAGTATTAAGTGAGAAACACTTATCGTTTCGTCTGTTGCGATGACAGGTGCGTCTATCCAAGTGATCTGCCCCCGACGCACCTCTAGTTTCTTTGGGAAGTCGAGTCAGAAAAGCATGGCGGTGCCACTACTTCGTGTGGACGTCGCTTTGCAGTTAATTTCAACAAGTTTTGGCAAGGTGCACTTACAAACAAACGTGAACTCGATGTAATATCCCGCGTTGGTTGAGCCGCTACATCTATGCGCAGCGATGATTGGATGACGCTTCGCTTAAAGTGTCAAACACGACTTACACAGTTCCAGCTTTGCAGTAAAATGAGAGGCGTAGCAGTTTTCAGCTTCTTTGTGCAACAAAGACCAAGCTTCGGTTCTTTGAACCTATCCCACTACCCACTGTACGCTACGAATGAAACTGAAACTGTAGAGGAAGATCCTTAGAGAGTTCGCTGGCTAACGCGATCCAATCCGAAGCCTCTACTTCCCGAAATTCTCATGAGGGTACACAATCGCAGCGCCAGATTCTTCTCTATGTAGTTTTGTATGAAACTCTATGCGTTTTTTCTTTTTTGTGCGTTGTGATTTCGGCGGGAAGTATAGTATTTAATTAG
The DNA here is from genome assembly GCA_013436015.1 of Rhipicephalus annulatus. Classification (NCBI taxonomy): domain Eukaryota; kingdom Metazoa; phylum Arthropoda; class Arachnida; order Ixodida; family Ixodidae; genus Rhipicephalus; species Rhipicephalus annulatus. The sequence continues at coordinate 899 of WOVY01002606.1, read as the reverse complement.
TAATGCACCAACTAGGCCCAACAGTGAGTGCTCGAGTGCTACTGAAGTTTAAAATGCATGATTATGAACCTTTACCGCAAGAATGTGTTGACAACAGCTATAGTGCAGTCCCATTATAGTGGCACTGTTTGTCTCGTGGTTGTGGCGGTCATTACGTAACCATACCCTGGACAAACTTTCGATGTGCCTTCACCATCATAATTCGATCCAAGCCTATGAAAAGAAAGTCATGTTGAAATGCATGGCTGGGCCATGCCATACGTTTACGAAATGAATCAACTGGACCGTATGATGGACGGCAAACAGATTTTATATAATTAATAACGCTTTACACGCTCACTATTCACTCACTGGCCGACAGACGTGTTGCGTGATAAAATTATGTCGTCAACCACATGTCGTCAAAAGTTTGTACACATTATGTCGTCAAAAGTTTGTACAAATAGATTCTGAGAAAAAATGCACTGCAAAATCACCCGTAGAGGTAAAGAACGCCATTTGAATATATCTCTTCTCAGCCTAGCCTTACAAATATATTTTATCTTTAGCCTTATTCGATGTCGCTTTCTCGAATACTTATAATATTATCTAGTGATTTTTGTTAAGGTATTGATATATGAGTGATATATGATAATCCACACATAAAACATCCAAATATATATGCCTCTTGAATCAGGGAAGGGAGGAGGAGGCCTAGCTGGCGTGATAGCACACCACAAAAGGCAGTGCGACTGTCACTCGTTACTCAGTGCAGGATGGTACGAGCTTGACTGAAAAAATGGTATGGCAGCGAGCATTCACAGTGATTGTCATGCAGTGGAAAGAACAACTCCCGTGGACGCTGCTCGCGCGAGACGGTGATGTCTTTGACGCCAATTTTAGCGTATAGTGAGATATCT